>CM076581.1:810787032-810903199 GCA_034641835.2 Pinus albicaulis | reverse complement strand
GACAACTACTTCACCGGGCTTGGATTCTCCAAGAGTGAGACGGATCCAAACCTGTACCAGATTGTGGTGGAGGGGAAGCTGTTGATCATCGTACTGTATGTAGATGATCTGATTTTGACTGGCGACGAGCAGTTGATACTTTCATGCACGGAGGATCTTGCACGAGAGTTTGAGATGAAGGACCTGGGCATCCTTCATTATTTCCTGGGATTGGAGATTTGGCAGCGCAGTGGAGGACTGTTTGTTTCTCAGGGCAAGTATGCTCGGGAGATTCTGGAGAGGTTCAACATGCAAGGCTGCAAGCCTGTTGACACTCCTCTTCCTGGTGGTTGGAGGAAGGGAGATGCTACTTCGGAGGAGGTAGTGGATGCCATTGTCTATCGACAGTTGGTGGGGTCGTTGATGTATCTGGTCAATACTCGACCCGATATATGCTATGCAGTTAACCAGCTTTCGCAAGCTATGGTTAAGCCTACCAAGCTCTTTTGGAAGGCGGGCAAGCATGTATTGCGCTATATCGGAGGCACATCGGGATATGGTCTATGGTACAGACAGGAGGATGGAGTGAAACTTTCTGGTTTCACTGATGCAGATTGGGCAGGGAGCCCAACAGACCGGAAGAGCACTTATGGAGGAGTTTTCAGCATTGGGTCGACAGCAGTTTCCTGGTACAGCAGGAAGCAGAGATCCGTGGCACTCAGTTCAGCAGAGGCCGAGTACATGGCAGCTAGCTTGGCTGCATGCGAGGCTATTTGGATGAGGAAGATCCTCGCAGGATTGTTCAGGTTGCATTTGGAGCCTACGGTGATCTACTGTGATAACCAGAGTTGCATTAAACTCTCGGCTAATCCAGTATTTCATGATAGGTCCAAACACATCGACATCAGGTACCATCATATCAGAGATTGTGTTCAGCGGAGAATCATGATGCTTTCATATGTTCCCACGGAGGATCAGGATGCCGACATCCTGACAAAGGCGCTCACTAGGAGCAAGTTTGAATTCCACAGAGGCAGGATAGGGGTTGCAGATAATCCATATCTTGCTGAGAGGGAGTGTTGAGAATGCAGCAAGATGATGGAGCTTAGTGAAATGAATTCGCCTTCACTAAGTGGGCCCGCAGGCAAATTCTGGCGCAAAGTCTATTTTTAGACTATGTCTATTTTTAGACATATGGAGCACGGTCCGGGGATTCCAGTATGAGATTCTTGGAGCATTGGTCATGTTGGTAAAAATAGATGGGACTCTATTTTTGTGACCTATAGGTCGAAGAGGTCGAAGTCTATTTTTAGACTGCCTCTCCTAAAAATAGGGAGGTCAAATATTATTTACCCTTAATAATATTTGGACTATAAACTTCAGTTTACTCTCTTGGAGCACTTCAGTTTGAGCTACAGAAGTGGCTCATGCATCTGAAAGAGGAATCACGTGGATCCCAAGGGTTTGATGGCATCATGCATGGTTAACTTCAGTTGGACTTCAGTGGCAGAAGTTTGGAGGAGTTAATGAGACAGCTAGTGGAGTTGTGTTCTGTTTATTTTAGTTGAACTGATTGAGATTAGTTTAACTAGATAATCAATTAGTTATGAGTGGAGTGAATTAAATATTATTTAATTCATTAATTATTAACTCATTATTCAACTCAATAACACATCAGTTCACTACAGTGCATGATCAGTTCAGTGGAGACCAGTGAAAGAGGTAGATGAAAGGGTGGAGTTAGCTATCAGTGGCGACATCAGTTATGCATGAGTTTTGCACCACACTTGGAGGAATTGCCCATGATGATTGCACTGTCAAGCCAAGGAGATTCGAACCTTGGATCTCTATATAGACAGGCCTGGATTACGCAATAGAGGCAAGGCAATTGGCGGTGAGTTTTGAACCAGTAACCTGTTCAAAACTGAGCTAGATTGTGAGTAACTGTATGAGAAAGTACTGAGTACTTGTGAGGAGTATTGTACTAAGTTTGTTACTTTATTTCTCCATTATAATATACACAATAACTGTGGGTTTTTCAGCTATAAGCTTTCCCCATACATACTATGTTAATGTGTATGATGATTTGATGTGTTATCGCTTGATTTTATTTCCGCATGTGTGATGATCTGAGTTGGTTGAGTGGAAGAGATTATGTGTTGTGTATGAAATTCAAATTGTATGTGATCACGATAGTCTCGGTGGATAATTAATCATTATTCAGCAAGTTTCTACACGGCATTCAGTTCTCCAGCCTGTCATACTCCCCCCAATCGGCATGGCCAGGATCCCTACCTTCCCCTGGTACTTTATCAACCTTTGAGTAATATTTTCGTTAAATTTCAAGCATTGAGTCAATTGCAGAGTAGTTCAATGTCGACGGCAACACCCGTTAGTAGCATTAGCACTAGTAGTATTGCGTTCCCGAGTGGAACAGTCACGCAACCAGGACCCGGAGGATTTATCCTGGTTAACCCGCCGCAAGTGAACATGGCTGGGTCTTTTACCCGATATCCCGAGTTCTCGGGCCGGGGTAATGATGATGTAGAGCAACACTGGTATCTGTGCAAAGCCATTTGGAGGGCTCGGAAGACGCCAGACGCAGGGAAAGTAATAGAGTTCCAAACCATGCTCAGAGAGAGGGCTCTGCGATGGTTCATCAAGTGGTCCGAGGCCCACCCAAATCCCGTCATCGTGGACGTGAAGCGAGATTTTGTCCGGGAATTTAAGCTTCCCCAGACGGACCAATAGGGTCTATTCGAGCTCTAGGAAATTAAACATAAGGAAGGAGAAACCATATGGGAGCTAATGCAGCAATTCAAGGACGCGATCGGGAAACTCAGTTACCCGATCGACCCGAACCATCAGAGGGATTGGTTCATCAAGGCTCTGCTTCCCTTGACGCGAACCCCCCTCACCCAACAGAAGATCGACAATCTACAGGACGCTTTGGAACAGGCCATGAAGATCGAGGCCATGGCAGGCTACCCTCAGGAATATCGGGGAGGGCCGGCCCCGCAGGATCCCTCCTTGGTGGGGTTGCATCATCAGATAGCTAGCCTGACCGAAAAGCTCAAGGAGATACAGCCGGTCAGACCAGCCAGGCCGAACGTTTGGTGCACTCACTGCCTGGTCGAAGGCCATGTCGCAACTGAGTGTCCGCGATTGCATGGTGCGGGGGTGGGACCCTCGGTCGCGGAAATTCAAGGGGGGCCACCCGCGGGGGGTGGCGCGGTGCTGAACCCGCAGGGAGTATACCAGACGCAACAGATGTATGCGAGGTTCCCCTCCCAACTCAACCCAGCCGCCACGGAGTATTGTGAGATTTTCCAGACGGTGGGACATCCGCCTCGGATGTGCCCGATCCTACAGAAGTATTCCAACGTGCCAAACAATGTATATTGTGAGTTTTGCGCTTCCACGACTCACAACACAGAGCAATGCCGGGATCTCGACGCACTCGCGGACCGGTTGGATCGACCCTCCTATAGGGTGAATGAGGCTCCTAGAGGAAGAGGGCGCGGGGCGCGCGAAGGCCACGCTGGGGGCCGCGGGCCGGTGAAATGCTATAACTGTGACCAGGAGGGCCATGTGGCTCGCGAATGTCCCCTCCCTCGCCGTCTGTGGTGTTCCCAGTGCCGAGTAAACACCCATGCGACAGAAGACTGTCCCGAGCTCATCAAAAAGTGGGAAGAACGTGCACGGCAGAGGGACACGAACTTGGTAAACGCCGAGCCGCGGGTGGCCGCAACTCCGACCATGCAGAACGTTGCTATTGTGACGAGGGGCGGTAAGAAAATGGGGGAGGACGCTCGCGGAAAGGAGCCAGCACCAGTTGTCAGGCCAGCCTCCCCGCACCGGGTAATCAGACCAGAGGCGCAGAAGAAGTATTTTCAGGAGGCGGTTGAGGCATTTTCTCAGCTGCATGAAGCGGAAGGCCTGGAGGCACCCCTGCCGACAGATCCTGGGCCATAGCACACCCCAGGAACCCTGATGGAAGAATGGCTCCAACTATTCCTTAAGATTGTTAACAGTGCTGCTCCACGGCAGCAGCTCAAGTGTACTTTGGAAGGGGCACTGCAGGGGAGGACAGGACTGAGGGAACCGGGGGACCCAGCCCCCCAATCGGTGTAGCGCATCAAGCGAAATAAGCGACGAACGAGTAAAGAGTTCCGACTCAATACGCAGGTTGGGGGATTCCAAATCAGCGACACCATGCTTGATTTAGGGTCTGACGTCAACATCTTGCCGCGCAAGACGTGGGAGGCTCTCGGAAAGCCACGGCTGGCCTACTCGCCCATCCAACTCAAGATGGCGAACCAGTACTACATTCTGCCGATTGGCCGACTCGAAGGTGTTGAGGTTGAGTTTGCGGGGGTAAAGACTTACACCGATTTTGAGGTCATTGATATTATGGGAGACAAGGATTCTTACCCCGCCCTGTTAGGCATTGATTGGGCCTTTGAGAATTATGCTATCATCGACCTCAAAAAGGAGCTGATGATCTTTGAAGATGGGGAGGTCCGGGTCACTCAGCCTCTCGACCCATATCAAGGCCCGAGGTATACCGAAACGGTGGATAACCGGGAGGATGCTCAGATGAAGGACCACCTATACAAGATGACTGCAGGGAAGTGGGAAGACTATATTAACCCGACCGCGACTGGCTCTGTCAGTTGGTGGAGTGTCCAGAGCTCAGAGCTGGGATCCGAACTCGCGTGGGAAGACTGGCAGCAGGGGGGGTACGAGACCAGCACGTGGAGATGTACCCATGTTGGCCGTGTCAGTTGGATTGGTGCTGAGTTCCGAGAATACCCCACCCTGTCAAACATGCAAGCTGTCAATACCTTTATTACCAAGGTTGAGGACATCATGCCGGAAGGGAGCAGACTACCCCTTTTGGACGTCGCACTACAGTCTACAGTGGCCCGGTGGTGGGAAAATCACCGCAATACCTTGTCACGGTGGAGTAGTGTGGCGGACGCGTTGCGGGCGCGGTTCAAAGAAGATGAAGGCCCTCGAAGCAGGCAGCAGTACTCTAGGACTTCCAATCCGCAGGACCACTTGCGGACTTGTGAGGAGCAGTGGCGAAGTATAGGATACCCAGAAGAGCTGTGGGTTCATCGGTTTGTCCACTCTTTAGACACCATCCCCCACGCATGGTACTTGGAGGAAGAACAGAAACGAGGGACCAGTTCTTGGATGGAAGTCGCGTGCAAATTTGTGCGGTGCTTCTCTTTCGCGGGAGACACAGAGTTGGAATCTCAAGCTTTGTACGCTACCAGGGCGGTACTATTTTTCTGCGATCCGCAGACCGACTGCTGCACGCTGCCCGCCCATCCCAAGGCCATGCGAGAGTTGGTTTGCCAAAGGATTGACGACAATTCGGAGGACGATGGGCTGGAAGACCTGAGGCACCTGTATTTTGAAGAGAAGGAAGGCGAGCGGAACGTTAACGAAGAGCCGGACACCGAAGGGGTCCATTTACGACCACTGAAGACAAAGAAGCTAAAAATCGGTACGGAGGAGAAGCCTAAGTTGGCTACAGTGGGCGATTACTGGGACGAGGAGACGACCAAAGAGATTTCAAGCCTCCTCCAGGAATATGAGGATTTGTTCCCCTCGTCGGTTGCAGATCTGAAGGGCATCAAAGGCGATCTTGGCGAAATGCGCATCATGCTGAAACCGGGTGCCAGGCCTGTGAAGCACCGGCCCTACCGGTTGAACCTGCTAGTTAAAGAGAAGGTTAAGATGGAAATCGACAAGATGCTGGCCGCGGGTCTAATCTTTCCCGTGGAGGAAGCAGAGTGGGTGAGCCCTATCGTCATCCAGAATAAGAAGGACAAGGCAGAGATACGGGTTTGTGTCGATTATCGCAGTCTGAACAATTCCTGCATTCATGATCTGTTCCCCACCCCTTTCAGCGATGAAGTGTTGGATCATGTTGCGGGGAACGAAGCCTACTCCTTCACTAATGGCTTCTCGGGCTACCATCAGGTGCGTATCACGGAAGAAGATAAGTCAAAGACAACCTTCACCACCGAATGGGGGTCGTTCGCATACCACATCATGCCATTTGGCTTGAAGAACGCTCCGGCCATGTTTTCCTGGATTGTCATCGCCGCCTTCAGGGAGTACCTTCACAAGTTCCTGGAAGTCTACATGGACGACTGGACTGTCTACAGTTTATTGAAGAAACACGCTACCCTGTTGCGCGTCATGTTTTATTGGTGCCGCTAGCTGCAGATTTCCTTGAATTTAAAGAAATGTATTTTTGTTGTTCCGTTTGGCACGTTGTTGGGACATGTGGTATGCAAGCAAGGGTTCTGCATCGACCCCGCCAACGTTGCGGTGATCGTACACATGGAAGCCCCCGAGACGGTGAAACAATTGCGGGCATTGCTCGGGCACACGGGATACTACAGGAGGTTTATCCGCAACTATGCCAAGATCACTGCTCCGTTAGAACAACTTCTGTGGAAGTCCACAGTCTTTCAGTGGACGGAGGAGTGTCAGGTAGCCCTAGACACCCTGAAGGAAAATCTGGCGTCGGCGCCTGTTCTAGTTCATCCCGATTGGGATAAGCAGTTCCATGTGCATATCGACGCTTCTAGTATTGCACTTGGGGCTGTCTTGGCACAACCCGACGATACAACAGTTGACCACCCGGTATACTTCGCCAGCCGCAAATTGTCCAATGCAGAGAAGAATTACACCACGACCGAAAGGGAGGCGCTGGCGATAGTGTACTCTCTTCAGATGTTCCGCCACTATATTCTAGGGGGCAAGTTCAAGTTCTTCACAGACCACTCTACCTTGAAGTACCTGGTCAATAAGCCTATTCTGGAAGGACGGATTTGCCGTTGGCTTCTGCTCTTTCAAGAATTCACGTTCGAGGTAATCGTCAAGCCCGGGAGGTTGAATGTCGGGCCCAATCACCTATCCAAGTTGGAGACAGGGGAGAATGACGCCTCCCTTGATGATCAGCTGCCAGACGCTGACCTCTTCCGAGTCGACACTGTACCAGATTACTTGGCCGACATTACCACCTATCTAACCACGGGGCAATGCCCTCAAGATTACACCCCGCTGCAGAAACAACATTTGGTCGTCCGTGCCGCTGACTACCAATTGATCGCAGGGCAGCTATACAAACTGGGCCTCGATGAGGTTCTGCGTAGATGCGTCCTTGACCACGAACAGGAAGCGGTAATGTGGGAATGTCACAGCGGTGTTGTGGGAGGGCATGTGGGTGTGAAACCCACTGCAAGAAAGGTGCTCCAAGTTGGCCTGTGGTGGCCGACAGTACATATCGATTGTAAGGCTTATGTGAAGCGGCGCAACGTCTACCAGCGGACGGGCATGCCCTCTCACTGGGACGTCGAGCTTCCGTTACACCCAGTGCATGTGTTGTGGCCATTCGAGAAGTGGGCTGTCAATTTTGTGGGGCCCATAGCTCCGGTCGCCAGACACTCCAAGTTCTGGTACATCATTACCGCCATGGATTACCTCACCAGGTGGGCTGAGGCAGCCGCGGTACGCGACTGCACAGCGGATATCGCCACCCTGTTCATTTTTGAGCACATCATTTGCCGGTTTGGCTGCCCGCGAAGTTTAACCAGTGATCAGGGTACACACTTCATTAATGACACAATCAAGACACTGCTGGACACCTTCATGGTTCAGCATAACAAGAGTAGCCCGTATCACCCGCAGGCTAATGGTACGGTGGAAGCCTTCAATAAGATTCTTGAGAAAGGCTTGACTAAGATTTGCAATGCCAAGCGTGATGATTGGGACGAGCACCTATCAGAGGCCTTGTAGGCCTATCGGACTACGGTGAAGCGCTTGACCAATCAAATGCCGTTCCAGCTCGTGTACGGCCGGGAGGCTGTGATCCCCGCCGAGTTTGTAGTACCAAGCCTGTTGATCACCACGTCTCTGAAGTTTTCGGAAGAGGCCTCCCTCCAGAAGCGCCTCCATGAATTACAGGAACTGGATGAGGCTCGCTTCCTGGCCGAATTCCACCAGAAGATTCAGAAGGACCGGCAGAAAGCGTGGCACGACCGCCACATTAAGAACAAAAGCTTCCAAGTTGGTGGAAAAGTTCTTTTATACGGCAGTAGGTTCCAGAAGTTCCTGTTGAGTCCCAAATTGGCATCTTTCCTATACACCTTTCTAGAATTTTTCCATTTATTTGGACCGCCTAAGTCATCAACATCATTGCATATTAATCATAAAAGAGAATTTAAAGTGGTTTTTAACTATGTTTTGTGTCTACTATTTGAATTAGATTTTTGCTCATTTAGCTGTGGAATCTTGTCACTTTCCGCAGCTGCTTCAACTTTCCGCAGCCATTTTGTTAAAGTCCATATTGCAGGTTTCTTCAGGCAAATCAAGCCACATGGGCAAGTTGGAAATGATATGGACATGGACCGAGTTCTACTGGCTCAGTCGAATTCACCAAAGAAGGCCGTGGTCAAAGGTAGTCAAGTGATGCTCAACCTAAGAGTCCTACGGTGGCAGAACTCTGTTTTCACCACGTGAAGACTTGCGTGGCCGTTCCTAAATCTCAGGGGACATATCAACACCTGTGGACTGCTCCATAAGCCGAATCCAACGACCACCCTCCATAGATTTAATCTTCACGGCAGCCATAATGCTAAATTTCTGGACGTGGTTGTTCACGTGTCTTTTATCAACGTAGATTGTAGGAAATTAGTTATGTCATCCTCTGTTATAAATAATGCGTTCTCATACGCATAGTAGCTAGCTACTGTAATGTAATTTTTGTTGAAAAGAAAGCCACTGTGCCGTGACATTATTTCCTTGTTATGACTGCATTTTAAATATATGAGAAGACTCTGTTCATAAGTATAATTCGTGGTTGATAGCTATTGCCCGAGGATTGTGCAGAGGGCCCCTGCACACGCCGAGGTTTTGTTTATTGCTGTATAGTTTCATGCTTTATTTCCTTACGTTCATTATGCCATAATTATTCACATGTATATATCACATCTCTTATGGTATTAACGTTTTATTTCTGTCCATAGTTTTTCATGCTTTATACTGCTGTTAACTGATCAGTGTCTTTGTTCTAGATTACAATAGGCAGCCCGGGCATTTGCATATAGTTTTACAATGACTAATGACATGGAATCAGTCTTGTCCTTCTGCTGATTTATTTTTCTTAGCTTTTAATTCCAGCACTGTTTTATTTATTTCAGTTTTGTACATTTTCTTTATTAGTTAGATTAGATATTAAATTACTCATGTCATTATCAGTTACCTCCGAAAGCCATAGCAAGACTAATGGTGAGGGATTGAAGTATGAGTGTGTAATTTGATATTAGTTTATTTTTTCTGCAAATTAGATATAACATTGCTCAAGTTATTTATGATTACCTCCAAAAGCCATAGCAAGACTAATGGTGAGGGGTCAGAATATGAGTTGATGTAATTTGATTTTAGCTTTACTTTGCTTGCAATTCTTGGATTTCTTTGAGCACAGTTTCTTTTGTATTTAAACAGCAGCAAGGGTAATGGGTTTCATAATCAATAGTTCACTGTTTGTTTGACTAATATAGTGGCACATTTTCATTTTCTTTTAGGAATTAATTTTTTCATTGCATGTTTTAAAACCCTTTTGAAGTTTGAAGTTTGGGAAATCATTATAAAGGACATCATTGCCTTGAAAATTTATATCCATACTTGTCTTTTAGAATTTCCATCTCACATTAGGAAACCAACCAAGATAAAAACCCCCAAGATAAATATAAAAAAAAACCAAAAACGACAAAAAGTAAGAGATAGGTTATCTTGCACATATAGTGCGCCACACTTCGTCAGCTTACGAATCCCGGATTGACAAATTAATGTAGCAATTTAGGACACACTAAATTGACCAAACATTTTGGCGCCGTTGCCGGGGAAGTGTAACTAGGTAGCCAATTTCTTTAAAAAAAAACAATAAAAAGAAGGGAAAACTTGATAACTTCTTGAAGTATGCTCTCCTCTTGCACCTAGTGTGATCTGGAGGATCAGAAAAGAGAGTTATTGGTTCAATAATTTCTTAAGTATGCTCTCTTCTTGCACCTAGTGTGACCTGGAAGATCAGAAAAAGAATTATTAGCCAACTTAAAAATAAAAAATGACATGCATAGAGCAAGAGATTCAAGGGGAAGGTTTATAGCTAAAGCCAAGAGTTATATTTTCACAACTCCATCTTCTTCAAGGAATATACAAGATTCACCACCATCTACCCCTAGCCTTAAGATTCTTGGAATTCAAGGAGCAGCTGAATTAGAGGATTCTCCTACACCATATACCAAATCTCATTTAGAAGAAAACCCTTTCTTTACTTCTACAGGAGAGTATATTGTAATTAAAGAAGAATCACCTGAAGAAGAAAAGGAAAAAACTCTCTCTCATCCTCCCTTGATAGAAGAATCATAGGACTTTGAAGAAACTATCATGACAGAGGAAGTAGTAGATGGATTCGGAGGTAGAGGTATAGGTAGAGGAGGAGGAAATAATGGAGGCAACAATGGTGGAGGTGGAGGTAATAGGGAAGGAGACAACTCGTTTGGATTCCCTATAGTTGATGAGGAAACTCATACAACGATGAAAAACATCTCACCATCCGTCCTCCCCAACTTTTATGGATTGCGAAGTGAGGATCCTGAAACATTTCTGTTTGAGTTTGAAGTCGTGTGCCGAACCTATGACTATATGGAAGACTCTCAAAAACTCAAACTGTTTCCTTCAACATTGAAGGGAGCTGCTTTGAAATGGTTCATGGGATTAGCCACTAAATCTATTAGGACTTGGAATGATATGAAACAAACATTTTTGGATAGATACTTGGACTATTGTATGCCCACCAATCACAAGGATGAGGTATTCAAAATGATGCAAAAAGAAGATGAAAATTTGGAAGATTTACTTGAAAGATTTCAATATAACTTAAAAAGAGCAAAGATGAGCAACTTAGATGATGAAACTTTGAAAGCCCTCATATTAAAAGCCATTAGAGATGAATGGATAGATATTTTAAACATGATGGGGAAAGGAGACATTTCTCAACTTCCACTTCGTGACATAACAGAACTATGTGTCCATCTCTCAAGGGGAAAATCTAAAACGGGAAAAGGGCCTAGAGATCCTTCTCTTATCAGGGCAAACAAATCCGCAACTGGATCAGTAAGTAGGGCAGAGATTGGGAATATGCTTGATGAATTCAAAACTGATATCTTAGGGAGCCTTAGTGAACAACTAGACACCCTTAAAATTTAAAAAAAGAAGAAAGCAGAAACTGATGCTCTAGCCATCTTTTGTCCGAAATGTAGGAAGAAACATGCTTTAAGGGAATGTCCCTTCGATGCAAAATTTGTAGAAACATGTATGATTTGCTCAGAGAATCATGAGACCAATGATTTTCCTTCAATTCCTGGACTCAAAGATGTCTTTCAAGAAGATCCAAATTCAGTAGAATCTCTCTGTTTTGTTGCAAGAAGACCTTGGCATGGGCAACAAACTCAAGGGTTTAGCAACCCTATGAATCTTCAAACCCCACCAAATTGGAATCCTTGGCAACAACCTTGGCCCCAACCTCAAAATTCATATCAGTCATGAGTACAAGGAATGCAAAATCCTTATGGGAGATTTGCTCAATTTTATCAATATCCTCCATCTTTTCAAAATCAACGAACTCCACAACTTCCAAACCCAAATCTACAACTTTCATTGCCATTTCCACAACAAAAACCTTCTCAACAAAATCCAAATTCTCAACTCATGCTTCCATTCCAACAAAAGACAAATCAACTTCCAGCTCAGCCATTGCCAAATCCTAACAACAAAAATCCTCAGAATACTTACATGATAGAATTGCAACAATTTCCTACCTATATGATTGTTCCTCTCAATGATGTACAACTCAGGTCTGGTAGAGTTTAAGAAAAACCTTCTATAGATGTCCAAGAGCAAGATACCTCTAAGGAGGACTCTCTTAAAGTCAATAAGGGTTCTGAGGAAGCATCTCTTCAAAACTCAAACATTCAAAAAGAGAAATAAAAGTTAATTCCCACAACTCCTATAGTTGAGCAACCTGCATCTTCATCCACACCTCCTTTCCCTGAAAGATTACAAATTGATAAAGGGGTGGAAAAACATTTTCACCCAACTATGATTTTCTTTAGATAAAGAATGTTTGTATCAAGATTCCTTTGTTACAAGCCATTCGAGAGATTCCTATTCTAGCAAAAACAATAAAGGAGTTGAGTTTCAAAAGACCAGGAAGGAAACTAAAAGACACAAGAAGAATTCACCTGGTAGGAAAAATTGCAGATATCATGATGGGAAAAATTACCATGCAGAAGTATGTAGATCCAGGAAGTCCAATTGTCAAGACACATATAAATGGGGTAGAAATTCCAAACACATTGATTGACTTAGGGGCTGCTATCAACATTATGAGTAGACAGACTATGGAACAGTTAAAACTTCCTAACCTTCTTTTTACACCTACTTTACTGCAACTTGCAGATCGATCAGTTATCAAACCAGATGGTGTATTAGAAGATATTTCAGTCTCCTTAGATTCTTGGGAATATCCAGTAGATTTTATGATTTTGACTCCCAAGAGTAATCTAGGAGGGCACCCACTTATCTTAGGAATACCTTGGCTAGCCACAGCTGATGCTTTCATTAGTTGTAGATCTGGGGATATGTACATTTCTAATGGTAATTCGACAAAGAAATTCAATTTGTATCCTCCAGCAAAAGAAATCACAGAAGTAGGAGACAATGAATGGGTTGATGATGAGGACACTATACAACCTGTCTTTACCATTTCTGAAATCATTGAGGATAGTCAAATTCTGAACACATTAGAAAATTTTGAGATATCTTCAGAATATGACCCCACACAATTTCAGTTGGAATCTGACATAGAATATTTATCATCAAGACAAATGTCTCTTTACTCTATGGAAGAGTTTGGTGGTTCTACCATTGAGATTTTTCCAGGAAAAACATTGAATATCAACAAACATTTGGAAAAGTCACAACAAGAAGAACTAACCAAAATATTGCAAAAACATTCTACTGCATTTGCATGGGAGTATACTGACATGAAGGGTATTGATCCTAAGACTTGCATCCATCATATCTATATTGAGGAAAACAGTAGACCAATCAGACAACCTCAAAGAAGGATGAATCCAAATCTTAGGGAGATAGTGAAAGAAGAGCTCCAAAAACTGCTCAATGTAAACTTCATTTATCCAATTTCAGATAGCCGATGGGTTTCTCCTTTGGTTATAGTACCTAAAAAGAATGGTAAATGGAGGGTATGCATTGATTACAGGGAATTGAACAAAGCAACTTTGAAGTATCACTTTCCTTTGCCTTTTATCGATCAGGTATTAGACACATTAGCAGGTAAAAAGTACTTTTCATTTTTGGATGGTTTTAGTGGCTATAATCAAATTCAGGTAGCACCTGAAGATCAAGATAAGACCACATTTACCTGTCCATGGGGGAATTTTGCCTATCGAGTGCTTCTTTTTGGGTTATGTAATGCACCCGCAACATTCCAAAGAGCAGTACTAGGAATTGTTTTTGATCTAATCCATGATTGTGTAGAGGTTTATATGGATGATTTTACAGTTTATGGTAATTCATTTGAAGAGGCATTAGAAAATTTGGAAAAAGTCCTTATAAGATGTAAAGAAACAAACCTTTCATTAAGCCATGAAAATTGCTTTATGATGTTTACTGAAGGTATTGTTTTGGGGCATCATATTTCAGGAGATGGAATTAAGGTTGATAGATCAAAAGTTGAAGTCATCTCCAAGTTGTCTATTCCAAATTGTCAAAGAGATGTTAGAAGTTTTCTAGGATTTACTGGATACTATAGAAGATTTATAGAAAACTTCACTAAAATAGCATCTCCACTCTTCAAACTGCTTACAAAAGACTGTGAATTCAAATGGGATCATGATTGTTAATCAGCCTTTGAAACTTTGAAAACAAGAATATCTGAAGCATCTATCTTGAGAGGACCAAATTGGAAACTCCCTTTCCATATTTCTACAGATGCTTCAGATACATCTCTAGGAGCTGTGTTGGGTCAAAAATATTTAGTCCCTTATGCCATTTACTATACCAGTAAAAATTTGACTCCCACTGAGTTGAACTATACTGTAACTGAAAAAGAGTTTTTAGTTGTTGTTCATGCAATCAATAAGTTTAGACATTATATAACAGGCTATGAAACTTTTATTCATACTGATCATTCTGTGATTAGATATCTAATGAACAAACCTGTTACTAATGGCAGAGTGACAAGATGGCTCCTACTTTTGCAGGAATTCAATATTAATGTGTTGGATAGACCAGGGAAACAAAATACAGTAGCTGATTTCTTGTCTAGGATTCAGAATACTAAAGAAGATTCTCCTATAGAGGATAAGTTTCCTGATGAATACTTGTTTGCAGTAACTATTAAGACTCCTTGGTATGCAGATATTGCTAACTATTTGGTTACAGGGAAACTGCCTCCACATTTATTTCCAAGTGAAAAAAGAAAGATTATTCAGGAGAGTTCAAAATATTCATGGATTTCTAACGAATTGTTTAAAAGGGCCAAATCTTGTGATCAGAAGATGTGTCAGGGAGGATGAAATGCCTGATATCCTCAAGGCATGCCATGATGAACCATGCGGAGGACACTTTGCTGACAAAAGGACAACCTATAAAATCCTCTCTTTAGGATATTATTGGCCTTCCCTCTTCAAAGATGCAAAACAATATGTCAAAAGGTGTGACAGCTGCCAAAGAGTAGGGAAACCTACCCTTTCAAATGAAATGCCATTGCAACCACGGGTACTCATCGAACCCTTTGAAAAATGGGCTTTAGATTTCATTGGATCTATTAATCCACCATCTAAGCAAAAGAAGTATATATTGGTTTGTACTGATTATGTTACTAAATGGGTAGAAGCCAAAGCATTAGTGTCTGCTACTGAAAATTCAGTTGTTAATTTTCTTTATGAGGATATTTTTATTCGCTTTGGTGTTCCAAGAGAAATTGTGACAGATCAGGGAAGCCAATTCACATCCAACCTGGTGGAGAAGCTGATGGAAGAATACAAAATCAAGCACAGAAGATCTACTCCTTACCATCCGCAAGCAAATGGTCAAGTGGAGTCTACAAACAAAGTTCTTGAAAGTATCATCACCAAAATTGTTCATCTACACAGAAGAGATTGGGCAGAAAGGCTTCCTGAAGCCTTGTGGGCCTACAGAACTACATGGAGAAATACAACAGGACATTCTCCCTATGAACTTGTTTATGGGAAAGAAGTCCTGTTCCCCATTGAGTTCCAAGTCAAAACCTTTAAGATGGAAGTTCTGTTGGGGATGAATCTATCAGAAGCCCAAAAGCATAGAATGGAGCAGTTGAATGAGCTAGATGAGATCAGACAAGAGGCAATTCTAAAAACTGATTTAGCTCAATATCAAAGAGCTAAATGGCATGAAAAATACATCAAAGAGAAGAAGTTTCAAGAAGGATATTGGGCATTGTTATTTGATTCCAATTTAAAAGATTTTAAAGGAAAATTTCAGACTCATTGGCTTGGGCCATATGAGATTGACAAGATCTTTAGCAATGGAGCGGTAAGAATCAAGACCATTGATGAATCTCAAACTCCTCTTATTGTGAATGGCCACAGATTAAAGATCTATCATAAGCCACTCTCAAACGAGGAATTTGTCAAAATGTTTCAAGATAATTCTGCAATAAGGCTGGTGAAGAAGAATCCTTCTTCTCCACCAGCCTAGCCTTTGTTCTTTTCAGTTTCAAAAAAAAAAAAAAAAAAATTGTATAAGCCTGAAAACCAATAACTGATTGGCAGTCTTATACAGAAAATGTAGGGTGAAAATCAGGAACACCTGACACCCTATATTTTCCAAAAAAAAAATAAAAAAATCTCTCTCTCTCATTTCACAAGTTTTGAGACAACCCACTCCATTTCATTCCACTTCATTCCACTTCATTCCACTTAATTCCACTCCACTTCATTTCATTTCACTCCATTTCATCTATTTCATTTCATTTCACCAATAAAAATTTTCTTTCATGACCATTTTCATTCAGTCAGTTATCATTTATCCATCTCCATTCACCCAAATAATTACGTATGGGTTTATGGTGACACCGGTTCTACGCTGACGGAGAAGAAATTTCTACAGCCACCACTCTGTTTTTCAAAAATTTACAGTCAGATGTTAGATCAAAAATCATGAAATAAAATGCAGGTATGAGGACATATTATGAAGACATGAGGCATTCAAAAGCATCAACGAGGAGCAACTGATTGAAGACTAATAAAAAATTGCAAGAATTCCAAGGTATGAGTAGAAATTTATTTCAAATGGAATTCAAGCACATTTTTACATAGTTATAAACCATAGCTCCATTATATGCAATGATTGCGTTGATAACCCCATAACCGTTCCATGATCTCTATATGATGCCCCCACAATCCTTGCATTCATTTTTAAACGGCCTCATAATCAAGCCTCCGGTCTTCACTCGTGTTCGGCTATACTTTGATACTCCACCTGTAATTATGGAACGTAGTTGATTTGACTATAGCTTCTCTCAGCCGCATAAAATCCGTAGCCATTGCATAAACGTGCTTGCATCTACTCTGCAGCCACCCAATTCTAAATACTGCCAGATGCACTTTACTCCCCCTACTGTTCTATTGACCTCACAGCTGCATTTCCACCATGCTCACATAAGCCTTCACCCCATTTTGTTCTCTATTCCGCTTCATTCCATGTACCTATTCTCTGATATCCGCTTACAGTCACTGGTCTCCTTCATAAACCCTATTCATTTCTACTAATTCAGTCGTCTTACCTCCGCTAAACCCTCCTCACGCAGACGAGTTTTAAAGAACAGAAGGAGGGATGGGTCAATTGTTGAGGACAGAACCAGAGGGACCCAAATTTATGGAAGGATACCAGCAAGTCAAAGACATATTGAAAAAGGAAAAATGGCTTCGGTTTATTCAAAAGTTTAAAGGCTACAATAAGGAGGTAACAAAAACTTTTGCGAGGTCTTTCAATGGTCTGGAGGTAGAAATTGGGGACCTCAAATTTACAGTGACTGAGGCATCCATAGCAGCAGCTACAGAACTCCCTCAAGAAGGTGAACGCTGGTTCAAGAACAAGAGCATTGGCGAGGAAGCCTGGAGAGTGATCCTACGTAACCCAGGTATGGATGTCACCATTTTTAAAAAGGGAATTCCTGTCCATGCTTTAAAAGAGGAGTGGGCCAGTTTACTGTTGGTTATTCAAAATTTTATCACTTGTGAGGGACGTTTTGGATCAATGTACATGTATCATACCCGACTGTTGATGAATTTCCTAGACAACTAGTCCCTCAATCTGCCATAATTTTTACTAAACAGTTTGAAAAAGATGTCTGTAACCGTCCAAAAGCATTTGGGGGACGTAGAACCACATTTGTATCACCATGGTCTCGTGAAAATCTTGATAGAAAAACAATTAAAGGAGAAAAAGGACACTTGGCAGCAATTTTTAGTTAGAAATTTCTTTGAAGAACCCCAAGAAACCCCTGAAGGCAGTACATCAAAAAGAAGTAGAAGAGAGAAAACATATGATAAAACTCAAAGCACTCCTACTAACACGATTGAAAGAACTAGTAGAGAAGAAAGACTGTCTAAAAGGAGTAAGGAAAAGACTGAGGGTAAAAAGCCAACAAAATCAAAAGAGAAAAGAAGCATTGAGGCTATGCATCAAACCCCTTCCTCAGAAGAAGAACATCAAGTGTTATATGAGAGACTAGTTCACCTTCAGGAACAGTCATCTATGGCCAAAAAGAAAGGAAAACAAAAACATAAGGAAAAAGACAGTAGTCCACAGTATGTAAGAAGAAGCAGCAGGCTTAAAGGAAAGTGGAGGAAAGCACAAAAAAAAGGACCCCATTTTATTGATTTGGGAGAAGTAACACCTGAACAAACTCCAGCTGGCCGTAGTCCATCTCATTCTCAGCCAAACGTTGAAACTAGTCCTCAAGATGTTGACGTGAGTCCTTTTCGGCCAGATTTTGAAGTCAATTCTCCTCCACAGCATTTTGGGGACAGCCCAAGGAAAACAACACCCGAGATAGATCCAAAACAACAAGAGGTGTATGATTACATAGAATCCTTAGAAATAACAGCCACGGGTCCCAGCACTTCATCCACTCAGCCTCACACAGCACAAGAAGCCCTAGTCCAATCTTTGAAACAAGAAGTCTTTGAGTTGGAGGTTTTAAATAGACATATTAAAAATGAAAGTGAAGCATTAAAGGAGAAAAGAAAATTGGACAAGATCATTCATGACAACACTATGCTACATCTGGGACTCTGGCAGAAAAAGAACAGGAAATTGAAGAAGAAATGCAAGAAGATAAGTAGAGCACTGATTAATCTCAAATTCAGATGCTTGATGAAGAAGCCCAGGATGTTAGCAGCACCAAGAAAGAGGAGAAGAGGACTGGATGTACTGGCAGAGGTATCAGGCCATATGAATTGAAGGAGGATGATCAAAATTTTGGTTGCATGAGGACATGCAACACCTTCACAGTGGGGGTATGTTGAGTCCCAAATTGGCATCTTTCCTATACACCTTTCTAGACTTTTTCCATTTATCTGGACCGCCTAAGTCATCAACATCATTGCATATTAATCATAAAAGAGCATTTAAAGTGGTTTTTAACTATGTTTTGTGTCTGTTGTTTGAATTAGATTTTTGCTCATTTAGCTGCGGAATCTTGTCACTTTCCGCAGCTGCGTCAACTTTCCGCAGCCATTTTGTTAAAGTCTATATTGCAGGTGTCTTCAGGCAAATCAAGCCACATGGGCAAGTTGGAAATGATATGGACATGGACCGAGTCCTACTGGCTCAGTCGAATTCACCAAAGAAGGTCGTGGTCAAAGGTAGTCAAGCGGTGGTCAACCTAAGAGTCCTACGGTGACAGAACTTCGTTTTTCACCACGTGAAGACTTGCGTAGCCGTTCCTAAATCTCAGGGGACATATCAACACCTGTGAACTGCTCCATAAGCCGAATCCAACGGCCACCCTCCATAGATTTAATCTTCACGGCAGCCATAATGCTAGATTTCTGGACGTGGTTGCTCACGTGTCTTTTATCAGCGCAGATTGTAGGAAAGTAGTTATGTCATCCTCTGTTATAAATAATGCGTTCTCATATGCATAGTAGCTAGCTTCTGTAATGTAATTTTGTTGAAAAGAAAGCCCACTGTGCCGTGACATTATTTCCTTGTTATGACTGCGTTTTGAATACATGATAAGACTCTATTCATAAGCATAATTCGTGGTTGATAGCTGTTTCCCGAGGATTGTGCAGAGGGCCCCTGCACACGCTGAGGTTTTGTTTATTGCTATATAGTTTCATGCTTTATTTCCTTACGTTCATTATGCCATAGTTATTCACGTGTATATATTACATCTCTTATGGTATTAACGTTTTATTTCTGTCCATAATTTTTCATGCTTTATACTGCTGTTAACTGATCAGTGTCTTTGTTCCAGATTACAGTAGGCAGCCCGAGCATTTGAATTTAGTTTTACAATGACTAATGACATGGAATCAGTCTTGTCCTTCTGCTGATTTATTTTTCTTAGCTTTTAATTCCAGCACTGTTTTATTTATTTCAGTTTTGTACATTTGCTTTATTAGTTAGATTATATATTAAATTACTCATGTCATTATCAGTTACCTCCGAAAACCATAGCGAGACTAATGGTGAGGGATTGAAGTATGAGTGTGTAGTTTGATATTAGTTTATTTTTCTGCAAGTTAGATATTAAATTGCTCATGTCATTATCAGTTACCTCCGAAAGCCATAGCGAGACTAATGGTGAGGGATTGAAGTATGAGTGTGTAATTTGATATTAGTTTATTTTCTGCAAATTAGATATCAGATTGCTCAAGTTGTTTATGATTACCTCCGAAAGCCATAGCGAGACTAATGGTGAGGGGTCAGAATATGAGTTGATGTAATTTGATTTTAGCTTTACTTTGTTTTCAATTCTTGGATTTCTTTGAGTACAGTTTCTTTTGTATTTAGACAGCAGGAAGGGTAATGGGTTTCATAATCAATAGTTCATTGTTTGTTTGATTAGTATAGTGGCACATTTTCATTTTCTTTTAAGAATTAATCTTGTCATTTCATGTTTTAAAACCCTTTTGAAGTTTGAAGTTTGGGAAATCATTATAAAGGACATCATTGCCTTGAACATTTATATCCATACTTGTCTTTTAGAATTTCCATCTCACATTAGGAAACCAACCAAGATAAAAAAAACCCCAAGATAAATATTAAAAAAAAAACCAAAAGCGACAAAAAGTAAGAAATAGGTTATCTTGCACATATAGTGCGCCACACTTCGTCAGCTTACGAATCCCGGATTGACAAATTAATGTAGCAATTTAGGACACACTAAATTGACCAAACAGTTCCCGAGAAAGCTACAGATGCACTGGTTGGGACCCTACTTCGTTATCGAGATTCGCGACTCCGGAGCCGTTCGGTTGGCACAGCTGGACGGTACGGTTCTGCCTGGGTGGGTGAATGGCGCACGCCTGAAACCCTACTAGGAGTAAGTACTTTTCATTTCTCATCAATAACTCTCACACCCGAGAGCACCCGTAGTGTAGCTTAGTTGAATAACTCTCCCGCAACCGGGATGAGCGTAGGAGGTATTCTCTGTTCATAGGTAGTGTGTCAATAACCGCTCAGTTGCGAGGTCCGCACCGCAACCGACTGTGGTCGGGGCGGCACCGGTCCAGCTTGTCATCCCTGTAGGATCCGTACCAGTCTCCACGTCAGTCCAGCTTAGTCCACCCACATACTTGTGTCAGTCCGTAGGATCGCCTAGATATGCAACATTAATTACCATTCTTGGCAGCAACCACGCCGTCATCATTTGGCCATCACCCTCAGTAACCTCAGCCGTCGCGTCCGCCCATTTCCCCATGCCACCGTCAGCAACTGTCACAGCACTCATTGGCATGCGATTGATCGCACGATTATCGCATAAAGAATGCCAGCAGGAATTAATTCGTTAGATGTTATCATCAACTCCACTCGTGCTAGGTGCTAACATAACTTGCATGAACACAAAAAGCATGAGAATGTCAGACCCGTCCGAATTAGCAAGTGCAACTGCACCAGAGCCATTGAATTCTCAGAATGCATTGCACCAGGAAAGGCGCCCAAGGAAAATTTTACAGGTCTATCATCGCTGGGCCAAAATGCCGAAGGCCGTTCCAGCCGTCGTTGAACCAGAGCTTGACACTTGGATTCACAAGACCGAGTCCCTGGTGGGCAAGTATGATAACGCAGCCTTGATTGATGCCAACCTCTCAAATGCTACCGAATTTCCGTCCCTCCAGTGGTAGGCATACATGGAGCACTACTGCACTATAGCCGGAAACCCCGCCAGTCGCCTATTGCCTGAGTTCAGGGGCCTTCAGACCTCATCCCTGATGAACTTGAGAAATCTTTCGGTCTTTGGCACCACCGGACCAGTTCTGCAGTGTACACGCTTCCTCCTTAGCCGAATTCAGAATGGGTCCCTGTGGCTGACCCAGGAAATTCCCATTCACGCCGAAGATATTCATCGCCTCACAGGGCTTTCGCAGACGGGCGCCGAGGTCTCGACAGCCTGTTAGACCTCCTCCAAGCAGGCACGGAAGTCGGGCGATGCGGACTTCTATACCAAATATGGCACTCGCAGGGGGGGGAAAGGAGCCAAGATCGACCTCATTAACAAGCCCGAGATTCGATTCGCCTGTTACCTCATTGCCAGCAAGACAATGAGGCATTACACCAAGGGCGAATGCACTCTTGATACTATTTCTTTTGTTGAACATTGTGTCCAAGGCACCAGACTGAATTGGTGTACGTTCTTGTTAAAGAAGTTGTTCGATGCGTGCGAGGAGAATTATAAGCGCGCAACTACTTTTATTTATGGCTATTTGATTATTGCTTTTGCCATGTGGAAATGGCACACTCCACACATCCGGTTCCCAGCAAAGATCCCCGAGGGCCAGCCCCTCGCGATGAAATTCACTCCATGGCAGGTCTCAAATGACCCCAGTACCAAACTGGTGAATGCAGATGCGTTTTGGTCATGGTACCGGCTAATGATGGATGTGGTGGCATGTTAGCAACGGGTGCCCAGGAACCTGTTGGACGACTATAGTGAGCAAGTATGGTTCGGGGTAAGTCACAAGCATACTTACCTCCGACCCGCTTGCGTTCCGGCAGATACCTTCCGAATGACGCCACTGAAATTTCAGTTGGACGATGCTACCTTCCATCGTGAAGTCTGCTCCTGGCTGGGGGTCACGAAGCACATGCGGGATGGGCTCCCCAGATACAATTTTGACAGGATGGCACCGGTGCAACAGCCTGCTGAGACGGCGGTGGAAGCACCATCACAGGAACTCCTCGAACCACTCATCCCCGTCATCCGCCACTTCAACAATTAGGTACGAAATTTCAATGTGGCGGCCCAGGTTATTTCTAGCGGTGCTACCCCATTTCCTTTATTTTCTGAATTTCAACTCACTCGCTCCACTTCGCACCCCCGTACCACTCCGCTCACCTCCCCCATCCCCACTATCCTGTTTACCTCTGCTGATCCACTCACGACCCCGATGGGCGAGACGAGCGGGCCTAGATATTCACCCGAGGCCCCCTAAGCTAAGAGGGCCCGCAACACCAAGGAAAATCCGGTGGTGGACCTCACTGCTAATGATCCACCACCGCCCCCAAGCACCGGGGTGCTGATTACTGAAGAACCCCTCATCGACCCATCTGAATTCATCAATATGCGCTTTCCACACACCCCCACCACACTCTCCACTGCTCCATCCACCATTCCTCCGCCTGCCACTTCATCCGCCCCGTCTAATTCCTCGGCTACGATATCTGACCCCATTATCCGGGAACTCATGGGTGGGGACCGCGGGGCTGAGGTTGACTCTGGTGCTGCCATAGTCCTACCACCGATCGACCCAGTGGTCGAGCCCCACCCTCCTTTCACTGATATATTCACACAGCAGCTACACACTGGGTCTGATTCTACCGAGGTTCCGCCTGAGGCCACAGTTCCTTCACAACCGGCTCACCTTGATCAGCAAGAACTGCCGGATCTGAATATGGTTGACACTGCACCTCCAGAGGCCACGCCCTTCTCACCTCCTGGGCATGTCAATGGAACAGTTGCCGGTGGGAAACCGTTGCAGGAGCGAATGCCGGCGCAGAGCGCTTCTGGGACCTCCACCTTTCAGCCTGACAATCCATCTCAGCTGTATCTGCTGATTCAAAGGGTGGCCCAGCAGGCTGAAATATTACATTTGGGACTCCAGAGGCAGTATGCCGAGCAGCAACACCAAATCTTTGCGCTTACTGAACAGCGCGACCAACTCCAAAAAACGCGGGAGTAGATGGAAGCAATGATCACCAATGTCACCCGGATGTTCTCTGAGTTCTGGCCCTCCCTAGAGCCTCATTACCCCCTGCTGCCTCCCGAAATCGCTGCTGCCAACCTCTCTGAGAAAGCTATCCACCTCCGCATCGTTGTTCAGGAATTACATCGGGAGAATCATGAGCTTCTGGCAGCGTTAGCAGCCCGTGCAGAGCCGGCCGAGCCCGAGGTTGACTATTCAGCCCAGGTGGCCGCCAAGCAGAGCCAGGCAGCTCAGATGCAGGAAGAACTTCAATCCATGGCACGAGAGGCCCGTGACCTCCTGAAGGGCCTTCAGAAATGCTCCCTGGCCCTCACTGTCAAGACCCAGCCGATTTCAGCCCAACTCCAGCAGGTTTCCAGGGAAATTCAAGAGGCTACTGACCCCGCTAGGCTGGATCAATTATACGCCTAGGCTGATGAACTTGAGGCACAGCTCCAACACACAGAGGCTTGTTTGGCGGAGGCCAAACGCATCATTCATGAGCTCTAGCTGCCCCTTCAATCTAGCACCCGGGCCATACAACAGCTCGCAGCAGCAGCCGAGACCCAGATCATCACAATGTTTGGAGCTGTCCCAACGCCCATTGAGGAAGCTGCTATCACCAAGCTCGCTGAGGACACAGACTCGCTTATCCAGGGGTGGCAGCAAGCCGTGTCGGAGTTTACTGAGCTCCGAGATACAACGTTCCAAAGGGTTCCGGAGTTGGGGCCCTTGTTTGAACAACCGCCTGAAGACGCACAGCAAGGACAGGAACAAGCTGAAGGGGCACAGCAGGAACGAGCACAGGATGAAAGCACACAGGGCGAACAGGGCACGGGGTCAAGCAGGGCAATGGAGGTAGAAACCGTAATTTGTGATTGACTTGGGGATGAGTCAAGGACCTGTGGTCGGGGCCTGTTGGGGCCCTTGTTTTGAAAAACCTTGTTTTGAATGTTTTGAATTTGGAACAACGGCCAGATTTTGGGGTTGCGGAACGAGGACACACGGCAGCCGCAACCAAGTCGCAACCACATAAAATGGCAGAGCTACCAAGGTTGCGATGGAACAGGCACATAGCGGAGGAAACTAGATGCATAAGTGCAGATAAGGAGAAGATACAGCAGAAAGAACGCAAGCGGAACACACAGATAATCAGAGAAAAGCTAGAAGCAGCTGCAGAAGGAAATAAGAAGAACTAACAGTCGCGATAGCGGGTAAATAAATAGCAGTCACCCGGATGAACGAGGGGATGATTCCACAGTAGAAGAGAGAAGAGCGTGAATAAAGGAGAAAACGCATGCTGCAGCAGGAATCCATAGCATGGATGAGGTTTCTGTAGTTCCTAGGGTCTATTGATGTAGAATCTCTGTTCCGCAAGGCATATGTATCAGATCTGTAAGCCCATTGCAAAGCTATGTAACTAGAATTTAGCCAAGAGCTTAATACAATTGCAGGTTTTTGTCTATTTGTGTGATTCACATGCATGTGTGTTGGTTGAGATGCTTTAAAATTTTCATTTGCTTAATATCTGTATGTTCTCTGAATGATGTTGCGTGCGTGATTCTATCTATGCAATCTAATCACTGATGAGAATGAGTTGCGGATCTGTTCCTTGCCCCTGGTCTATTCCCCTTCTGCATGTGGTCGCGACACGCCTCGGGTGAGACTCTCTAGTCTCCAGAGTAGGGTGATAATGTCAGCGTGATCCTAGACTACAACGGATTCCTTTGTTGGCCACAATCCTTGAACCTGGGTCTTGCCCGCGAGACCTGATCACTCGCCAACACACAGGAATGGCGACTCCACTAGATTATTTCTTTTGAGTTAATGGTTGTTGATGTAGGTCCTCCTTCCTGCTCAGCTTGCTGCAAATCACCCCTGCATCCTCTTAGCATCTCCAGTCACAATCAATGAAGAGTTCTACCTAGCAGATGAGGAATTTTTCGCATTTTTCCTGAACGCATGCATTATGCTCTGGTAGATGCATGCTCTGCACCTGTGGGAAGATAAGCCCTGCGGTAGGAAACAAGCCCATTTTTTTCTTGTTTTTTTGCCTTTTTTTTAGTGGTAAAGTGCTTGGAAGCCCACAAAAAAATTTCCATCACTCTATTCTAGTATTTCATGACTGATTAGGACTCTTATTTGCCAGAATTTAGCTTAACAACTAAGTAGTTTTAATTTTAGTTTTTTATTTTTGCAAATCATACATAGTTTAAGTAGGAAAAAGTATGTGGCCTTCAATCCACATATGTTTTCTGAACAAATGATTTTCTGATAAAAGATACAAAACACTTAGCATAATTAGCATAAAAGTAAGTGGCTAATATATCTAGATATCTTTAGCTAATTCAATTTTTTTCATGTTTTTCATTAGATTAGTTCAATTTTTCATTAGTAATTGGGACTAGGACCAAACTATCGAAAAGAAATCAAGTAATCTCTGCCACCCTCGCACCTCATGGTGAGCCTAGGTATGCACATGAATGCTTTCCCAAGACAAGTTTCCATCTCCCTATAGTGGAAACATAGTCTAACTAGGTAAGGTGTAAGCGGCCCATAATCTGCACATCGTTTATTTTTGCAAGGAAAAATCACACATAGGTTAATCATAAAAGGATTTTAAAGGATTAGTGTATATCCACATCTCATAAAACTTTTGATTGTACACTCCAAAACACACATGAAGCATCGATGGTAAGCATTGGACCAGAAGGCACCCAGTGTGTTGGGACCTTTACCCTCTTCTTACAGTTACTTCACCAAGGAAAACCCTAAGAAAATTGAGACTCTCTAAAAATAATAATTAACCAAACTCACTAAATTCCTCCCACAGGAGCCACAAAAGAAATTATAGTCCAGGTTAGGACCATCAGGGGTAGGCATCCAATAAGCCGCCATGGTCATAATACATTTTGAAACATAGATGTCGATTTTTAGGGAGCTTCAAATCTGTTAATCCACCCATTGAATGAATAACTGATCTTTACCAGAGACGCATTTCAGAGGGGGTTAATCTTAGGCCCAATGCGTGCAATACTGTTTTGGGCTACCTGACCCATCTAGTGCTTGGTACTAGTAGCTAATTACGAAGAAGCTCAAGACTCGAATGCTCATGTGGGATGACAATAATTTAGTGGCCAAAGCTAGGGCACCCTTCCTTATAGGTGAAGGTGCAAGCAACACTTGATCCCCATACCATTACCTTGGTTGATTCTTTAGATACTAGAAGGTATCTCCAGTTATTTGGAGACGTTAGCTAGAGTACCCATCAGAAGACATCTTCTCAAGGCCCAGTTACATTGAGAGTGTAAGGACGAATAGGTCTATATAGGCTTTTGAGTATCATACGCAAAACAAACAAAACCACATTTTTTGCTTGATTGATCACATAGTGTTAAATTAAAGTAAAACTTACCTCTTATTTTTTCTCTTTATTTTATGCATGTGATCATATTTTATTTGATAAAAATCTTCCTTCCTCCAACAAACCAAAAATATCGCCAATATTAAGATAGTCGACACCATAATGGACCCAACAGGACCCCGTCGATCTAGGCGTTTCTTGGACCTCCCCCCATTAGAGAAAGGAGTGTCAAGTCTTCCGCGATTTATGCATCGAAAATGACACATTGACACCATTATTAGTTCATCTTTTATCGGGGAATCTGTGATTGGAAACCACCAAGGGTCACCCAACACCACATAGTGGAAACCCCATCAGGGTCACAACATTCAACCCCTCCCACTACCCCTAGAGGGTAGAGTATCACTACCCCTTCGGGGAGTCAGTATAATATTCGTTAGGGCACGCCACAGGGTAATATTCCCTAGGCACCTCCCCTAAACCATCATATTCAAATACTTGTTTTTCCATGGTGTACAATGGAATTCAATACTCAAATACCCTTCTTAGCATCACTTAACCTTCCAGATATAATGAGGTTAACTAATGACCCCATTGCTCATGGCCTTAATTGGCCTCCCATGCCCACGAAGCTCCCTTCAAATATACCAAAATTCGAAGGGAAGAAAGCAGAAGACCCAGGAAATCATGTTATGAATTTCCAACTGGGGTTTTAGTCCAATAGTATCATTGATGACACCATTAGAATAAGACCTTTTCAACACACCCTAACAGGGCCTACGATGAAATGGTATGTCAAGCAACCTTCTCCTCCTCATGGAACCTTTAATTCCCTCACTACCATGTTCCTCACATGTTTTTAGGTACCCATTCATCATGATTCAGAAATAGAACTGCAGACACATTTTAGGCAAGCACCAACCGTCCATATATAGGATCATCTCCACAAATGAAAATTACATCGCAATTTGTGTAAATCAAAACTCAGCGATAGAGTTTTGTTGGACTTTATTTTTAAAACTCTCACAGCTAAGATCTCAAAAGACGTGGCGACGCAAAAACCTACCTTCAAGGAGGACACCATTAGCAAGGCCCAACAACTTGAACTCATTTACACCAATGAGAAATATATTTACAATGTCCTGCCAAATGCCCCGTGCCTACAAACTTATAAAGAGTTAAGAGGCACATCAAATACTGTAGACAGTTTGATCGGATCCTTGACCCATGCCCACCTAAGCAATAGTATCTAGTGCCTAGGATACTCATACGATTCTACTCAGAATGTGTTGCAACCTGGCTACCATCAAATTCAGTTTGTACCTTTGTATAATATGATGAATAGGGTAATACCATACCATCTACAGCAGGGAGGCTCATACCCTTCCTCACATGGGAACCAATACTCAGCAAGGAACGTTGATAAAAGAGAGCCTCTCTAGCAATTTTACAACAATTATGGATAGGGGAACCTATATCCCCCTTTTCCCATGCAAAATCCACCACAAAAACAAAACAACATGCCGATGAACTTAGTGCAACCATCCTAGGATAAACAGTGACAATCTTACGACCAGGAGAACAAAAATACCCCTCCAAAAGTTGAAAAAAATAAGCCTAGGAATAAGCAAAAGGGAGACTCTGGACAAGGGGGTAGTAATCAATAACGCCCCCCGCAATCTCAGTCTAGGGGAAACCCCAACCAAAATCAAAACCAGAAGCCAAATAATAACTCCCAAGGGAAAAACAAGAGACCTAGTCTAAGGACAAATCATTTTTGTGCCACATGTGGCGAATACAACCATTACACTCACCACTGTCTCGAACTCCCCAAACTGAAAAAAAAATTCAGGGTAAATGTGGACAAGGGGGACCTCTTCAAAAACCTACTGTAATGCAGGAACCCTTCCCCCACCAAGGAGTGGTTGACACCCAACAACAAAAACCACCCCAAAATGATACCAGAGGAGGTAGTCATGAAATCTACATGGTTGGCGAAGAATTTTTATTCCAAACAAGGAATAAGAACTATGATACACCTCCGAAAACCAACCCATTAGGTACAAGTACAAGTGCACCAACCACATCGTTAACCATCTTCAAAGTACCTATAGAGCCCCTTCCAAAAATAGTCAAGGAATTAACCAGGTGCGTAGGACATCACTCCAAAGCTGCTCATAGCTATAGCATAGTAGATGATTTAACGTAATCACTAGTTGTTATGTCAGCCTTGGAAGTTTTGCAATCATGCCCAAGACAATATAAAGCCTTACTTTCTGTGTTAGGGGAAATCGATCCTTTCGATTCACGCCTAATGGTTTTCGACCTAGACAAAGCAAGCACGAGGCTTCCTTATCCGGTCACTTTCGAGATGCCGGTTTTAGTTCAGAACATCACCATACACCGATGCATCATTGATGAAGGAGCATCCACATGTATCATGTCTAAATCAGTTTGGAAAAATTTAGGATCACCTGAATTAAAATCATATGACATCATTCTTAGATCATACAATGGTTTCCCTTCAGCCCCCGTTGGTCTATATCAAAATTTCCTAGTAAACATGGCCGGAAAGACATTTCTTATAGACATTGAGGTCTTAGGAGCACAACTAGACTACAATATACTCCTCGGGCAGAGTTTTATGTATGCCATGACTGCAATCACATCCTTTTTATTTAGGGTAATGATGTTTCTCCATGATGATCGGATCATCTCCATAGACTAGGTCACATACTACAACAAGAAACCCATGATGACTCTTGATGTCATGTTACCGTACGTAGACACAACCATAGAACCACTTACATGGTATACAGAATTTGGCCCAGGCCAGTTCAAACCATCATCCATCCAAGGGTCATTCCTAGGAGATCCCCCTATTATAGCAGAGGGAGTCCCAGAAATCACGGGGGCACTGGTGTGCATGATGCTCTCATCAAACACCAAAACTATCCTAGATATAGAAACCAACAATACTGAGGCTAAAGCCATTAGAATGACATTCCTACCCTACACCATTTCGCAAACCCCATTTTTATACCCCCCACCTAGTTTTGTGTCAAAACAAGTCATGGGAGCTATGACATTGCCAAATATGGCTTTTGCAATACCCATGTGGTATTTGGTCCCCCCATCCATGCTGGGAAGTCTAGACATCACCTCTATAGGAATAACCCCTATTTCCCCTCAATAGGTCCTAGTGGTTAACGAAACAACTATAGTAGCGCCAGCTGACACGACCAACAAAAATAACAAAAAATGGAGGAAAGTCGAAACCCCCAAGTTACCTAGGGCATTACAACCTTGCACATTGTGCGATATGTAGGTCATCCTACTAATATTTTCTCAAATTTAGATGAATTGAAACCCCTTCTACACACTGAAAGAAATGTCATGACCTTGAATTCCCATAAAAAGGAACAGGCCATGAACAACCAAGGGAAATCATTACTTACCAATCATGTGTACGCCATGTGTGACCATTATGGGCATTTTACCCATCACTTCCCAGAGATGTCACGATATAGGGATGCCTTGAAAATCCTAGAATAATCTTACCAAGAGGACCTCTGAGATGCACCCATGCAAATGGAAAAAGGAGAACCTAAAAGCATATTGTACATATGAGAGGAGACTAAATATTGCTCGTATAGAGTTACCTCAGTGGCCCAAAGATGAAAAACAGAGGCCAAACTGCATGTCCTAGTTTGTGAAATATGTGACGAACCTGATCACTTAGTCACATAATTCCCTGAGTTAAGGGCGTTAAACCATTGGTATCAAGTCCTTTGAGCTGCCCAAAAAAACTTAGTTCAACATCGACGACATACTTGTCATATTTTTCAGAGAAATCACCATGTGTTTCGTTGTCCCCATATCTATCGATTTTGGTCTATGTTGGATTTCGTGTGATGCTTCGTCGCTGAAAACCCTGACTTAGCTGCCTTAGACATGTAATCCACAAACAACACTACAAATCAAAGGATGGAAGAAACAAGGACCATATTGTATGTGTTAGAGGAGAGACAGTCACTTGAACGACCACCTCTTCCTTGTAATCATCCTTAAGCTCTGGTCCAGCTCTGTGGACTCTGTGATGAACGAGATCACTTTATCACTGACTACGCAGCTCTAGATTTATTTCAAAGACAGTACCCGGTCAATCCGGTGTACTATGACAGCCTACTAGTAGTCCAATATTTGTGCCAAGTGTGTTCAGATAACCACCTGGTTTGTCGTTGTCCCTACATCCCGTGCTTCTTTTTGGCATTAAATTGTTTACGCCAACCCATAACTCATCTCACTACAGTAAACTAATCAGATTTTGTATTAGTGGAAAGTTCGAAAACCCAAGAGAATGAGGCAACCAGGTCTATCCTCTTCATATCGGTAGAAAAATAGCCAACAAAGGGGAAGATTATCACCTTGAACTACCCTCCATGAATAATCCCATCCTATGCATTGTGCCACACACACAATTTTGATCTCTCAGTGCCCAAATTTACAATCACTTCATAAATGGTACACAATTACTCCAGTAGTCCAAAGGAAGTGGAGAACCAAAGAGCAACAGTCTTGTCTGATTTTTCAAGACAACCATCACGGTTGAAATTGTACTTACATCCCCCAATTTCTACCTATGTTAGATGTCATACGCCCATTGGTCACCAAATACCCGGATGTAACCGGTTTCTAACCTAGGAAAACATGCACAATGTGGCCTCCCCCCCATCATCACCAAAATGCTAGGAAGGCAAAGGCAAACAATCATCCTAGCAAGGCACGAAACAAGCCAAGAACAACATGTGTTCTATGTGATAGAAAGGGCCACATGGTCAATCGATGTCAGGAACTCAAGAAACTCACCAAAAGTCTTCGCTTGGTCACCACCATACCACATATCCATCTCTCTAATCAAGAGAAAATCACATGCTACTATTGCAAGATTTTCTCGCAACTCCACCACACTATAAATTGTGAATACCTCCCAAGGTTACGAGCGGAAAGATCAGCGTTGAGTTTGGACTCCCTAAGGGAGCCACACCAACCAAGACCAAGGATTTAGAGATGGAAGAAGTGCAAAAAAACCCCAATGCCCAATCATCTCCAAGCATCCACTTTTGGCATGGAGAGTAGTGTTGGTTCTCACACCATCTACTTGATAGGCACCTTTACTCCATGCACCATTCGCACGATCCATAACCATGAAACATATATGTGCCCCATGATGAAAACATTTCGGCACCTCTGCATTCAACACAACTTCCAAGTACAAGAATGTGTGTGTACCCTTAATATGCTGCCAGAAGAGCACGAGTTTTATCTCAAAAAAACCACCATAATGGAAATTCTTCCACCATTTAATGCCGATGACACACAACACCATATACGATTCATCTCATCATGCATGAGAACCATGACTCATGTTGTCCTCTCATTTTTCATTTTTGTCGAGGCCGTTGCAACTACCACAATAGTAGTAGTACCATCGACAATGCAAAACCAACCCATCTACACCCTGTCAACCTCGTATAGTTCCATGACAACAACCACAAAATAATATTCATGTATTTCAACCAGTAGTGTAAGGCCTGAACAAATTCCTCATAGCCTCACACAAACTAATTCCCTCTTAGACATATTGTTTCACTATGATGAAGATATTCTAGAAGCCATGACAAAACCAAATTTTCCATGGGAATCAATGCATCACTGCCCATTTTTTCTTCTAGAAAAAACGTCCAGGCCTAGCAGCCCAAAAATACAGGATATATACACCATTGAGTCCAAATAATTCCTCCCATAAGGGAAGGTAGAGTGGTTCAAAAACCCTATCCCAGAGCTCGATGCATTCGAAGAAGGGAATATGTCGAATATTTCACCAACCACCAAGGTGAATATTTGAAGAAAATCAGGAAAAACCAAAGAAATCTCGCTAGGGACAACATGTTCCCCAGACAATGTAGTCGCTTATAAAAAAATATTACAAGAGTACAGGGATATCTTCACATGGGATTATTCGGAAATTCCAGGGCTTAACCCCACCATCGTAGAACACCACATTGACACCTGGCCTGACATATCACCAGTCCGCCAAAATCAGTTCCAATTACACCCATCCAAGGAAAAAAAAATCAAGCAAGAGATTGACAAGATTCACAAATATGGGTTCATCTACCCAATTTCTTACACGTCGTCGGTTTCCAACCCTGTACCCATCATGAAAAAAGAGGGCAGCATCCGAGTCTGCACCGATTTTCAAGATTTAAATAAAGCTTGTCCCAAGGAAAACTACCCTACCCCATTTATCGAACAAGTCCTTGATTCTTGCGCCGGTCATGGGGCCTTGTCCTTCATGGATGGATTCTTAGGGTACATTCAAATTCAAATCCCACATACATGTTAATACAAAATGACGTTCACTACCCCTTGGGGCACGTTTGCATATCAGGATATGCCTTTCGGTCTTAAAAACACTAGAGCCACATTCTAGTGGGACATGAATTATATCTTCCATGACCTGGCTCACCTCATCTTAGCTTACTTGGACAACCTCATCGTACAATCCAAGAAACGAAGTGACTATCTGGAGAACTTACGACTTGTATTCCAACATTTTCGACACCACAACCTACACTTGAACCCCCTTAAGTGTTTCTTATGAGTTAATGTAGGCAGACTATTAAGATTCATCGTATCCCTACAAGGGATCAAATTTGACACCCTCAAGGTCCAGGTAGTAAAGGAAGTGCCAGCACCTAAAAATCTCAAGAAACTTCAAAGGCTGTAGGGGAAAGCCAAATTCTTACGATGCTTTGTTCCCGACTATGCCACTTGCACGTAAGGTTTCCTATGTCTACCCCATCAACACATTTCATTCAAATGCCAGACGATCAGGCTCAAAAGTTGTTAGAGGCACTAAAAGATGCATTGTCTTCAACCCCTTTGATCATTCCACCCAATTACGACAAATACTACACCTTATATCTATCAACATTAGACACAGCCATAATTGGGGTGTTAGTCCAAGATGGGACAGATAATAAAGAGTACATAACCTATTATGTGGAACCTATCTGGCCTTGCTTTAAAATATGAATCGGAAGAAAAACTGCCCTAGCCCTAGTACACGCAGTACAAAAAATTTAGCGTTAAATCATCTTAAGGACTACAACAATCATAGAAAATATCAACCCCATGAGATATCTTCTAACCTGTCATTGATTAACCATAAGTACGCTCAATGGGTAGTCATACTGCAGGAATTTGACAAGTAGTTTAGCTCCCCAAAGAGAAAAAAAGCATTAATATTAGCTGAGTTCATCACTGACCTTCCAAGTCTGACTCAAGGGTACCCCGTTAATTACTAACTACCAGATGAACATCTATTCTTAGTAACAACCAAGGACCCTTGGTACGATGACATCCTCCTACTCTTGTGAACCCAAAAGTTCAAGCCACAGCTTACCCATGATGACCGAAGGTGCATACGCCATCAAGCCCTGTGGTACCTTCTCATGGGGGATGTCCTTTATTTAAGAGGAGTTGACACTATTTTGCGTCGATGTCTCACACATGACCAAGCTAAGAAATCCATAAATGATTGCCATAGTGGGGCTTGCGACGGTCACCTCTCAAGGATAGCCACTGCCAAAAAATTATTGTGGCCTGGTTATTTTTGGCCCACCCTATTCCATGATTGCATTCATGCAGTAAAACGATGCGAGAAATGCCAACGCTTTTCCCACAATGAGAGAACACCTCCTTCTCCTCTGCACCCGATCATTGTAGGAGATCCCTTTTGAAAATGGGGAATCAAATTTATGACTTGAAACCCTACATCGTCTGACAACTAAAAATACATTATTGTAGTCTTCGACTATTTCACCAATTGGGCAGAAGCCATGAATACATATGACAACATGGTAGAAACTGTAGCTCAATTTCTCTTCAACCATTTCATCACACGATTCAGTGTGTCTAAGGAGTTAGTCTCCGACCACGGAAATAATTTCGAAAACAAAATAATCAAGAAGTTGTCCCATCATCTAGGATTCACACATGAGTTTGCATCACCATACTACCCCCAATCCAATGGTCAGGTAGAAGTTGTAAATAAAGTGCTCCAAACGATATTAGAACGTATGGTCAAAAACCATAAAACTAACTTGAACCATACGGTATTTTCAGCCTTATGGGCATATCACACAACAGTTAAGTCTTCAACAGGATTCATACCTTTCCAATTGGTATATAGAGTGGAGGCTGTGATTTTGATTGAATGCAAAATCCCCAACTTACATGCAACTATTGATCTCCTCGACGATACCCAGCCTTTAGAGAAACAGTTGATACAGTTAGAACTTGTCGATGAAAATTGACGAGAGTTTCTCCGACATAATGAGGAGCACAAAAAAAGGGTAAAAGCATCATTCGACCGCAACATCACCACTCACTCTTTTTTGGAGGGGGGGTTAGTCCTCCGCTATGATGTTGTAAAAGAAGCCTTCTGACCTGAGAATTTCGAAAAATTATGGAAGGGTCCTTACATCATAAAATACATCCCCCTCAAAGGATCATACATCCAGTCTAAGCTCGATGTCACATGCCTAGCTAACCCCGTCAATGGGCTCTACCTAAAAAAATTCACCCATAAGGGCATGAAGTCTCAACCTTAGAGATAAGATGCATGTAACATAAATTTTGAGATGATAAAAATAATCAAGGACTTGTTCTAAAAACTTCTCTTGTGTCACAGATGCAACATCCCCCGATCCACTATTTTGGATTCGTTGATGGAGCCTTGCGATGGTCGCAAAATCTAGCGGTAGCCGCCTGGGCCATATACTCTCTTGACCAGTCACTATTTCTCATCCACAGAGTATGTATCATATCATCTACCAATAATAAAGCAGAATATGATGCAGTCATCGGGTTGTTGAGTGATTCCTCCAATTAGGGCATTTTCCATCTACATGTCTATCTTGATTGCCAGCTAGTGGTATCGCAGTTAAGCTAAGCTTTTAAAGTAAAATATTCACACCTATTTATAAAATACTTGCATGCATGATAGTTGAGTCATCATTTCGATCACATTACATTTACACATATACAAATAAATCAAAGCCAAACAATTGATCACATAGTTAACCATATCCTAGACTGGAATGCATCTCGTATAAACCATCATCCATAAAAAACAAGGCATAAAGCATAAATATCCATCATAGGTACATGCCATCTGTCATAAACACAAATAATAAACATAGACACATCATAGGAGCCACAAAAATATACATCTCACATATATACATTAAGAACTATATGAGTCCTAGTATATAGAACAGGTCCCTGACTATCACGTCAACCAAAAATATACATGTCATCAAAATATGGAAGAATCCTCATAATGGGTGCTTTCCCTAACCATACAAAAATATCTAGGGTTGAGCCCTGCCGAGTGGGTCCTCTGGACCCATGTTTACACCTGGTGCCAATATAGGTGCAACAACCACAACTGTAAGTGCCCCCTGGTGTAAATTCAGGCGATGCACCCTCTCTCGAGCAATCATCGTCTCCAGCCAAACTTCGTCCAAGTCATCAAAGAAACCCTGGGTTGGCATGCCTCGGGTCAACCTCTCTAACCAACTCCATGATTTAGCTAGACCTGCTACACGAGCGTCAATAGCCTCAGACCGAGCCTCTAGTGCCAGCACTCTAAGGTTGGAAGCAGCCAAATTCTCCTCGACCACCGCTACCCGTGCCTCATCTGCCTCAAGATGGGCAAGGAGAGTAGCATCCCCATCGGCAGTTGCAACGTTGTTTTCCTCCCTTGAAGGGCCTCTTGCACCACCTTGCCCTCCAATCGGGGCCTGACTAGCCCCAAGAGGGACCCTCCTCAAAGGCTAATGACCCACCAAATAGGTGGTAGGATGCCCTGCGAAACCCACATCTACAAGAGAAACCAAAAATAGTATCAGTGTCACCATCAAAGACATATAGATATATATATATATATATAATAAAAATCATCAAAATGCAGAAAATCATCAAAATTCATACCTGTCAAGCCCCATGCATAAATTGTAGGAAGCCCATATCTGGGTCCCCCTTTAATTCCATCGCAAGTACGGGTAGTCAAGAAACATCCGCAGGTTTGACTCGAACAACGCCTCAACTGTCGCATCCCAGTAGCGACCCACCTCTCCTCCTCCACCATGGGGCATCACAGTTGCCCACTGACGCATCCTAGGATCCCTCAAATGACCCAAGGGCACTGCCACAAAATGCCAAAGCATCAAAACCCTCTTATACATGATGCTACAGAGGATACTCGCTTAAGAGAAGGCCTTAATGGTGCCCCTCTGGGTCTTGCCCAACTGTGTAACCATGCCCTGGTAGACATAGCAATCCTAGTCGAAGAAGTGGCCATCCTGAATTCAACACAAAACTGCAATATGCAGGCCTGACACTTGATGAGGCGTTGTCGACCCTAATAGGAGAACTATCATTGCCAGGGCAGCCTTCTCAGCCAAGTCTACCACAGATCTCAAACGGATGCATCCATGAGTGATCACATTAGGAACACAATGATCCCATGCCTAGAGGTGGATGTTCACTCCCCCAGCTGGGAATGGATACGGAAGAGCCTCCCCCTAAGGTTGTAGACCAGTTACAAAGTAAATGTTGATCTTCAACTAGATCACGATGTCTCTATGACGCAACACCATAACACGTCGTCTCATGTTCCAGAAACGGACCAAGTATTGCAACAACCCATCCTGCAACCTCAGTAGGTTGTTCCCTAAAAAATTGAGTAACCCATACTGATCCAAAAGCCCCCGAGCATTCGGGTCTTACACCACAATCGCACAGAGATCAAGCAATCTCTCTCCTGCCACAACATCCTATCACTAGAGAAGAAACCAAAAATCAGTTTTTTAAATAAAAAAGATTAAAAAAAATTCAAAAATTAACTCCGTCGTGCCTGTGAAAATATTAGGCGCGATGATCACGCATCTATGTTAGATACAGACGCGCGGTCCATCATGCACAATTTTTCCAGACTGTGATGGCCTCACACAAAAATTACCTTCTGCGCGAGGACCACGCAGATCAGCCTTGATCGCCTACGCGGTTGGACCCCAAAAATGGGTATAAATTTCATACAAATTCATATTTGTACGGACCCCCATGTAAGAAAATGACAAAAATAAAAATCATGACATTTAGTGTCCTACCTGACACTAACGGCATGAATCCCAGGGTACTCAGGCTGACTGCAATGGCAAGAGAAGCTCAGGAACAAGGGCTCAGATCTGACCTCAGACCCTCAAAAGACACAAATGAGTTGAAATGAGCCATATTGGCTCATATATCACCCTTTTCTCATTATTCGACAGACCATAACTAGAGCTCAGAATACCCGATCTCAAGACTGCGTGAAACATAGTGATCAATGCTTCATCATGTTCAAACTAGGCCCCATAAATCCACGCCTCAGAAAAAAAGTTATTTTTCAGTGAAAACAGGTATGCCCTCTCTTATTACTTTACATTCAAATTATTTCAAATATTTTTGTATAAAAAAAATGATTTTACTTGGGGTATTGGATGCAGGTATTACAAACAGGCCAAATCACCATATGTCCTAGCCAACAAAGGTACAAGAGTAGGTATCATTCTACCCATAGCATGATAGGCTCCCCAAGAAGCCTTACATATCTTCGAATCATTTCTTCAAAGATATCAACCCTAGGTTTCGTTCACTCGACCATGTTTATCATCACTAATCTGAATGGAATGTATTAGTTTTGCTATGCTAAGTATCCAAACAGTAATTACATTGTCTGCATAAGGTTTACTGAAGTTTTTAGGTGAAAAAAATGATTTTATCTTAGTTAAACAGATTTTTGTGTGAGGTTAAAGAATTTAAATTTCTTGTAAAACATTTTACAACAATAAATAATAGAGAATTAAACATCACATGTAATAGTACTCAGCAAATTTGATGAAGCAGATCACCCCTCCTAGGCTACATCTGCTGGTCCAGCTCCCAATGGCATGTCCCTCATATCTTATTGCTAAAAAATGGTAAGTACATGTAAATAAAATCCTCAAATGGTTGTGCTCTCTGTAAAAACAACTTCATAATTCTTGAATTAGTCGGGAATGACTATTGATTTGTAGAAAACAAAGAATGCATGCTAAATACATTGAAAACACCCTAGTTTCCCTAGTGCCTCCTTGAGCTCTCCTAAAGCTAAACCTCCACAAGCTCACCTATGATGGCTCTGAAACCTCTACCAATGTGTTCAGAATGTCAAGAAAACCAAAAATTGACTATCCATGCATCAAAATTGGTCGAATATCCGAGGCGTTATGGCCAAAACAAGAAACTGCCCAATATCCCTCAAAAAACTCCACTAAATGTGGAGAACTGGAGTTAAATCCAGTTAAGTTGGCCATTCCCGCCAAACATCATGCACCCACCATAATTTCTGCCAACTTAAACTCAGATTAGATTAGTTTAAACGTAGATTAAATGGGCAGATAATGCTAAGCACACTTTAGGTGCTAATGACAAAGGTTAGTGGCCTAACCACATTTTAGTGCTTAATTAAACCTCATTAACAAATTTTGCCACCGTTTTATTTAGTGCTTGGACACTGGGGTTGGTTGCATGAGGGAGAGGTTGGACCTCAGGGGCTGGCCCTTCCTGGTCGTCCATACACGCAACCATAAAACGTTATATATGCACACGGTCCAATGGATAACAAGGAATAACTGGTGGAGCAACGGTTTGGGCGTTGCACTGTTAGGTAGGAGGTTCTCGGTTAAAATCCTGTTAACTCAAAAAAAAATTGATAAGCCATTCCTCCTCTGGCCTGGGGCCGCATGGCGACCTTCAGGCCTACCACGTGGCACCCGTTGATTGGCTTGAATTTAACACAGTCAAACCAACTTTCAATCAAATGCTGCCACATGTCAAACTTTGATTGGCCCTGATGGAATATTCCAAGGAATATTCCCTAGAATATTCTCTTTTAAAATTTTCAAATTAGTAAAGTCAAACTTGGTCAAAGTCATTTTTTTTGGAGTTTAGTGGGCTTTTCAAACCTTCATAACTTCTGCATATGACCTCTGTTTTGTGAACAGTTCACGGCGCCAGAATCGTAGCGACGAGACCTTTCCGGTCTCTTAGATTGAAAAATATTTGAGCAATTCCATTTTTGAGCATTTTTGAACAATGGACATGATCTCTTGATCAATCACCCCACCTTGTACATGATAAACACCCTTGCAAGTTGATAGAGACTTACCCTCCATGGCATCCATCACTCATGTAGACCATACAACAAAGGTCTGGAGCCATGACCATAAAAACCCAAGCCCGGGAAGTACTTCATGTTTATTCATCCATCATACATCAAGTCAAATTTAACCCATGTTCTGTTAAAACCCCTTTCTTGGGCTACCATTCTCACAAGAAGATAAAAAAACCCACCACCACATCTCACACCTGGCCTATCACACCCCCATAAGCATAGCCCATCTGCAATATTTTTCATCCGCTTCATCACACCTGCACCTAGACCAACGAATGGGGCCCCCACCCTCATCAAAACACACTCCTCACACCATAGCGATAGATTATTTCATGTTTATAGGGGCACCCATCTTTGTTCTTGTACATCGAAACCAATTCTATATTCTTTTGGAAAGTTTACATTTCTCACCTGGAAGAATTCCCTATTAACCCTTGGTCAGAGCTACGCATTATTTTACCACACCCAACCATGACACTCATAACAACCATACACCCACTCTAGACATCCTACCAACCCCAGGGATGTCTCACCAAATTTTTTTATGACTTCCGCCACTCGCATTTACAGCTCCGACCTTGGTCCACTTAACTGCCATCCTTAGTTATAACCATTTCTCATCATCATGCCTAGCTAACCAATCACACCACACCCTACTACATCAAAAACCCTGGTCCCTTACATCAGTACTCATTTCGGTCGGTTGAGGCTTCCCTCTTGTCGAATACAACAAAAATTTTCCAAGAAGGAGGTAGTACCTTGGATGACTCCTCACCTCAATAGGGGCATCCCTGGATGGCACTATGGGAATCATCATTTCCCATTGATGTCATTGATCCTCTTGAAATTCAAATTCAAGATAATATTTCATGTCAAGATGGTATCGTACTTCATAACCATTGCACTTTGTTAAAATTCGTCGAAGACCTATAACTTGATAAGAATCTCTTTCAGTAATGCTTACACGGGAAGGTCCCCAACAGTCAAATATCCATGCATACAATGAGAAATCATTCTAAAAAAATGTTCCATAGCAAGATTATGCATGTGGGAACCACATTCAACCTTCTTTCAAATAAAAATCCCCCCGAGGGCGTTAGCAACCGTCCTCATCAACCAGCAACAGGTCACTACCAAAAGTGGCATAAACAAAACCACTATTTGTCAGATAAGCTTAATTAGTCAAAACATCACGAGCATGGGACATGCCTGCCTCGTAGAAATATTCTATTCATTCTATCTCTTGCAGGTTTCCAACAGAGCACGATGTCTTTTTTACTCAAGGCAAGGGGTCTCTCAACTCAATTCCAAAGCAAGTTACTCTCTCTCTCTCTCTCTCTCTCTCTCTCAGAAGGATCACACATAAAAGAAACCATAATGTATTTTGGCTATATAGTTCTTCCTAGAACTCACACATTAGGGGTGTTACATAGTAATTTGTCAACGTCCCTGCAATCCCCATCTTGCCCATTGGAGGGTCATTTATGTGATCAATAAGTACTATCATGCCTTGCAAATACCATCATTGCATCCCTTTCCATTAGGAGAACATTCCTTCTGTTGATCATTTCCTGAGCAGACCCCTAAAAAAACCTTTTTTTTCCTTGGTGTTGGTAGCCTGTTATGTCCTCGCACCAATGAGGAAAATTAACACTGAGCTCGCGCCAATTGGCGCTCTGCCATAGTTAAGCACCCGCGCCAATCTACTTATGGAAAGTTTTTTAAAAAAGAGGTGAAGTTTCGATTACAACAACTTCGTTTATGAGTCACAAGGAGTGGTTTCAACTGAATAACCACGGCCTTCCTCCTTTGGCCTCTTGTTTCCACCTTATGGGGAACCTCCCAAGGGATAAGGCCTCCCTTCCACTATTGTAGGGATCCCAACCTCCTCTTCTCCTCTATAAATATAGCCTTCATCCATTGATGAAGGGGATGAATAGCTGAAGGGGATGAATGCTGAATAGCTGAAGGGGCTGAATGCTGAATAGCTGAATGGCTAAAGGGTTGAATCTCCAAGAGCCTTCATAGCCTAAAGAATGCTGCAAGAGCCTTGATAGTCCTCATAGAGCCAAATCAGTAGCAAGGAGATTGACGATCGAAGAGAGAGGCTTGTCCCCATTCCCGACGAGCTTTACCGAGACGTATTCCACTGACGACCCGCTGAAGGAAGATTCAGCGTCAGAGCCAGGTTGTATTTTCCTTCGTATGAATTAATGATAAGCGAATTTGGTTATGGTTCCACTCGTATTGTTAATTATGATCATGAGTTGTGTCTTCTCTGACTGATACATAATTGCATATATTTGGTTTTACGCTTGTGTTTGTCGTGTTTCTTGCGTGTACAGGTGTTCGATCGTGGCAAGCGTGAGGATTGTGATCTTCCGGAGCAAGGGAACGGGAGTGCTATCTCCTCTACAAACAACAGTGTTGGATTCAAGGTAAGCCTTCTTTTCCATTTGGTCTATTGCAATTAGGAACTTGCACCTTAGCATGGTACGATTGTTTCTAAACCCGATCTAGGCTAGTAGGGATCGCCTCTGTCCGCTGAGGGGATTTACCTCTACAACAAATTGGCAACTCCAGTGGGGATTTAGCTTGTTTTTTGCTTTATAAACTATAGACGGAGCCTAAAGTTAGCCAGATAGCCTTCAAAATGCTCTTGCTCTACATTAGCGAAAGTAGATGAATGCTGCTTCAGTCAATCTCCGGTCTAGTTTATGAACTAAACACTTGGAGTATTGTCTGGTCTTTCGGTCGATTCTCGACTTTACTTGCTTGATCAACTCTTTTGGCTGGCTCTTTTCGTGTGTTTGCCTTTTGTTTTCAGCTTCAACATCATTGGTCTGCTTCTTGGATTGCTCTTTTTTATTTTTCCATAGTAAACTCGACTGGCACGCTTATTAATCTGACAGTCGCGCCCATTGGCGCATGTTGCCAGTGTATTACCCACGCCAATCCTGTTCTGGCACTAGATTCCACCTGACAGTCATGCCAATCCTGAAAGGTGCTAGGTTTTGCTCTGTTTTGAGCTTTATGAGCTTGATCTGTGTGTTTGGTTTCATTTTTACGACTGCTTGAGTGTTCTGGAGCCTTGTTTGACTGACTGTGACCTTCATCCTTTGGTTGTTTGCCCGTTTCTATCGATTTTACATTCTAGACCTAGGGCATCTAGGTGCTATTGTGCGTCGAGCCTCCCTTGGGAGTTTTCGATTTCTATCTGTTCAGTCAACTTTGTGATAGCTCCTCTGCATTCGTTTGGTGCTTTTCTATCGTTTTATTGCATTATTTGTGTGATTGGCTTCTTCTTCATTCGAATTCCGCTTTGTCTCGCTTTTGGCCTAGATTACATGGTTCATTTGAGTCTTTGGGATTCTTTTGGTTTTGAGAGATTGTTTTGTCAATTTGAGGTCTGATTGTGTGCTTGCATTGAGTGAAATTTGATTGTTTTTACTCTTTTGCTTTCGCTTCTCAAATTGCTTGTTTCATTAGTTTTCATTTTGCTTAGTGCACTTTTCTCTTAAACATTGAAAATACGAAAAAAAATCTCTTTTACTTTTGATTAGTTAGTGTGAATTAAATCTTTTCTCTGTTATTAGTGATTAGTAACTTGGGAAGAAAAGTTTTTAGTTCCCATTAGCTGCATTAGAGACATTACTGGTTGTTGTCTGATCATTTTTGTTATTGTGTGAAAAGCTCTTAACTCTCTCGTAATTAGCTTTCATCAAATGAAATGATATACTGTGGCATGTAGTGTGCATTTAGGAGATTTTGAGACATAACACTCGCTAGGGCCTGAAAACTGAAACATAATTGAAGATAAACATTAAAATTTATTCAATTTACACTAAGGCAGCATTGAAACATTAATGAAATATTTAGAGTTCTAGGCTAGAGACGTGTTTCGACGTCTCTAAACCTAGTAGTTGTCGTTTGCCTCTTGGCTTTAGACAGCACTAGTACGGACTTGTGCTCCCCGTACCGTCGCATATATAAAGGGAGACCCCACTAGGTTTCTATCCTTTATCCATAGGAAGCCGAATCTGCTGCCCTATATCTGTGATACACTGGACACAGCATTCGGGGAGATTGCCTGCATGTACGTTAAGTCCTTGGTTGATTTATTTTTCATTTTGAAACCAAGGTGTATATTGCAGTTCACGGTTATTTGGTACACCCTTTTCCTAGCATTCCCGAGCAATCATTTTGATCTTATCTGACTCCTTAAATTTGAAAAGATCATCAAGTGCTTGTCCTTTCACGCTTGCTTCAAAACTGAAAGAGATAGAGTCACCTTTCATCCGTTTCTCGACTCTTAAAACATGAAATGGTGAAGTTTCTAAGTTTCAATGTGGTAAAATAAATCACCCGCGATCACATGCCCTTTTAGAGTTTGCTTGTTGGCCGTTTGATTGTGTGCCTTGGTTTTTAGCCCATGTGCGGTTTTGAGTTGTTGATGGCAAATTTTCTAGAGTTCACCAACCAAGGAATCCCCTCCAATGGGAATCCTGGTCATTTTCCTCCTTTTGGGAATGTTGGTGCTCCTTACATGGAAACGTTTTCCCTTCCTGGGTTAACTGTTGGGTTTCCTGTTTAGTTGTTTTCAACCTCTGTGGTCCCGAATATCTCGATTGCTATTCAATCAGTTCCTCTGCCTGAACAACATCATGTTGATTCCAAGGTGGGCCTCTCCCCTTCTTCACCTGTTTCTGCATCCTCCTCTTCTACTTCGCCTAGTGAAAGTCTGGATTCGAGTAACCGGGTGGCTAAGAAGAAGAAGAAGAATACAAATAAGAAGAAGTTCAATAAAGGAGAGGCTAGCTCTACAGCTATTGCGTCTAAGAAGCCTTCCGTCAATAAAACTCCCAACCCTCCATGGAAAGTCAAGTTCCCTTGCATGTTGTGCACGAGAGACCATCTTCTTCAAGACTACCCTGGCATTCCCAAGGTGCTCGAAGCATGGTCCAACAGTCGTCTGACGTTGCCTTTGGCTTCCGAGAGTCAGGTTGGGGGCACGTCTTCGGCTGGTGTTGGTAAGGATCCTAAGAAGCAGGGTAAGATTACCAATCCCTACAAGTTGTGTGAAGGGCACGATGCCATTCACCTTTGTCCGTATATGGATGAAGCCAAAAGAGTCTTGGACAATGCAACCGTTTCTACACCATGCCTCCCAGCTGGTTATAAACAGATTTCTTTGAGTCCTCCGCCAGCTGATCTTATGATTGGTCAAGATTCATCCTTGGTCAATCCCGCTCCCTCAGAAATTAAAATTCAGGAATCCGTCCCTGACCAAAAATTGGTCATGGGATCGGTTGAGTTGGCCCCTTCTACAGTGCACCAGGTCTTTTCCGTCGAGATTGGATCTCATCCCCCTCAGGTTCTTATTGTTTCTTCATATTCTTCGGAGTTGGAGAAGGATTCTCCTGTCCCTATACCTCAAGAATCTGCTCCTCCCACCTTCAAGATGGAGGTTGTGGAGGATGCTCCTTCTTCTTCCGTAACACCAGGGGAAGACCATCTCTATTCGATGGTAGCCCCTTTGAGTAGTTTTTTTGCTTCCTTTGACTGGAGTCGATTTGCAGGATACCGCCTTCCATCTTATGTGCCTTTTGAGATAACGGTACAAACCTCTGGCCTGGTCGTACCTAGCATTGTTATAGATGAAGGCACGTATGTTAGTGTTCTATCCTCAACTACTTGGCAAGCATTCGGTTCACCACCGCTTGTGCCTGTTACGCAGAATCTCTTGGCGTTTAACAGAAGAACTAGTCAACCTTTGGGGATCTTTCCAAGGTTACCTATCACTTTGGGAGGTAAAACTGTCCATATGGACATGATGGTTGTTCTAGGCCCCTTGGACTTCAATATGCTTTTGGGGCGTGATTACACCTATGCCATGGGAGTGCTTGTCTCCTCCCTTTTTTGTGCGGTCTATTTTCCACATGAAGGATGGATCGTGACAATTGATCAGCTTTCTTTCTTTGGTCCCGATGTGGCAACTGGCTCACCATCATCCCTTCCTGGTTTTTATCCACCCATTGTATCTGCCCCACTGAAGGTCAACTATGTGGCTACCTACCCCGTGCCTGTACTCAGTGATGATGCCGTCGTGCATAGTGTGATAGGGGCATTGGGTCTAGACTTCCAAGATGTTTTCCTTCCATTGGACGAGAAACTCTTGGAAGCTATGACTTCTTATTAATCATGATTAGAGGTCTTCAGAGCATAGTTCATCTTCTTGTGTTAAGCTCATTAAAAAATGAAACAAGGTGTCCCGAGGATATTTTGTCTTCTATATCAACCTCGTTAAAAAATGAAACAAGATGTCCTGAGGGTAGTTCTTTTAATGTGTCAACCTCGTTAAAACAATGAAACACGTTTCCTATTCAATTCGAGTCTTTGACAAGATCTCGTAAAATCCCAGTCGAGTCTTCATCTTGATATCGTAACTTGAACCTTCACTCCATCTGCCTTTCATATGGACTAAAGCTTGGGGGGCATGTACCTCGAATTGAGTCACCATGCTGGGGGCATGCTTACTTTTTCAAGCATAGTTTGTTTCCGTTTCAAGCTTGTGTAAAAATGAAACCAACTTCAAGTAGAGTTTCCTGATTTCAAGATTGTGTAAAAATGAAACCTTTCCCATTTTACCTCTTGTGATTGCCATTTTATCAACCTGTTTTTGCCAGATGAGCCTTGGTTTTCTCACTCCATCGTCACTATCTGCTTGGCTGATCATATGCCTTCACTCGGTTGTTGTACCCATTCCTGAGGAACCACTGCGATGAGTGGTCTTGTTATCCAGGCTCTTAACCTTTACTTGTTCTGAGCAGTTCCACCATTACCGGAATCAGTTGCTACCATTTATACCACTCGTTCCTCTAGGAGGAGTTATCTTTTAGCTCTTTTCTGACTCTCGAAACATGAAAATATTGTTGAGTCGCTTGTCGTTTTGATCTCGTTAAAGTGGCTACCAAACGACATCTACCTAGTATACGTTTACCCCTTTTTCGGGCTGGGATAGATTATTTACAAAAAAGGAATACCCTAGCCTATCGTGACTAGAAGGTTTTCTCAGACTTAGTTTTCTACCTTTTCGGATATGAGGAACTATTTATGAAAAGGGACCATTGGAGTTTACTTTTCCGCTGTCTTTTCAAACTCTCTAAACATGAAAAGACGCCGATTTCTTCATTTGTCAGACTCGTTAAACCCTGATGACATCGGATCCAGTCATAATGACGATATTCGAGTTCCTCCTTCCTAGGGCTCGTTAAATGTACTAGGATGGACTTATATGACAAGCATATGGTATCCTCTTCAAGCTTGTGTGAAACAAAGAGGTACTCGCTGCAAATGCAGGGGAAAATGAACCAAAGATCATTGTCATGCTCAAGAAGATGTCGCTTCTGGAACATGGTAGTTCAACTGGCCGCATTTGTGTCGGGTTGGGGACATCTCATCTAATTTTCCACTTGCCTCTATGGGTTTGGGTGATCCCTTTTGACCTCTCATCTGCTCTTTGCCTCGTCATCATGACCTCTGATCTTTTGATGTCAAATACTGCCAAATCCACTATCGTGCCGCCGATATGTTCAAGAGAAGTTGACCTCTGCAAGTTTCAACCTTCCTCTGATTCTCATCTGATCCTGATTCACAAGACATCATGTTCCTCTGTCTCGCGTTGGTGATGTGGGAAACACTATGGCCCACCTTCGATCAAGATCACTTCCTGTCGACTTCAGCTCATTATCCGGGAAGCTAATCTAGAGACTCCCTTCTGGTACCTTGGAGCTTGCATACCTCAATGGCAGGTTCTTCACGTTCGGCGTGAGGTTTTCATCATTGGCCTCCAATCGAGTGATTCTATGGGTGTTTGATGCTAGATCACTAATTCACATGCCATAGATTGTACCTATAGTACCTTGAGGACCATTGTCACTATTGGTGGTACCTCTTGCGTCTGTTAACAAATTTCATCATTGGCTGGTAATCAGATGATGTTCTTGCATGTTCAACTTCAGCTCATTTATTCACATGCTTGAACTTGTACTTTATTCGGGTCGAGATGGAGCGCAAGACCCTAGGTTTTGTCTGTTGGAATCCAGGCTGTGATTTTGTGGATTATTATGATTGGTTACATGACTCATTGATTAGATGGCTGCGACCATACCTGAGTCTATTTATCGATCCTCACTAGATGGCTGCGTCCATGCCTTGGATCTTGATGATTGTATACTCTGTTATGGATGGCTACGCCCATACCACATATATCATGTATTTGAGATATCATTTTTACTTCTCTATGTAGGTTTTCCGATGGCAGTGTTTTCAGTTGGACGCGTTCTCGTAAAGCATTTCACCCCTCTCTCTCTTTCGGGCCTCATGCTTTAGGGGGCATCTGTTACACAGTAATTTTTCACCATCCCTACAATCCCCATCTCTCCCATTGGAGGGTCATTTATGTGATCAATAAGTACTATCATGCCTTGCAAATACCATCATTGCATCCCTTTCCATGAGGACAACATTCCTTCTGTTGATCATTTCCTGAGCAGACCCCTAAAAACACCTGTTTTTTCCTTGGCACTGGTAGCTCATTATGTCCTCGCGCCAATGAGGAAAATTAACACTAAGCCCACGCCAATTGGCGCTCTATCCCAGTTAAGCACCCGCGCCAATCTTCTTATGGAAAGTTTTTTAAAAAAGAGGCGAAGTTTCGATTACAACAACTTTGTGGATGAGTCACGAGGAGTGGTTTCAACTAAATAACCACGACCTTCCTCCTTTGGCCTCTTGTTTCCACCTTATGGGGAACCTCCCAAGGGATAAGGCCTCCCTTCCACTATTGTAGGGATCTCAACCTCCTCCTCTCCTCTATAAATATAGCCTTCATCCATTGATGAAGGGGTCAATAGCCGAAGGGCCGACGTCAATAGCCGAACACAAGGTTGAATCTCCAAGAGCTCTATAGTCATAAAGAATGTCAAAAGAGCCTTGATAGTCTTCATAGAGCCAAATCAGTAAGGAGATTGGATTGATCGAAGAGAGGTTTGGTCTCTGTTCCTAGCTGAATTTACTGAGACGTATTCCGTTGACGACCCGCCGAAGGAAGATTCAGAGTCAGAGCCAGGTTGTATTTTCCTTTGTATGAATTAATGATAAGCAACTTTGGTTATGGTTACACTCGTATTGTTCATTATGATCATGAGTTGTGTCTTCTCTGACTGATACATAATTTCATATATTGGGTTTTACGCTTGTGTTTGTTGTGTTTCTTGCATGTGCAGGTGTTCGATCGCGGCGAGCGTGAGGATTGTGATCTGCCAAAGTAAGGGAACGAGAGTGCTATCTCCTCTACAAAAAACAGCGTTGGATTCAAGGTAAGCCTTCTTCGCCATTTGGTCTATTGCAATTGGGAACTTGCACCTTAGTGTGGTACGATTGTTGATAGACCCGATTTGGGCTAGTATGGATCGCCTCTGTCCACAGAGGGGATTTACCTTTACAACAAGGGGGAAAATATTAACACTGGAAAATCATACGGGAAAAAGACATTAAAAATATCAAGGAGAAGGTACAGATAAAGGGTTTCCAGAGAAGAAATACATTAGGAGGAGCCAAAATTTTAATTTTTCCTAAGGTCAAAGTACAAAACGTATGGACCACGGACATGCAACACTAGCTCTTGGCGTGCAGTGCGAATTTTTCTTTGATAGCTGCATACTATGTGACTATCCCTTCGAAAGTCGCGTGGTCCTAGGGATGACGAAATGTCACCATCCAGGATCACTTGGCATACTTGGTTAAAAATATTCCCACTCAACCTAACCAAGTACAGTCACCTTTGAGCCACCTTGAGGCTTTAGTGCAACACACAGAGGAATCATATCCCCACTCTTATGTCACCATCCATCTTGGGCCAAGAGAAGGAGGGAAAAATTGAAAATGGTCTATAAAAGCCAACCTTGGGAAGAGAAATGGGAGACACATTATTATGCTGGCCAAATTTCTCCATAGAAAACCAGCTTGTGTTGTCTAGCAGTAGGAGGATTGGAAGGAATCAGTTTTTGGCCATCCAACATCTTAGTCTAGGATAGAGGAGTTCACCACATGTTCGTCAATCTACCATACTTTGAGAGGGAAGAGAGGCTTGCTGAAAACTTGAGGGGAAGAGACCCCCTTGTCCTGGATATTGGAGCTTAGTAGCTCGAAGGATCCACTACAAGATATTTAGCATTCTATCTTCTACTACTACCAACACCTAATAAAGGGAGAATCTCTCCATTATTGAGTTATTAGTGTTTTTTCTCTATTGAGCATGTATCTTGTGCATGTTGTTTTGTTTTTGTTTCATTGTTTATGTAGCATGTTATGTTTCCTTTTCAACTTATCTTATTACATGTTGAACTTGTTCCACTAACGTTTGACAAACCATTTTGACCTATGACTGTTATGTAGGTAAGAAGCCTCCCTACTAAGCAAAGTGTATTTCATCCGCCCCTGCACCAAATACACTACCACATTGGTCGTTACTCTCCCTGTTCCACATGACTCCCTCGATGACAAACTTCCTCAGCTAGTCACCTTGTACATCATGAATCTCCCCATTGACACTATTAGGGAGGCTATGCCTCTTCCCGCCTCTAGTCTCCCTGATTCAGAACATGTAGAGCTTGGAAACATAAAGCTTGAATCGAACCATGGGGGAATCTCCTCATCCTTCCTTGGAAATTCCACCTCTAGACCGAGTAAAGTCTTGGGTTTCTAATGTTGAACTTGCCAAAAAATTGTCCAACTCCTTGCCACTTGTTGACGAGCGTCTTGTACCACCTTTATGTATTGATCCTCCCTTATGTCCTCAGGTTTATTTCGAGAGTATGACTATGTTAGAATGTCCTTGGCATGGTCAACCTTTCTGGATTTGGAAGTTTGACTTCCTTTCACATGGCCCCACATTGGTGAACCATATGGTACCTCCACTCCTCCATGAGTTCATGTATGGAAATCCTTGGCATGTTCCCGGCTTTGGGAACACTTTAGTGTGAACTACTAGATTGTGTTGTGCTTGTATATATTGTACATAGTAGTGTGATGTTTTTATCCTTTTTGGTTTGGTGCATGATAGGAATATTTGTCATGCCTTATTTATGCGAAAAATACAAAAAATAATTATAAAATTCAAAAAACCAAAAATATATGTCTTTTTTTTTTCTCTTTTCCATGAGTATTTCTTTACTTATGTTATTTAACCACATGTTTAGTCTATATAGATGGTTTTTATAGGACAGGGTGGCATTTCTATTGCAACATCCACTAGACCTTAGGTGTGTTTCCCTGAACCTAACATATAGGAATAGGTTATTGTCACCATCTCTAATACATTATTGGCTATCAGTGCCATCATTATGCCTTAGGTCTAACCCCGTCAAGTTGTGACTTTATCCATTTTCATTTATGGATGTCATTGTTTGGCGATAGAACTTACTTGTTCATGGATACCCTAGTTAGCACCTATTTTCCATCTTGGTGTCCATGCAATCATTTTTACTCCTTTTTGGAAACCCTCCATATTACCCGCCATGACTTAGAATCTAAGCCTCATGTCCTCTTCTTCTTCATATTCCTTGCCATAACCTAGGAGGATTCCACACTATATCCCTTGTGATTTCCACTTTTATCAACCTATATTCGCATAGTGAGCCTTGGTTTCTTCACTCCATCATCATCATCTTCTTGGCCTATCATCTACTTTCACTTGGTATTTTACCCTTTCTTAGAGGAACCACTATGATGAGGGATCTTGTTAGCCAACCTATTTTCCTCATTATGTTATGAGTAGTTCCATTATTACCAAAACTCATTGCTATCCCTTATACCACTTGTTCCTCTAGGAGGAATTTCCTTTAAGCTCTTCTCAGACTCCTCAATTTAGAAAATATTATCGTGTGAACTTGTCTCCTTCACGCTCATTAAAGTACTTGAATGGTCATCTACCTAGTATAAGTTTAACCCTTTTCCAAACTGGGATAGAATAGTTACGAAAAAGGAACACCCTAGTCTCTTATGGCTAGGAGGTTCCCCCTTGTATACTTTTATCTATTTTTCAAGATTGGGGGACACCTTTAAAAAAAAGGAACTTATAAAAAGATAAGGGAGGGAACATTTGTTTCCATTAGTCGTAAAAATGGCAACGTCAGTCCTGTTTCCCTTGAACATGTAACTTGTTTACTTCATTATCTCACGGTTAGGTTTTATCTTTCCTAGGAGCCATACCATACATATCAATCTATCTACTCCTCTATATGGTTACTCTTCGAGTCATATGGAGCATGCATTGATGCCTCCTACATCGTTGAAAGATTTCACATGGTGCTCATTAGCCAGGCTCCCAAGTCACTCTTGTTTCAGGTCGCTATGTGTTCAAGGGAAGTCCTAGCCTATGTCGACCATCTGCAATAGCCTGTTGACCTTTTTGAGCCAGCCATCCTTGTGTCAGTTGTACTTCATCACTTCATGACTTCATCCATACATCACATCATCCTGGTCTATTTCGTGTCGATTGATGGGGGATACATTAATGCCCTCCTTCGACGGATATTCTGATGTCGACTTTAGCTCATCATCCAAGAGCTTGATCTAGGAACTAGTAATACCTTGGAGATTGCAGACCTCAATGGCAGGCTTCCTTGCGATTGAAAATAGGTTTACATCATTGGCTATTGATTGGTCAAGTTCACTAGTTTTTGACATCAGATAATTTATTCACACTTGGAGGAATGTACTAGGTACCTTGGGCTTTATTTTCCTCATTAGTGGATTCCATCATGTCTATGACTAGTTTTCCTCATTGGCTAGTAATCAGGCAGTTTCTACCATGTTCTACCTTAACACATTTATTCGCATGTGTATATTTGTACCATGAGGGTTATGTCGAAGACCCTGGGTTAGGAACATCTGACTCTTAAATGGCATCCTTCCCAGGCTACGTTGGAGTTATGTATCATTCCAAATCTTGGAGACACTTCTTTGTCTATCATGTGTCCATAGTCCTACTAATGTATACTGTGACATAGATCCACATTGTATTTGATGGTGGGTATGCTCTATCTGTTGAGTCACATGGATCCACTTTGTATGTCTTCATGCCCATGTTATAGAATTTCATGTCATGGATCTGCAGTGTATGTTTTGGCAGCCATGTTTAGTATCTCTTTATGATGGGCATGGGTATCCTGTTGCGGGGATGTTATCAATAGAGTTGATACTTTAGCACTTGAGTTCCTCCGATAGAGCTTCGTGGTATTGGATCCTTCCTCCCATTTTGAGCTTTGAGTATTATTGTAATGCATTTCATCCATCAGTTTCTCTTATCACCTCATGCATTAAGGGGAATTTTTTATAACCCTATTTTCCACTCCATTATAGTGACGGAAACCTAATATCAACTTACCTCAGTTGTTCGGCTAAAATGCGTCCCATTTTAACCTTTTATTTTACTTATGTGAGATTTATCCCATTTTAAAAAGGTTGAATTACATGATTGATTTATTTCTCATAGTTCATTTTCTAAAATATTATAATTATGAGATAATAAGTATTTCATAATTGAGATAATTGAGAAAAAACTCATAATTGTGATAAAGGTTTCTAAGCTTTGCATTCCCAAGGAGATCAAATTTCCCCACTTGTGTATGAGTTGGCTAGGGGTCCATTATTGTATAAGTTTCCTAACTTCTCAATCCCCTAGGTGTCTAGATACATTCTTCCAGAGGACGTAATGAGCCTATATAATCTCACCAAGAGAAAAGGGTTTCATATCAAGTATCTAAACTAAGTGCTAGAGCTTTGTTGTATTGGGAGAGGAGACCATCCTAAAATCTCGAGGAGATGATCTTATTTGTTAAAGGTATATTGATGTACTTTCACTTATATGATTAATAGAAACATACATTCCTTCCATGTATCTATTTGTATTCAACATACTTTATAGTTGTTTCTATGATATTTTGATCTAACGATCTTCCAAGGAAGGTCACTTGTTGTATCCATTTGTTTATGGTTGTGTTTAGGGATCAATATCAGGTGTGGAAGAGGTAGATCACTTGATTGGAATGCAAGAATCAGCATCAGACCCAAAATCCTTCCCTAACCTGCGAGGAGGCCAAGTGCACACATATTTCCTTATAGTATATAGAACTGACTTCTGGATGCATGTTTGATCATTTGGGTTGGGACATTATTATATATCTATTGGTATTTCCTTTTTTTTTTGGTAATCTCAAATAGGCATGAGATCACAGAGAAATAGATCGTTGCATAATTAAATGCAACACTTGGTTTTATTGATGGGGATGAGGTGGTGTAGCCTCGGGAAACCCTAGCTGTTTTTTGGATTTGAGTCCCTCATTCATGCTTGGAATATGGCACAGGGGGTGATTGGATGAAGAGATATTCGGTTCTACCAATCTATGGTCGAGTGGAATGTGGAAGTCCAAACCTAGTTGGCTTTTGAATTCATTAATAAGAGTTCCCTTCGTTGGTATTTTATGCACAAATGCACTGCTTGATATGTGGCATTTATGCTTGTTGTAGCCTTATTATTTCTATTTTTTATATGCTGGTCAACAATATATTTTATGACAGTGATGATGTATGGCTATTTCCATGTTTTGATTTGTAAATGATTGAACAATGAATATATTACCCAATAGATGATAATACAACTAATGTGGTAAGGAATCAATGCTACTTAGTGGTTTTCAGATAAGTATGAGACCTCTCTGCTCAGATTTATTATTATGACCTGTAGAATGCATATTTGTGACATGTTTGTCGAAATTCTTGTCATGGATAGTAGGGGTCCAGTCAAGTCCTTGTTCAAGTATTTTCTTTTGTATCATTATTTCGATGTTACTTTTCATTTATAGAATTAATTTCATGTATTTCTAGACAATGGATTGAGTCTCGACCCTGGAAAAGTGGCACAGAATCCAGGGTCGTTGGCATATAACTACTTCGAAAAGTCCCCAATCACAGTTATGCCCTTTCTATGAGAGAAGCTGGAGGGTCCCAATCACATGCATGCCCATGTCATGGGAGTGACTGAGGCTCTAGGTCAGTAAAATACTAGGTTTTCTCAAGGGTTGATCACCTGGAAGGGTTGGATGGCCCCTAAGGGTTATCTAGAATGTGTAGAGGGTCAGTTTGGTTGTGTTGTGTCAGTTCTACTTCCTAATATGTACATGGGGAATTAAATTAGATCATAGTAGCCTCTCATCACATGTTTACCCCAACGGACTGGTTAACTTGGGTAAATGTGGTAGGAGGGTGTTACACATACCTCACTGAAGAGGATGTAAGAACGCCTAGAAAATTTTAAGAAGCCATTGAAATGAAAATAATGAATACATGTAACATATATATATATATATAAGAACATTGTTAAGTGTTGAGATGTGCATAATCTGGGCCTAAAGCCTTATACAAATTCTTATGGTTAAATGCATAAAAATTTGTGTTGTTAAGGGCCTTAAAGGAAATATATTTCCTTTTGCAATTTCCTTGTGTTTTCAATTAATTTTTGGTCGGTGCAGAGATGTTTTGGGCCACGTACAGGCATAATAATGAATAAATGGGGCATATAGTTTTTATAACACTATGTGTGTGTTATTAATGGTGTAAATATGTGTTGTGAGGTAACCAATGTTAAGGTCGTAATTTGAGGCTCATATACACTGAAATAAGAGGCCTAAGCCTTTTTTTTGTGCTCCTACACCATATCATTGTGGTTGAACTTAGTGGTAGTTTAACCCAAAGGCGAAATCTCAAAACATATACTTGTATCACCATGCTTACGAGCTAAAGCACCAGCTCAATGGATGGTGAAGAATGTGTCAATTCAGGGGGTTTAAGCCCCGACGACCATACCCAGACCCTATGTGACCGTGTCACATAACCAAGCCGCTCGGGCGTAATTGGGGTTCGAGACTTGTCCCCATGTTTACATGAGGTCAAAGGTCGGGTACACCCTGTGATCTAGATCAGAGGTCGGGGTTGACCTTGTAGTTGTGGCCAAATTTGAAGGTCTTAAGCCTAACGGCCAGGTCACATAACCCATGTAACCACACACCATAACCATGGGTGGAGGTGTATGTTCATAAAAAGGTGTGGGTTGGTCAAGGAATCAACAACGACGATGAATTTTGTTAGCCACCTAGGACGTCAATGGGGAAGGGGGGCGGGGGTGGCACTATTGAATAATGCATATTGGATTGTTGTTGGATGCATGGAGAACCTTTGGATCGCATAAGGAAACCTTGAAGAAGAACCAAGATTTTGCGACCCTTGACCCTATCACATTAGCGAGAAGGGGTGGTGGTGCAAATATTGATGACCATAGATTTACATGGTGCATCATAGCTTATCGACAACGAAGGTTCGGGACTCAACATATATTTTAAATTTCACGTTGTAATATTGTATGTGGCACCAGGAGTGAATATTGTCGATTGGTTGATCGATGTGGGCCCTTGGGTGGCAAGGTTCCACAAGCTTATATACATATACAATTCCATTTTCATATAAATGCAATGTGATGGGGGTGAGGTGTAGCAACATGTCTACATGTAAATACATTTACGAACACATCATATATATATATATATATATATATATATATATATATATATATATATATATATATATATATATATATATATATATGTATATGTATATGTATGTATATATGTACATGTATGTATATATGTACATGTATGTATATATGTACATGTATGTATATATGTACATGTATGTATATATATACATGTATGTATATATATACATATATGTATGTATATACATATATATATATATATATATATATATATATATATATATGTAGATATATATATGTACATATATATATCTAGATATATATATGTACATATATATATGTACATATATATATGTATATGTACATATATATATGTACATATATATATATATATATGTACATATATATATATATATATATATATATATATATATATATACAATCATGTTTAGGTTAGGGTGATGGGGATGTGTGGGGTTAAGGCACCCTCATGGCTATGTGACATGGCAGAGTGGTAATATTTCACATGGGAACCATGTGGTAGAAAAGAGAAAAATGACACATTTAATCAATAGAATTTTAGAGGAACACAACTTGTGAGCTAGGAGTCCAAATTGGGTAAATATTTATATCATCAAAAAATGTCTCACAAAGTTGAGTGCAATGATGACATCCAAATTGAGTTTTGAAAACTCAGAAAAAAACCAAAAAAAAATAATTATGAATTTTGTATTACTCTATTTGTCTAACTGTACCAGAAAAGTTGAGTAAATATAATGAACATATCCCAAGAATAAAAAAATGTGTTTACAATTGCTTTCACACTTTTACATAAACTATATTATTAAAAATTATTGCCCTACATAACAATCTACCTCTATTTTTAATAATTAAAAAGATTAAAGCATTACCCAATAAAATATTGACCCTATGAACTCCTACATTGACCCATCTTTTTTAAAGCCATACATAACAATGAATTCGATCAATTACTATGTGCTTTGAATTTATATAATTTTACCGCTTTATATAAGATATTGTAAATGTCTTAATCATAATGATGTTTCATGCACAAAGGAAGCCAAATATCCTCGTATACATAATTAACAATAGGACCTAGACAAATGATTACATGGGAAAACTATATTCTTGCCTTAAAAACCACTTCAAACAATGTCGAAATATTTTAAAAACCTCAAAACATATTCAAACCTTAAATGTATTGCTCATGAAAACATCACGCGTCTTTGAAATGTTTTAAATTGATATTTAATACTATATTGATATGAAAACCTTATTTTTTTCTTAGTTTGTAGGTTCATTGAATAAATGTAATTTATATTTTGTAGGTTCATGTGCTTACTAATTATATGAACTTGTAGTTTTATATGATTATTTTACAATGTCACTTCTACCAAATTCATTATGAACTCTGTTAAGTCAACATTATCAGTTGTCTAATCTAATTTTTTTTAGGATTATTTACCACCAATTTCACCATGATTTCTTTGAAGTCAATATTCATCACTAATGATGGATGACCATTTCTAAGAAAGTTTGGCCATAGCCTTGTAGAAACTTGGCCATCTTAAGTCTTGGTCAATATTAGAACACCTTTAAAATAAAATCTTATTGAACGTCCATTTATTCAATAAAAAAAACTCTTAAAATCTGTATAGCGAATTTCATAAATAAAATTTTGATGGTCTCAATAGCAGGATGTTTTCTTGAGCCACTTGAAACTATTATATAAAAACCAACTTTTTTTTATTACAATGTTAAAGAAAAATTTATTAGTTGGGGTGATAGAATAGTATTTAATCACCTTATGCGTCATTTTTTTGATATTTGGAAATTTTTTGATATTTTAATATACTATCTAGCAACTTTATAACTTGTTAGTTTTGATTCCTTGAACAAAGCATTCCTTGTGTGGGATTATTTTTCCTTTAGTCACTTTAGTTTATATGTCTGATTACTATTCGGATCTCGAGCACTTAGGTAGTGTATTTTTGGCACCTTTTCTCCTATTTTTAAGTTTTGGCTATTAGTTTCATTTCACTTGACACTTTCGAGGGTTATTTGGGAATTTTTCTTTTATATAATTTTTATAGTGGGTTTTAGAGTCTATAAACCTATATTTGGTTATAGTGGTTTATTTTTGGTATGAAGTTATTTATTTTTATTTGAGAATGATTAATTAGGGGGTTATTAGGCTAAATTTTAGATTTTTTTTTTTTTCTTAACTGTGAATTAAGCTATAGATTTTTTTTGGGGTGTATCATTTTTAAGTTTCATTATCATTAGCTAGGAGGGAAGGGTTTGAGGAAAATATTTGCAACAATAGCATTGAAACCATAGTTTTTAGTCAAAACTTTTAGTAAGCTTCTTTTGCATGGAGCAATTTTCTTAACAATTAGGTATTGTTGACTAATGCCTTGAGTTCATTCTCTTAATTGTTTATATTACTCCTCTTCTTTTTGCAAATTCTCTTTGAATCCTTTTTCTTTTTTTAACTACCTTGCAAGAACATTTTTAATAATGCCAAAGTCTTGACCTCTTTTATAGTCCATTTTCATGATCTTGAGCTATTTGTTCATCTCATATTCAACATAATATTTATTGAATATAATTATCTCTTGCTTCTAGGTTGACTTCTTCTTTATGGAATTATTATCTATTCCTGAGGATTTCCATTGGATTTTCCCTTTCTCAAGTCTTTGATTTTCAACTCTTCTACGTCAAGGATGGTTATAGCACAACTTTGGCAAGAGAGGAATTGCCCCTTTTGAAGGAACGTGTGGTCAATATATATTTTATATTGTAGATATACAATGTCTTATTGAAATATGTTGGATATTGGGATCATGTTGTTTTGCAATAAGGAATAACAACATGTCAAATTCATTGGAGCCAAAGAAATTTGTATGGATGAAAATTCGCCAACTAGCTAGTTTTTTTTTACACTTTCATGGAAAAGAATTTTCCCATTCAATGAAAATTTAGTCTATTTATAACATATATATTATTAAATTGATAAAATTTGTCAAAACTTTACCAATTTGAATAATAAATTACATGATTTTAATGAATATTCACCTACATTCTATATGCATGATTTTTCAAACCATAATAATTTCCTATAATACTCTAGGTATAATACTGAATCCTTACAAAAATACCCTAATTGAAATCATACAAAGACACTCTCTTAACAACCAAAATATTTATCCTATGGAAATTCGACAACTTGAAGAACATTTTTTTATGTGAAATCTTTATTTCTTTATTATTCCTATCTTCATCAATTGGGTTTGTTAGCTTATAAAAAGGAAATATAAACACTTCATAATTATTTTTTATTTTTTATGGTAAACATACTTAGAAAAATATATATTTTTATGTACGTATTTAACCATGTTTCCCTACTCTATTCAAGCAAGTAAATTGGATAAAAGAATTAATACTAAATGATATATTTTCAATTATATATATATCTATATATATAAGCATATTTACTAATATATCTAATAATTAAATAAAGTATTTTTTAATAGTACAATTAATAATGTAGTGAAATGATAAAGATAGATATTTATTACTATTTTTAATAACTTAAAAATAATATTTTTTTACCAAAGATAAGTAATTTATTACTAATATAAATACTAATATATGTCATGATCGTAGTGTATCAATATATTTATATATTTTATTAGTGGTTCCACATTAATATTATTTTATATAATGGTATAATTATTAGTTTATACAAATATGAAAAATTCATTAAATATATTAAATCAATGATGAATTAAAGGGAAGGTTGATGAGTTAATTTTAGATTCATATAACTCCTGTGTTATCTTCAAAATTCTAGGTGGACAGACAATAATTAACAAAATGACAGGGTAATAAACCTACACTCATAAAGACATACAAATACATAATCACACAAGTAGTAATGCTTTTTTTTAGTATGTTTAAGTTTAGAGGAGAATCAAATGGTATAGGGATATTATATTGATAATATAAGGAAAATTCCTGTAATAATAAAGGATATAGAATTTTGGTTAAGGATTTTTATAACAAGAATATATACATTTAAGATGGGATGTAAAATTTATATGATTGCAATATATAAAATTACAGTGTAGTGGAAGTTGTTTTTATACATTAATATGGTTAAATGGATACATTCAAATGGATAGATATGGTCAAATGGACACTAGATCATGACTTACCCCCCATCTCATGCTTTATATTTATATGTCCTAGATAGGCTTATTTAAGGAGAGGTGGCTTATCTAACTATAGAAGTAGGTCTAGCTAGAGATATGTAGTGTTCTTCTAAGAATATTTGGCCTTCCTTTCGCCTCTAATTAAGCACGTACACTCTAGCTAATGTAAATAAAAAATAAATGAAATTGGAAGTTCTTTCTCGACACCAAATATTTAGAATACCGCTAGCCCCATAGTTCCCAAGGCCAACGAATCAACTAAAATCCCTAAAAAAAAACACTAGCTAATGAATTGTGACACTAAAAGTTTCATAATATCCACAAATAGTAGTAGGACAAATTATAAAATATTTTTAAACTAAAGTGGTAGAAGCCAAGGAGAAAAGGTTATAAGAAGATTGGGCTTAATTTGAGAAGCTTCAGGCACAAAAAATCTTAGAATTTCAACTTCCAGCAAAGGAAAAACCTCCTTCTGATACCTCTATCACTATCCCCAACAAAATTTTACCTCTACAATAGACAAGTCAGGAATTGGCCTCCCTTGTGAGAAGCACATAGACATAATAAGAATTTAACATCATTACCTTGGGACTTTTATCTAAAAATTTGTTGGCTTTTGTACCTAGGGTTATACTTCGAGACAGTATTATGGTATACTATTTTCCATAGATTGAGATGGAGGAAAGTCCTCCCACTGATTAATTATTCAACCCCAAACGGAAGGAAATTATTAAAGGAAAAACAAAGTAAATAAAATTTGGTCAAGTGTAAGGGCCTCCAACATAGAAAAAATTAGTCTAGGATGGTTCCAAGAATTATGAAGAATAATGTTATTGCTAATAAATCCACCCGCTAGGGTCCAATGGAAGGGAACAACACCTTACTAGTTAAACTGTAAAAATTGGTTTGTGGATTGTTAAAAAAAGTAGTAATTGAAGGATTCAATACTCCCTTGCAATTGTGAACAAGCAACACGAGGCCCATCAATTCCATAGGTACATTGGCCTCAATCAATATTAGGAAAAAAGTGCCCTAGTGTCATTTATTTGGAGAAACATAGCATATTTTTGCATGGATAACGTTTGATGAGGTCAGATTTGATCACTCAGAGAGGAGAGGGATCAAAGGACCAAAAATGATCAAGAAAGTTTCTACATTCAATGTGATTAATCCTTGATAAAACTACAAAATAAATATCTCTATAGATAAATAAAAAGAGGGAAAAAAGGTGATAATGTGCAATGTTATTGGAAGACTAACCTATAGTCTACTTCTGCAGTAAGATTGCATGAACAAGTTCATATAATAGTGAGTTTTGATGAGGAGGTAACAATAGATGAATTTTGTAAGACCATGACATGTACATTTGTTTGGTATAATAAAAATTCTCATATCTTTCCCCGTTTTCATTTGTTTATTTATCAATATTTGCATGTTTGTTTTGGATATATGTTTATATGCATGCACTAATCCTTTTTGTAGCGAATAATGTTTTTTGGTTTCTCTATTATGTGTATGAATCTAGATACACGAATAGGAGTTGTTATCTATGGTAGATCTCCCTCAAGCTATTTGCACCAATAACACTCTGATTTTCGTGATAGGAAAGTTAATACCCTCTCATTTTCTTTGTGATTTCTAGTTGAATTCTTGGGATTGTATTGTTTTTCATCCTAATTACTTTCCATACCCCCCATCTTGGTAGACCATGGGTAGGTTTGTTGGATCTAAATTAACTCACTAATGTGAGCAAATTTTATCCTTAAACACCTTCCCAAAAAAATATTTTCTAATCCTTTGATGTTTTTAAGGAACTGTGCATGTCCTTCCATCAAAGAGTCATGGGAATCCATTAATATGTCCTTCTTCAAATTTTATTGGGGGTATAAAAGTATCCTACCCTTGTAACAAATTATATCTCCTTTGCACTCCAAATGTTCCATAAAACTCATTCCTTCCCTTAGAAATTGTATTTTTTGTTTAGTATTGTTGCCATTTTTGCATTCATGGAAAGCTTCTTCTAGCCATACTGGAATAGAAGAAGTAATCAAATATAAAATTGAATATTATTATATTATATAAATAGCATTTACCACCACATTTTCCTTCCCCTTATTGTTGATTATTTCAAAATAAAACCCTTGAATTTTTGCTACACTTTTTTGTTGCTCTTTTGATGACAATATTTTCTCAAAAAATTACTTTAGGATATCATGGTATGACTTCATAAAGTGTCACCCAATGACATAGTATCACCATTTTTTTATTTAATGTAGAATCGTTTCCATTTATTTTTCATATGGTGATGTCACCATATATTTTCCCTTTAATTGTTTGTTTTAAAAATATGATGGTTTCCCTTCTTGCATCAACATTGCTCTAATTCCTTGTCTTGATGCATCACATTCTATTATGAATGTTTTCCCAAAATTAGGAATTTTGAATATTGGTGAATAATACCTGACATCCTCTCAAAGAGAGGATTCCAATATATCCTTTGTATTCCATACAATTTAATTTTGATTCAAGAGATATGTGAGTTCGCTTATGATGCATGCATAATTTTTAACAAACTTCCAATTATATCGTGTAAGTGCCAAAAAGCCTCTAAGACTCTTCATTTTATTTGTAATAGTCAATTTTGAAATAGATTGGAACTTTTTAGGGTCCAACTTAACTCCTTTATTTGACACATTATCACCAAAAACTCTACTTCTTGTTTCCCAAAAGAAAATTTTGATCTTTTTACGTACGATTAATTTTTATCAAGAATATGTAGAAATTTATCCAAATGTTTAATGTCATTTTCCTATGATTTTCTATACATAATAATATCATCAAAGAAAAAAATATATTCTAATATGGGGAAAAAAATCATGTTCATAAGGCTTTGAAAATTATAAGGAGAATTAGTCAACCCAAATGGCATGACCAAGAGCTCATAGTTCCCTTCATGTGTTCTAAAATGTATCTTGGGAATGACTTCTTACCTTACTATAATACGGAGTATCCCGATTGAAGATCAAGCTTTGTAAATAAGCCACTCCATGAAGCTCATTCCATAGCTCATCAATATTTGGCATAACAAATTTAACCTTAATGGTAATTTTGTTTAGATATCTATAATCAAGACACATCCTCCAAGAATTATCTTTTTTCCTCAACATCACTAGTGGAGCTAAAAATGAACTCCTATTGAGTTAAATAATCCCTTATTATAGAATTTCTTGTATAATTTTCTCATTTATAATTTTTTATGATGAGGACATATAACACCATTTATTAGGATGATAAATTTCAGGTATTAATTCGAATTTAAGTTCATGATCTCTAGATGAAGGTATACCTTTGGGAATTCCTTGGAATATTCCACAGTTTTTTACCAAGGTGTTTCTTAATTCCTCAAGAATATTGTTATATTCGTACTTAACTTCCATAGAATAAAATTTAACCAAATCTCCCATGCCGCCCTTTTTTATGATCTTTTCCATTATATAAGGGTTGATGACTTGGAAGGGTCTAGATTTTAACCCTTTGAGCCCATATTTATATCATTCCAATTCAAATCTCATGAAGAGTTAATTATAGTTTATATAAGTTTTACATGATGTTCTCAACCATTAAATACATAGAAAAAAATATACACCTCTAGTCCAAATAACATACATTAGGATCTCCAAGTCATATTCTCCCATACTCAGCTTAATGTCGTGGCATTTTCCAGATAATCAATATCCCTCCATTCACGACTAAAACTTGAAAATTTGTCACTAGATATGTAAAATAATTGAGGCAATCTACCAATATTTATTAATGAATTTATGGGTACTACCTGAATCAATAAGCACTATGACCCTTTGCTTCTTAATGTAGTAAATAATATTTAGGATTTGAGGAGCTAACCAACATGCTAGTGCATGAACATATATCTCATACCTCTATAAATAAATGTTGTGCATAATTTCCATCTATATTTATTTCTCTTTTAAGTAGACATGTTCATCCTAATTTCCTTGTGTATATACCTCCATTTCTTGTTCATCATTATTTTATGAGATGAACAATTTTTTTTCTTGACATGTATTCCTTTCTAACCATTTTTTGTTACAACCAATCTACATAGTACTTTTCTCTTATTTCCTCCATTTCCTTCTATTATATTTTAGTAGTTCAAGGTGAGGATTTATTATGAATCCAAAAACAATGTTTTCTTACTATGTATCCTCCCATGGAAGACTTGTCTATAGCCTTACTCTTCGATAGAATATGATCTAAAAATTTGATATCATTTATAACATTTCATGGGTGTTTTAGGAAAATATCATAATATCTTCTTTTAGTAAACCCATGTAATATTCCTACAAATTTTCACTAGTTATGTTATCCACGTTTATGGAAAAAACTTGAAATCCTAAATTATAATCTTCACTATCAATGAAGTGCTTAAGTCTTGTCAAAAGAATGAAGTATTCTTGTTCCCAAAATTTACCATATTGTTATTCTAAGTCTCTTATAAATAAACCCCAAGTATATTGATAATAATGGGGCTTGATTTTAACTACCCATTGTTACCATTGATAGGTATTCATCTCAAAGTTCTTACGTGAATCCTTTTATTGTCATCTAAAATATTATGTAATTCAAAATATTTTTAAATTAGGTGCACCCAAGTAAATACCTATGTTCCATAAAAATCTTTAATTCAACCGCGGGAAGTTTTCTCCTTTAGAAACCATTCATAAATATGTCCAAAACTGGAGCTAAATCCACTTTAAAAATTGTTGTGACCGACAAGTTGTTCAAACTTGAATAGTACCTTTATTTTCATGAATTTCTTTGAACACAATATCAATCTTAATTTTCCTCCCTTTTATGGATTTTGTAATATTTACCTCCATTTAATCCATATTTTGTTCCAATTGTTTCATCTCCTTATACATTTCTTCATTATTTTCATACATATCCTTTTAATTGATTCTTACATCTATTACACATGAATTTAAAACTTTGATGTGTGGTATTTGAAATCTTCTCTTTCTTCATGAGTCATGGATGAGCATTTGGGAGTTTTAATTAGTGTATTATTTTTTGTTTCTTCCTTTGGAAGCATGTGATACAATAATAATAATATTCCTTTTTATCACAATTTTTAGGCACTAAAAGAATGTATCTTCTTATCAAATTTTATTTCACTTGTAAGTTAAGTACAATTGAAACCTTACTTTGGAGACTATATAGATGTCTAACCTTCCTCTTGATATATCTAATATTTTATCCCTCCAAAATTAGAACATATATTTCCTATTTTATTATGATATTCCTTCTTTTAGAATTTTAACCAAAATTTGATGTTCCAAGTGGAATTTATGATAAATTTCCCAAAACTTGTTGATTTGTTTACCTCTTCTCAAGAGAGAACTTGTAAAGTGTGTCACATTTCTATTTTTTCAAATTTGATTCTAAAATTTCTACTAGATTATTGTGGTACATCTATTTATATCTTTAGAAAAATCATAATTTGAAATGTTTTACAGAAAATTTATACTGAAAATTCTAGGATCGCTCTTTTCCAATTAATTTTATGACTATCTACAAAATTTCTCTTCCATAGGCTTTATCTTTGAAATTATAGTGAAGCAGAATCTAAAATTTTTATTAAATATTTGTCAATATCTCTTATAAATATGCTCAAAATTTCACCATGAGAAACATCATAATATATATATATATATATATATATATATATACAAAATTTATCTTCCATAGGCTTTATCTTTGAAATTATAGTGAAGCAGAATCTAAATTCTTTATCAAATATTTGTCAATATCTCTTATCAATATGCTCAAAATTTCACCATGAGAAACATCAAAATATATATATATATATATATATATATATATATATATATATATATATATATATATATATATATATATATATATATATATATAGCGAGAGAGAGAGAGAGAGAGAACTCCAAGATCACTTGCTTGAAATAGATTTAAAGATCATTCAAAAGCCCAAAATTCCATAAGGCGTATATTTGAAATTATAATGAAAATTAATATGAAATTTTACAAGATATAATTATATATATACTAAATTGTCTCAAAATTTTATAGTCTAAAGGTTCCCCAAAAACAATTTATGGTGAAAATGCCACGACGATTTTTTTGAAGCAGTAAAATCCTAGGTTCATATACTCTAATACCAATTATTAATAATTGTGCCAATACAAAATGATATGAATCCAATAATTATAGTCCACTTTGAGTATAAAACCTCATTTTACAATGAATACAATGTATAATACAAGATTTAAAGATCCTAAGACTAGTTCTCCTTAGTGTATATGTGTAGGAAAGAAAGTTCCCATTAAATTTAAATGGTAGAATGAAAGGTTCTAACTAGCCTCCTATAAAAAAAAAAATTAATAATTAATTCTTATTATATCCTTTATATAAGGGCCCATATTTAATAACAAATCATATGTGCCTTCAACAATACTTATATTATGTAATGCTTGAATGACCTTTTATCTTTTATGAAGCAATCTTTGATGCCATAGAATTCTATCTTTTGTAGGGAAAATAAGGGTTCTATATTATTCATTCCCCCCCACAAGAACAATATAACTATTACAAACATCCATCATAGTGATTCCAAGAATCTTGTATGGAGCTTCATATTGAACTCCCCTCATCAAGACCATTTCTCTTTTAGCATCCTGCAAGTTTCCCTTTCCAATATAATATTTACTCTTGTGCCACTCATCTTGTTTATAGATATCATGTTTCTAGCCAACTTTGGAATGTGTAAAACTGAAAGGAGTGTAGTAATCCTTCCATCCTTTAGCATCAACATGAATTTTCCTCATCCTTTGATTCTAGATGTTAAGTCATATTCTAGGAAAACATCACCTCTATCATATGTTTCATATTCATAAAACCACTCCCTATGGGGTTTCATATGAAAATAAGCACCTAAATCAATTATCCATACATAATGATATACATGTATGCTTGAATAATACAGGTACACATATGCTCCTTTTTCTAAGGATTTGTTCCCTTCTATACATGGAACATTATTAGGTCTCTTCCCTTTATCAACACTTTAATACCTACAATACTTCTTCTAATGAAAGAATTTACCACACTTCCAACATTTCCTTTAGGAGTTTCTTATATATTTACATATAAAACTCAATGACTTATTGTTAATTCTATCTAGGGACATCCTCTTACAAAAGAGGAATTTTTTATTTTTCTATCCATGGTTTTCTTCCTCATTTCTTTTGATAGCAAGGATGAAAGCACTTCATCAAACTTTAATATGGTTGCATTACTACAAATAGCTACAAAAAGACTAAGACATGAATCTAGTAATGAACATAGTATACTAATGCACTCATATTAATCTAAAATTTCAATATCCATGTAAACAACTGGCTTACTATAATATTGAAGGCATTTATATGCTTCATCATTGAGTCTCCATCATTCATCCTTGTACAAATTTTGTAAAAGGAAGAGTTTGTTTAACAAGGACCTAGTTTGATATAAATCCCCTAACCTATCCCGTAACAACTTGGTTGTAGGTTCTACCAACGCATTTAGTAACACTAAATTTGAAAGAAATAACTAAAGTACACTCATTTCCTTCCTATCCAAGTTTATCTAATCTTCTATTGACATAATTGTAGGTGCAATATGAGCATCCACAATGATCTACTATTATTTGTCTACCAAGATTTATTCTACCATAAGCATCCGTAATATAAATATTTTCCAATTAAATTTCTCAATCTTAATTTACAAGATGTTGTTTTAGAAATTTATCCCTATATCCATATAGTCACTACACATATCTTCCCTTGATTTGTGACAAATAGTAGCATTATCCATTATTCTGCCCTAATAACTAATATGCACACTCATTCATATAATTGAATAAGATGGCTTACACGCGTAGATTTCTCTTGAAGTATGATAATATCCTAGTTTAATTGATCACTTGTTTAAGAATCCTATTATAGTCTCCAAAATCCCCATCCTAGTCTCCACCACTTGTTCCCTTTAGACGTATATGAAAACACACAAATTTTATTCTTCCAAACAAGTATTAGAAAAAAAATAACCATTCATATATATAATCATTAAGATGTATAAATATAGAGATAAATGAGAGGAGAAAACATAGTTTTATATTGTGAGAATGTAAACTTATATTATTAGTAAGTATAGGTGGCTCCTTGATTGAATACTCCTCTCACCCACACTTAATATTAAGGAACATAAATAACATGAGCTTATTGCACCATAAGATATGTTCTCTTAGCACTTTGGCAACATAACCTTACCTATCTCTTTCTTCTCTTCTCCCATTGTGTGTTATTATTTATAAGTGAAATGAGAAGGTAAAAGGGATTAAATTATACACTTTGGTTCTTTCATGACAAGTTATTTGATGAAAACATTACTAAAGTGAGAGGGGGGAGGGTGAATCGGTTTATTCCATGCATGTAAATTAAAATTATTTTCTTTAAACTCATTAACCGAAACATTAAATGAGCATCTTAAAAATAATGACCATTAGATTGAATATGTGAAAAACAAGTAATAAGCAAACTAAAACATCAAATTAGCACATAATAAAAAAAACATATGGACACCGAATATAAGTGGAAATCCATAAAGGGATAAAATCACAATTTTGTTATTGTTGTGATGCAAACACAAGCTCCTCCTCCCTTATTAGATCTGGTTTTTTGTAGGATCCAATCTATAGGAGGTCAAGGTCACTTATTCCAAGCTAAATGTTGGGAAAAATATCCTAGTGGGCATCACTTGATGTGTTCATGGCCAAGTGAAATTGGGAAAGGAAATGGTGAAGGCTTTGAAAAGGTAAAAATAATTTTTGGCATTTATTTAGTGAAAATAAAGGAAATTAGGAGAAAAGGTAGGTGAAAGGTCACACGTTTCATGTGAGGAAGAAATTGAAGGAAAATTAAGTAAAAATGAAGAAATTAGGGGCATCAATAATAAAAAGGATTCAGAGGATCAACTCACAGATTTTGTTGGTTAGCCTTTTGCCAGTTTTGTTTTCGAATTGGTTTTAGAGAAGATAAGAGCACTAAGAGGAGAAGGAAAGAAAGAAAATAAAGGAAGGACAAGAAAATCGAAGGAAATTAAAGGAAAGAAAGGATCAAGAAAGGGAAAGTTGGATCGAGCAGCTTCAACAAGAATACTTGTAGGTAACAGGTTGTATCTATGATTTCCTAGTTGGTTTTGGAATGTATGGCATATGCATGTGTGTATTTGGTTTATTTTTTGTCGTTGGCAAGAATTTTTTCGGGTTTTCACAATGGTTTTAGTCTTTCCTTGCCATTTATAGATAGCCATGGTGTGATGGGATTCTTTCTCGATTGAGCTTTGGATTGCTAGAAGGTTTTGGATCCGGGTGAGGTGGCCTCAGGAAAATACCAAGGGTTGGGGGTGGAGATGGTTTTCTCCAAGAAGCCCTAAGTAGGTGGGTGGAGACAAGAAAATTCCTCAAGGGATGGTGAGGGAATTCTCAGGCTTCGAAGCTTGATATGGTTTTGTGATCTCAACACCAGTTTAGGTGATATTACGGTATGGTGATGGTGGAGGTGGTTTAACCTTCGGTTTCATTTGGTTTTTTATGCATTGCTTTATCCCATGAGATCCCAAATTCATGCTTGGAATATGGAAAGGGGGTGATTAGTTGAAACAAATATTTGGTTCAACCCAATCTATGTTCGGGTGGTACATGGAAGTATCAGGCCTGGTTTCCCAATCTATGGTTGGGTGGTACGTGGAAGTCTCAGACCTGGTTGGATTTTTCATATGTGTAATAAGAAAAAAGTTTTTCTGGATTTTTATGAGTAAATTTACTTTTTATTATGTGGCTTTCATGTTCATTCTATCATTAGTATTTATCTAGTTATATGTTGGTTATAAGAATGGTTATTTGAAAGATATTATTTATGCCTCTCTTCATGTTCTTAACTGTGACTGAATAAATAATGAATGCAAGACCTAATTTTTGTTATGAAAAATATGGTGAGAAGGTATTGTTATTTCTTGTTAAACCTCAGATAAGTTTCCAGATGATTATGTTCTGATATGCATTCATGACCTCTAGGTTACATGTTTACCAAGTGTTTGACGGAATGTGAGTTCTGGTTGGGAGAGACCAAATCAAGTCCTAGTTCAATTTTTGGTTTATAATCTTTGTTTCTATGTCTTTCATCATTTCTAGAAGTTTCACTGAGTTCTAGGTATACACTTGAATCCTAGTGCTGAAAAAGTGGCTCAAAATCTAGGGTCATTGGCATAGAATTGACCGGAAAATTCCACAGTTTCTGGTAGGCAAGCTGATCAGAACTGGATCATGGACCTAAGTGATAGCTCAAAATTCAAAGTGTTCAGAAGTGTGTCGAACCTGAGTAACGGGATAGATCTCATCTTCCTGATTCTGGCACCATGAACGATTCAAAAAATCGACACCGTATGAAGAATTAATCGTAGTTTGAAAAGTCCACTAAACTGTAATTTTTGGACTTTAACCAAGTTTTACTGGTTATGGGGAAATTCAAGAAAAGAATATTCCATTTGGACTAGTAATATCATGCCAAGTGGCACATTGTGGTTTGTTGAGAAATAACATGTGTTTTAATTTCGGCCAATGGGAGGTTGCCATGTGGTAGGCTCGGAGGCCACCACGTGGCCCAGGAATGGTCAAATTTTTTTTTTGGATCCGGCCGGGATCGATCTGATGACCTCCCACCTGCAGCACCCACACTTTTTCGTTGGGCTGTGTAGTGGTTCTTAACAATACATGTCACCATGTTTTTGTTAATGTGTTATGGTTTCCGGTTTGGTGGTCTGGAGGGGCTAGCCCTAAGGGCCATCCCCTCCACATGTGGCCTAGCGACCGGAACCAAGAGCCAATGCTCCATTGACGGTCCGTTTAAACATTTGTTGTGTTCACATACCATTGTAACATCAAACGGTTTGCGAAAAAATTTGCTGTGGTAGTACAAACCCATGGCATTAAAACAAACACAAACCTTATCACATAGTGTAGTTTACTCCAGTGGTTAAGGCCTTTCCTCCCTTATGTATTAACTCCAACATTTAACGTGACCGCGTAGTTCCGGGTCATGTGCCCAACGATTAATTACCGAAATTTAATATCACGGTCTTCTTAGCGGAGTTTTTGGAGTGCATTAAAAAATTTGGCATAGATTCCAATTTTAATTGGAATTAAGTCCAATTATCCACATTCAGTGGAGCTTTTTTGGGTGTCACTGGACAATTTGAGTTTAGGCTCTATCTTGAGCTAGATTCGACCAATTTTGGAGTGTCGATAGTCAATTTTAACTATCTCCAACATTCCAAACTCATTGGTGATGGTTGCAGAGCCATTAGACGAATTTTGAGAAAAAAATTTCTTCAGTGAAGTTCTAGGGGCCACTAGGGCCACCATGGGCCAGTAGCAGTTTAAGCCCTAGCCACTGCAACTAGAGGCCTTATTCAAAAATCCAATAGTCAATTTTGGATGTTTCAGATGTTCTGGAACTAATGGTTTGGTTTTAAGAGCTTGTAGAGGAATTTTGAAGGCTGAGATGCTTTAGTGAAGTTCCAGGGGCCACCAGGGCCAGCAAGTGCCAACAACAGTCCAGGGCCTAGCCAGGGCAGCTAGAGAAGAAATGCAACAAACCAATAGTCATTTCTGACTGTAATAAGAATTCGAAATCCAATGGAGGATTTTGCAGAATATTCTGAAGACTTATAGAGGTCGAGAACCCACAAAGAATTTTTTTGTGACCCGAGAGCCAAGGGGTGCCAACAGGTGTTGGAGCAGACGAAGGTCGATTTCAGTGAACCAATAGTCTATTATGAATATTTTTGGAATTATGAATCCAATGAAGGGATTTTAAGAGCCATTTGAAGACTTCTAGAGCTCGAGAAGCTACAGGGAAGTTTTGGGCAGCCGAGGGCAAACTGTGGAGGGAGGCCTAGTTTGGGGATGTAGTGCTCATTTTGAGCAAAAAATCAATTGATTTTTGGTATCTAATGTGTGATGGAGATATTAGGTGAGGTTTCAAGGACATAAAAATAATTTTAAAGGAGTTGGTGCCATAGAAAATCTCAGCGTAGCTCAAGTGCACCGAAAGAAGGAATCAAGTCTAAGGGAGCCTAGATCTGTTTTCAGATTGATGACAACCATAATTGGGATATAGACTGTATTATAATCCCATTGGTTCAGTTTAGTAATCATTGGATTCAAGTGTGGAAATTGTAAAAGAAATTTTTCCATAATCCTAAAGAGCCAAGTCAAGATGACAAGAGCTCAAGGAGACGTAGCCCACGATATTCGAGTGAACTCCTAGATTAAATTTTCTGTTATGTGTGGATGGTTATTTGTTGCATTATATTTCTGTTACACATGTTTAATCTTAGAAAAAACAAATGAACTTAAGACACTTAAACAGTTAAAAATCATACACCTATTTCAAGTATAAATTTCGCAAAAAGTCAAGTACAAGATATATCTTTTATTTGTTAAAATGAGTGGGAGGTTCTTGAAAAGAACAACAAGTTATCCAACCCATTTTCATATCAGGTTGGTATCAGACAACTTGGTTGCTTGATTGAGAGAGCAATATCTTTCTTGTTGACCTGAAAGGTGTTTTAATAGTTAAGGAATTTGACTGTTTTCAAACGGACTATTGCTCGAGTTTTCTAGAGGTGAAGGGAAAGATACTAATAGCTAAGTCTAGAAGAGGAAAACAAGGAAGAAAGGGCTGAAGGAATCTTCCTTACCTAAAGGACCTCAAGGAAACCCTTGAAGCACAAAAGGGTTTGTTTGCAAAAGGCTGCTTGAAGAAGAGCTTGACTCTATAGCCATTTTGTTTTGAAGTTTTGTCATTTGTTTTGAAAGCTTTGTGAATTTTTTTGAATTTATTTAGTTCATTTCCATGATGAAAACTTCTTCAAGTGAGGTTTCAAAATACTCCTCCTGCACAAGATTCTTCGATGAAGACATGAAGCGAGAATTCTACATGTTGAAGGACATGGTGCAGATTTTGTTTAAAGATAGAAGAGGAAGCACTAAAATTCATAAGCAATTGGTTTCTATGAAGCAAGAGAAGGAAGAAATGCTTAAAAGAATGCATGAAATGGAGATGCAGCTCCATCAAGCCCAAGAGGCCTTAACCAAGAACATGCGTGAAGAAAAGGTAATCCAATCTAATTTGTATTCAATTTCCTCATCATATATATGTGTTGGTTCATTTGAAAAGCATACTAGAGGTATAGGGTCCAAGTTAATGTTTAAAATGGGCCGTGAAGGCAAGGGTTTAGGCAAACATGCACAAGGCATGATTGATCCTATTTTGGTTGAGAAAAGACCTACGAAGTGTGGTCTTGGTTATGTTCAATCTAACGGCGAAGAATCCAAAGACATGAAGGCATATGAGGCAACTTCAAAAAGAAATTTTGTCGCAAGTTATAAACCACAAACATGTCAAGTTTGCTTTCAAGTTGATTGCCATTGTTTGAAGTATATGTTGCAGCAAGAAGATTGTAGACATGCAACTTATGGAGAGTATGCAAGTTCAGACAATTTTCAAGACATGAACGCTGATGTTTGTTTGCAAAATAAAGTTGGAACCTCTCATCTCCTCATGAAGGTAAAAAATATGGACATGCAAAGAAAAATTTGAGGTATAATTCTTCCCCTAGTCAAGTTGATTATGTTTCTGCAAGGCATGAAAATTTTGCATGCTTTAATGGAAGAAAGAGTTGTTGTGAACATTATGGTCTATGTAACCATGTTGTTTCGAGATGCTGGTAGAGGATGAAGGCATACATGAAATAGTTGAGGAAAAGGAAACTTTCAAAGAAGGTGCATAAGACTTGCACGCATTTCCAGAAGAGGGGACATGTTGTTTCCCATTGTTGGACATTGCATCCAAATAATCATCCCAAGCACATGAGGCAAGAGGATATAAAGACTGGAGAAAGTGGAACCAAGGATTCCATCATTGATGTGAGAACAGATGTTTCCCATGAAGAAGATTTGAAGCAGAAAAAGTCATTGTGGAAGTGGCTTGGTGAGAATTCGTTTGACTTCTTAACACAGTAAGACATACTTTCATTTCTACATATGAAAATTTCAGTCAAGTATGCATGTATTTTGATTGTAATATCACGTTTGTTTGATTCACCTTGGATCGATGATCAAGGAAGTGATTTTAGCTACCTTTTGTAAATTTCTCGCCAGAAATTTCTGAGCGAGTGCAAGGAAGACAGTTCTTGACAGGAGGACAAACGCATCCAGGAAGGAAGTGTTGACTACCTTCGAGTTGTGGTTCAAAGGCACTAGCCATGCAAGGCAAGTGTATGGAGGCTGAAAAGAAGAGGGTTTTATACTCTCATTTACTGTACAGATCAGTATATTAGTCTTTTGGGGTCCAAAAGATTCCCAAAGGGGAGGTGTGATCAGAACTAGATCATGGACCTAAGTGATAGCTCAAAATTAAAAGTGTTTGGAAGTGTGTCGAACCTGAGCGATCGGATATATCTTGTCTTCTTGATTTCGGCGTCATGAACAGTTCGAAAAACTGACATCATATGAAGAAGTTATCGCAGTTTGAAAAGTCCGGTAAACTGCAATTTTTGGACTTTGACCAAGTTTGACTGGTTATGGAGAAATTCAAAAAAAGAATATTCTAGGGAATATTCCTCAAAATATTCCCTAGAATATTTTGTTTGGACCATTAATATCATGTCAAGTGGCATGTTGTGGTTTGTTGAGAAATAGTTCATGTTTTAATTTCGGCCAATGGGAGGTTGCCACGTGGCCCAAGAATGGTCAAACATTTTTTTTTGGATCTAGATAAGATTGATCCAGTGACCTCTCGCCTACACGCCTACGCTTTACCGTTGGGATGTGTAGTGGTTATTAACAATACATGTCATCGTGTTTTTGTTAACGTGTTACGGTTTCTGGTTTGGGGGTCCGGAGGGGCCAGCCCCTCCCCATGTGGCCTAGCGCCCAGAACCAAGTGCCAATGCTCCACGGATGGTTCCGTTTAAATTATTTTTGCATTCAAATACCATTGCAACATCAAAGGGTTTGCAAAAAAATTTGCTGTGGTGGTTCCAAATCCGCGGCTTTCAAACAAACGTAAACCTTATCACATAGCGCGATTTACTCTAGCGGTTAAGGCCTGTCCTCCGCTATGTATTAACTCCAACATTTAACGTGACCACGTAGATTTCAGGTCATGTGCCCAATGACATCGCGGTCTCATTGGCTGATTTTTTGGAGTGCATTCAAAAATTTGGCGCAGGTTCCAATTTTAACTGGAGTTAAGTCGAATACTCCACATTTAGTGGAGCCTTTTTGGGTTTCACTGGACAATTTGAGTTTAGGCTCTATCTTGAGCTAGATTCGACCAATTTTGGAGTGAAAATAGTCAATTTTGACTATATTCAACATTACATAATCATTGGTGAGCGTTTCAGAGCCATCATAGGACTTGTGAGTAGTTTTTTTCTTCAGTGAAGTTCTAGGGGCCACGAGGGCCACCATGGGCTAGCAGCAGTTTGAGGCCTTGTCAGTGCAGCTAGAGGCCTTATTAAGAAATAAAATAGTCAATTTTGGATGTTTTAGATGTTTTGAAACTAAAATTGTGGTTTTTAGAACCTGTAGAGGACTTTGTAAGGCCGAGATTCTTTAGTGAAATTCCAGGGGCCACCAGGGCCAACAAGCATTAGGAGTAGTTCGGGGCCTAGCCAAGGCAGCTAGAGACCTTATGTAGAAAAAAAATAGTCCTTTCTGACTGTAATGAGAATTATGAATCCAATGGAGGAGTTTTTACAAGATTTTGAGGACTTATAGAGTTAGATAACCCACATAGAATTTTTTTGTGACCCTAGAGGTAGAGGATGCCGACAAGTGCTGGAGGTGAAACCGGAGCAGATGGAGGCTGATTTCAGTGAACCAATAGTCTATTATAACTAATTTTGGTATTATGAATCCAATGAAGGGATTTTCAGAGCCATTTGAAGACTTATAGATCTCAATGAGCTACAGGGAAGTTTTGGGCAGCCTAGGGAAAACTGTGGAGCGATGGCTAGTTTGGGGATGCAGTGCTCATTTTGAGAAAACGAGAAGTCAATTTTTGGTGTCTGATGTTTTATAGAGACAGTAGGTAATTTTTCAAGGACAGAAAAATAATTCTAAAGGAGTTAGTGCCATAGAGAAGTTCAGGGTAGCTCAAGTGCACCGATAAGAGAAATCAAGTCTAAGGGAGCATAGATCTATTTGCAGAGTGATGAAAACCATGACAGGGATATAGATGGAATTATAATCGCATTGGTTCAGTTCATTAACCATTGGATTAAAGTGTGGAACTTGTAAAGGAAATTTTTCCATAATCCCAAAGAGCCAAGTCAAGATGACAAGAGCTCAATGAGACGTAGCCCGCGATATTTGGGTGAAATCCTAGATTAAATTTGTTGTTATGTGTGGATGTTTGTTTTCTCCATTATATTTCTGTTACACATGTTTAATTTCAGAAGAAAAAAAAAATGAACTTAAGATACTTAAACTGTAATATCCCAAAAGGTAGAATGCAGTAATACTGAAACAAAATATAAGAACTGCAACTAAGTAAACAATAAATCTAAAGACAACATCAGAATATAGAGAGAATTTGAGCCTTTTTATTATGTGGAGAGGATTAAGTTACACAATGTACAAAATATGAGGGAATCTAGCCAAAGAGAGGGCCTAGAATGACCCTGCAAACATGTTACAACTAGCGCTGCATAACTAGTGAGCTTACATGAAACAATACTGCGTTGTCCCTTTTGCTGCTAATGTACATGAAGCTGATACAAAATGAAATGTAGATCCATGGAGTTCAAGAGAACTTATGATGCCAATATTTAGTATCGGGCCAATGTGATGGGAACCCAAGATAACCCAGAAAGGATTTTCCAGATCTACAACTTTGGAAAATCACCCTCCTAGGGTTTGATCCTTTGACTGATGGGTTATACAGATCTAAAGCTAGATATGATCGAAATATGGCTGCAATATGTTATACAACCATATCTAATCTTTGAGGGTTGATCCCTCCTTCAGATCTATAAGCTAGGAGCTTGAGATCTTGCCTCCTCTTCTTCCTCCTTCAAGTTGTAGCAACTGAATATTCAACTGCTACAGAAACTGCATTGTAAAATAAGGAGAGGATTTATGCTTACTGAAATGTGCTGCAATAAGCTCCAGGCTGATGGAAATGGTGATGGCAAGGTGAGGGGATGATCCCTCATAGGATTACTAGCTGAAATACTAGTAACTTCCTTCCTCCTTTGGATCTGCAATGATGGACTGCACAATCCTTGATGGGACTGTTGTTGATAGGAGGTCAATAATGTTTGGCCTAATGCCAGATTTGAAATGAAGCCCAGGGAATGATGATATTTAAGCCCAAGGTGATAGGAATAATCCTACACTGGTTCTCCAGCTGAAATACTGAAGACAACCTCTACCTCCCAAACTGATCTTCAGAAATTGTGTAATTCCTGAAGGTAGGTGTTTCTGCAGAGAATGGAAATAATGTGGCACCAATGCCTAATGATGAATGAAGTAAAACCCTCTTCCAAGAGCTACTCAATGAAAGAGGTTGGATTCCCGACCACGAACACCCAGTGCTAAACAACACTTGCAATCTTAGCTAAACAACCAAAGAAAGCATGGAATGTCAAATGACAATTCCAGATCTAAACAGACCTTTACATGAATAATCAAAATAATGCCTCCAATGTTTCCTTCGTCTCCTTTATATAGTTTATGAGCCTTCCCATGCCTTGGCCCACCTCTAAACTACGCTGGGAATGTGTACATAATCCTCCATGTTTTACCGCGTTGTCTCTCCAAAACCTCCATCATGTATAGATGCAATGTGCACCCTCTCCATCATGTGTGCATTAATTGCACTACTTCCTCCATCACTTCATCATGAATTCTCTATGATATTACATTAGATGCCTTCCATGATCTCAATTGAATTCTTTAACCTCCATGATCTATCTCATTAATGAGACATGATCTTCACTCCATTCACATTAGTAGTTGCTCCACTACCCCATTATGTAGATCTAGGCTTAATCAATCCACATTCACACATAAAAAGTGGATATTTATTCACCTTGAGGATTATGGGTCCCTCCACCCTTTTATTTAATTAATTCATTAAGAAAATTAAGAACTCTACTATTCCAAATATCATGTGAAAATTTGGGAATATTACATAAACATTTAAAAATCATACACCTAATTCAAGTATAAATTCCACAAAAATTCAAGTACAAGCTAGATATTTTATTTGTTTAACTGAGTGGGAGGTTCTTGAAAAGCATAACAAGTTATCCAACCCATTTTCAGATCATAAGCCTATGGAAGCGACTGGAGTGATATATTCGCTTGCATGCCTTGTAAAGGGAGTGGTTGAGGCTCTAGTTTAGTGAAAATGAGAGTTATCTCATGGGTTTGACACCTGGAGGGCTTGGGTTACTCCTCGAGGTCATGTAACACCTGAGGGAAGTCAGTAAGGTTTTAAGTTTTTGACTCCATTTCCTTAAGGTCTTATAGATGGTTGAGTCTTATCATAGTGACCCTCAGCTCATGTTTACCCTAGGTAAACTAGCCAAAGCAAGTAATTGTGGGAGGATTGCATTACAGGGTGGTATCAGAGAAGGTTGCGCTCTCTTTGGGTAAAGTATGTTGTTTTAAATGTTATCATTGTCATGCATGGGGTCATGATATATAGTTTGTATGGTCATGCGTGATGTTAATATTTTTTTATATGGATATAATTATGATTATACATGTCCATGCTAATGTGGATTGGTCTTGCAGATGAGATAATCCTCCCCTAAAAATTAATGAGGTATGGATTTGATTTTGGTATCTATTTTGTTTATTTGACATGGTACACTTGCTGGAAGATGAAAATCAAATACGATGAGAAAAATGGTAGAATATAGTTCCTGTGATTCTCCCTACATATCAGTTGGGAAACAAGGAGAAGAGTATTCTCCTGGCATAGTAGATACATTGAATAGTTTGAGGGCATAGATCAAAAGTTGAAAAGCAGAAAATTCCAAGATGATTGGGGCTCAGGAAAGACTTGCAAGGGCTCAAGATAAGAAGGTATAGATTAATGAAGTGATTCTTCAGAGCTTGTCATAATTTTAGAAACATGGCAGTTGAGGATTAGTCAAGAGAAGGAAGAGAAAACTAATGGAGAATATGGTAGTAGGTATCAATCCAGATACAGGTTGGATAGATGGGACACTGTCAAAGGTGGAAGATCACTGGATACACTTGATAGGAGAAATGGTATGTATGGGCATCATTCTAGTTCCTCATCCAAGAGAAATCATCACAGTCATCACTATCTTCATCCGTATAGGACAAGGGAGTATTTTCATGAAGAGTTAAATAAAGTGAATCCTCTTACATTTTATGAAGAGATGAAGAAGTTAGAAGATGCATAGGCATGGTTACTTGGGATTAAGAAACTATTTATATTGCATAGCTACTCACAGAACATGAAAGCCAATATAGCCACCTTTAATATTAAAGGGAAAGTAGATATCTAGTGGGAAGATATGAATAATGTTAAGGGAATTCAGGAAGAAGACTAGATTTGGGATGATTTCGAGAGACCCTTCAAAGAGAAGTACTTATCGGAGAGGTACTATGATGACAAATCTAAGGATTTTTATGAGGTGTAGATGGGTTATATGATAGATGATGAGTATACTAGAATATTTTTGGAGTTGTTGAGGTATGTTCCTTATCTCAAGGATTTGAAGGCCAATATTTAGAGATTCATTAGTGTATTGCTAGCAACATATAAAGACTGAATTGAGTTTTATGAACCTAGATCGTTGGAGGATGTCATCGGGAAGTTGAAGCATTGTTATGAATAGTTAAAGAATAAAGCTGATCCTGAGAGTGATTTGAAATGAAATAATAAATTTAAAGGGAAGTGGCCACCAAAGCGGGGAAGACCACAAGAAGCAGGTGAGAAAGAAAATGTGTTTCCTTACAATAAGTTCAATGCAGTTGAGAAGGGACATGGGTTGCAACCTTGAGAGCATCGGACTAGAGGTGATGGTATAGGACTGTTTTAGTGTTGGATATGTGGAAAATATAATCACAAGAAGGATTTTCCATTGTACCAGGGTGGTAGGCCTCATATCTATAGTGCTCAGGAGGCACAAAAAGTTGGGGATATTGTCTATAAAATTCCTCAAATTTTTTCAGTTGTGGAAAACAAGTATGAATATCATCAGGCATCTATTACTGAGATGGAAAGTAAGATTTTTGGTCGATTTGTTTCTATTTTGATTGATCCTGGATCTAATTATAATTTTTTCAATACTGACCTGGTGGATAAGTGTGGCTTGAGAAAAGAGTTGTCATGTGGAGTCTTGGTTAGTGCAGTTGGATACATGTAATAAGAAGAGAGTTCATCATTAGGTAAGAGATCTTTTATTTGAGTTGAATGGTATGCATACAACAACACAATTGAATGTACTTCCATTGGGATCATATAACATGATTTTGGGTATAGATTGGTTGTATCTTCATAGGACCAAAGTAGATTTCTATGACAAGAATATTGAGTGCCTAGATGATAATGGGGAGAAGAGAATCTTAGAGGGGAAGAAGAAGCCTACATTAATGAGGATGGTCACACCTATGCAGGATAAGTGTAGTTGCAGGAAGGGGTGTGTGATGTTTCCAATTGATATTTCCAATGATAAGGTTAAATATTTTGAGGATGTAGAAATAGTCCAGAGGTAGCCTATATTGCAACAGTTTTAGGATGTATTTTCTGCATATATTCCAAAGTTTCCTCCTCACAAGGAAGTAGTCTTTTATATTAATTTGGTACTAGGGGAAACACCAACATCAAAGGCACCTTATAGGATCAGCACTCCAGAATTAGTAGAGTTGAATCTTCAGTTGAAGGAAATTATTAATAAGGGATACATTAGGCCAAGTGTATCAGATTTGGGTGCACTAGTATTGTTCGTGAAGAAGAAGTATGGTACCCTAAGGTTGTGAATTGATTAAAGGAAGTTGAACAAGGTGATGATAAAGAATAGGTACCCATTGTCGGGGATTGAAGAATTATTTGATTATTTAAATGGAGCAACAATGTTCTCAAAGATTGATTTGAGATCAAGATATCATCAGGTATGCATCAAGGAAGAAGAAATCTACAAGACTGCTTTCAAGACTAGGTATGTGAATTATGAGTTTGTTGTAGTTCCACTTGGTTTGACTAATGCCCCAACCAATTTTTTGTGCTTTATGAATAGTGTATTGTGTCCTTATCTAGAAAAGTTTTTTATTGTATTCATCGATGACATCTTGATATATTATAAGAATTAGGAACAACATGTCGAGAATCTAGTAGCAGTTTGGAGATTGTTAAGAAAGAATTATTTGTATGAAAAGATTAGCAAGTGTAGTTTATTTCCTATAGAGGTAAATTAATTGAGGCATGTTCTTTCCAAGGAAGGAATAACAATAGTTGTAGAAAAGATAAAAGCTATCATGGAATGCGAAACTCCTAGAAATGTGGATGAAGTGAGATCATTAATGGTATTAGCAGGTTACTACAAATGGTTCGTCAAGAAATTCTCACACATTGCATATCCTATTACATAATTGCAAAGAAAAGGTAAGAGGTTTGAATGGATTGAGGAATGTGCAACCAGTTTTGAGTAGTTGAAGCAACTATTGAAAAATTCTCCAGTGTTACATATCACAAATCCTGATAAGAAGATAATAGTGTGTACAGATTCTTGCAAGAGAGGGCTTGGTGGAATCCTTGTAGGAGGGACAGGTGGTGTGATATGAGTCCAAGAAACTGAATGAGCATGACTAGAACTATGTGACTCATGATCTTGATTTGGGAACTATTATTCATGCCTTGAAGATGTGGAGGCATTATCTTCTTTGAAGGAGATTTGTATTAATGAGTGATCATAGTGGGTTGAGATATTTGTTTGACCAGCCAAATTTGAATCACAGGAAATATAGATGGTTGGCCACCCTTATTGAGTTTTACTTCGAGATCAAATATATCAATGATAAGGAGAAGAGGGTTGCAGATGCTCTCAACAGGAAAGTGTAGTTGATCCATGTTGCAACAGTGATCTGATATGGGACATATTTAAAGGATCACATCTTACAAGAAGGACAATAGGATGAAAGGTACGTGGAGCTTATGCACAGGTTATAGCAAGGTACAGGTGATTAGGATGCGGAATATCATCTTTCAACAGATGGCTTGGTGATACTTAGGGACAATATCTATGTTCCAGAGGACAATGAATTCAAGAATATTATGTTAAGGGAATTTCATGTCAATCCTTATTGAGGTCACCCAGGATATAAGAAGACATTGACAACAGTAAAGAAGTTCTACTATTGTCTAAATATGAAGAAGGAAGTGTCATATTTTGTCGCTAGGTTTTTAGAATGTTAACAGGTCAAAGTAGAGTGTAACAAGATAGGAGGACTGCTTCAGCCTATTCTGATTTCAGAATTGAAGTGGGAGGTAATTTCCATGGAATTCATTATAGGTCTTCCAAGGAAATCGAGGCCGCATGATTATATCATGGTTGTGGTTGAAAGGTTGAGCAAGGTAGGTCACTTCATTCCAGTAAACACTACTTATTCATCTAGTGAGGTAGCATCGATATTCATCAGGGAGATCACGAGATTGCATGGTGTTCTGAAGACGATTGTGTCAGAAAGGGATGCAAAGTTCACTTCCAAGTTTTGGAAAGAGATATTTCCAGGATTGGGGACAAATTTGGCCTTCAACACAACTTATCATCCATAGACATATGGACAAATAAAGAGGGTCAAAAATATTATGGAGGATATGTTGAGGATATATGTCATGCATCAACAGAGGAGATGGGAGGAGTACCTTCCATTGGTCAAGTTTTCTTAAAATAATGGTTATCAGGAGTCACTAAGGATGAGTCTGTTTGAGGCACTCTATAGGCAGAGTTGTAATACTCCCATCAGCTGGAGTGATCTAGTGAAAATTGTACTTATTGGACTGGACATGTTGGCTTACATGGAACAGGAAATGTGGGTTATAAAGAAGACTCTAAAGGAAACACGAGACATGAAGAAGAGTTATCAAGACCAACAAAGGAAATTTAAGGAGTTTCAGGTTGGGGAGCATGTGTATTTGCACATCAATCAAAAGAAGAGATCCTTGAGGATTGGATCATATGCCAAGTTGGAACCATGATATTGTGGGCCTTTTGAGATGCTTGAGAGGATTGGACTAGTGACCTACAAGCTTGCACATCCTAAAAAAATTAAAGTACATGATGTTTTCCATGTTTCATTTCTTAAAATATATGTAAAGGATGTTGATCATATTTTTTATTATTCTGTTTTGTGGGTTGAACCAGAAGGATAATTATAGATGGAACCTCACTACATATTGCAACGAAAAGATCTCATGCTCTGGAACCAAGAAATCAAGCAACTTAAAGTGTAGTGGAAGCACTTTCGACGTGATGAAGCTACATAGGAGATGACTAATCAGATGCGGGATATGTATCCTTGATTATTTTTCAGTGGAGGAAAATGCATTTTTGGTATTTTTACATATTTGTGTATGGTTTTTTTGTAAATACTTCCATTAGTTGTGTTATAAAGTTCCAATAAGTAGTATGGTTGTCATGTTTTCATGCTTTTCATTATGGTTTTTCTTTTGAGTATGTTTTTATTGTAAATACTGCAACGAGATGGGTTATAAATATCCATAGGCAGTATGTTTTTCTTTCAATCATTTTTCTAGTTGTAGGTGTCATAGAACACTGAGGACGTTTTTTCCTTGGGGGGGGGGGGTCGTCTGTAAGAACCCCATGTTAAAATTTCATGTAATAAATTTAATAAAGGAAAAATAAGACCAAGGTCAGGAGACACTTATTCCAAGATGAATGTTGGTAAAAACATCCTAGTGGGCATCGCTTGATGTGTTTATCGATAAGGGAAATTGGGAAAGGAAATGGAAAGGGATTTGAAAAGGAAAAAAGGAATTTTTGGAATTTATTTTATGAAAATAAAGGAAATTAGGAGAAAAGGAAGGTGAAAGGTCACAGGTTGCATGTGAAGAGGAAATTGAAGGAAAAATAAGGGAAAATGAAAAAATTAGAGGCATCAATAATAAAAAGGATTGAAAGGATCAGTTCATAGCTTTTGTTGGTTAGCCTTTTGTAATTTTAGTTTTGGAATCAGTTTTAGAGAAGAGAAGAGCACCAAGAGGAGAAGGAAAGGCAACAAACAAAGGAAGGACAAGGAAAGCAAACGAAAGCAAGGATTAAGCAAGGAAAGTTGGATTGAGCAGCTTCAGGAGGAATACTTGCAGGTAACTGGTTGCATATATGATTTCCTATTTGGTTTTGGCATGCATGTGTGTACTTGGTTTATTTTTTGTTGGTGGCATGGAATTTTCCATTTTTTTATAGTGGTTTTGGCCTTTCCTTTCCATTTCTGGATAGCCATGGTGTGATGGGATTCTTTCTTCATTGAGCTTTGTATTTCCAGAATATTTTAGATCTCGGTGAGGTGGTCTCAGAAAAATACAAAGGGTTGGGGATGGAGATGGTTTTTTATGGGAAGCCCTCAATAGGTGGGTGGAGATAGGAAAATCTCTCAAGGGATGGTGAAGGAATTTTGAGGCATCCAAGCTCGGTTTGGTTTTGTAATCTCGACATTGGTTTAGGTGAGATCACTGTATCGTGAGTGTGGAGGCAGTAAAACCACTGGATTCCCATGGTTTTTTATGGATTGGTTTATCCCACGATATCCCACATTCATGCTTGGAATATGGCATGGGAGTGATTGGTTGAAAGAAATATTTAGTTAAACCCAATCTGGTCGAGTGGTACATGGAAGTCCCAGACCTGATTGTATTTTTCATATGTTTAATAAGAGCTATGTTTCTCTTGCTTTTGATGATTAAATTTCCTTTTTATTATGTGGCTTTCATGGTTGTTATATCATTGGTATTTATCTGGTTATATGCTAGCTATGAGAATGGTTATTTGACAAATATAAGTCATCTCTCTCTTCATGTTCTTACATGTAACTGAATGAATAATGAATTCAATACCTAATTGTTTTTATGAAAAGTATGGTGAGAAGGCATTGGTCCTTCTTGTTATACCTCGAATAAGTTTCTAGATCCTTATGTTCAAATATGCATTCTTGACTTGTAGGTTGCATGTTTAGCAAGTGTTTGACATAATGTCAGTTCCGGTTGGGAGAGGTCAAGTCAACTATTGGTTTATAAGCCTTGTTTCTATGTCTTTCATCATTTATGGAAGTTTTGGTGATTTCTAGGTAGAGGCCTGAGTCCTAGCCCTGGAAAAGTGGCTCAGAATTCGGGGTTGTTGGCATAGAAATGATTATAAAATTCCACAATCACTAGTAGGAATACCTATGGGAGCGATTGAGGATCTAGTTCAGTGAAAAAGAGAGTTATCTCAGAGGTTGGACACCTGGAGGGGTTGGGTTTCTCCTAAAGGTCATGTAACACATGAGGGAATCCAATAAGGTCTTAATTTTCTAAATCCATTTCCTTAAGGTCATATATGAGGTTGAGTTTCATCATAGTTACCCTCGGCTCATGTTTACCCCGAGTAAACTGATGAAAGCGGGTAAATGTGGTAGGAGTGCATTATAGAATGAACAATGTGTTGGTTTACCTGGCCATCGATTCTAAATATCTCCATCTCTATCTTTGCCTCTTCTTCCATTCAATATTGCTTCAAATAAGCTTTATATGTGTTAGGTAGCTAATGCATAACCCCTCAATCAACTCTCACACATTCTCTAACCATTTTTCTCTCCAACCTCACACAAATTGTATAAGTAAGATATGATTGTTGTTGGCTTTCCAAACTTGAAAATGAAGCGAAATTGTTTTCCTCTTTACATTCCACTAGTTTTTTTCCAATATCTTCATATTTTGAATATTAAAACACAATTAAAAACTCAAAATATTATTTTCAGCTACCTATAATGATTAAGTACACCAACGTAATACCAAACCATGCAAAATAATACATTATGACATATAAGTAAAAAATTCACTCTCCCATGTATGTAATATGAAAGCAACATATGAGCATAACACATCACTCTCAAGAAATCTTTTATGTAACCTCTTTCATTACAACTTCTTCATGTCATTTCCTTAACAACCTTGCCTTGTCTTTCATGGAGTCTTTCCTTTGTCTTGCATCATAACAATGATCATGCTTTTGTCTTGCCTTGAATCTTTCCATTTTACTTTGATATTGATTTTCCATCACCCTTTCTCTTGTTCATGTATATCAAACATGCCTTGTTGTTGCTTCTTTGATGCTCCTTGACTTGCTACTAATTTTTTTCTACTTGGCCATGTTGTTGCTTATTTACTACTCCATTTCCCTGTTACTGATTCTTTGTTTCTCCTTACCTTGTTGCTACTTTTCTACTCATTTTCCATGTTGCTGCTTCTTTTCTACTCCATTTCCTTGTTGCTACTTTGTTGCTCCTTTTCCATGTTGATACTTCTTTGTTGCTCCATTTCCCTGCTGCTACTTTGCTGCTCCTTTTCCATATTGTTTCTTCTTTGTTGCTCCAATTCCCTACTACTAGTTTGTTGCTCCTTTTCCATGTTGTTGCTTCATTTCCATGTTGTTTCTCCTTTTCCATCAATGAAAAAAATTCCATCAATATTCCCCTTTGGCATTGATGGAAAAACACTTCTCGTCTCCAATCTTCTCTTCTTACCTCCAAATTTGATATCAATTGTAAGGAGTTATGATAAAATAACATACAAATATCCAATGATTGAATTCAATATTTTTTTTCTGGAGAGAATATTGCAAGTATTCTTCACAATCCTCTAAAACTTTAGTTCTAGAATTATATTTAATTCTAACATGAGGCAAAAATGTTGCTACAATCTCATACTTTTGAGTATACACATTGATAACTGGATGTCGATACAAAAATTATGAAAATAAAAAAATGACTATGAAATGCGGGAGTATTGGTGTGACCATTGCATACACAAGTTTAAGCAGAAAGTATAGTTGCAATTGAGTAAGTGATTCTGGGACATCGACACATATAGGATCCATGGCATTCTCCCAGTCCTTCTCATTCATCACGAAAAACATGTTCTTGAGATGAAAACAAAATGATTAATGGCTTAAATTGGATAATTTCACTAGCCTTTCCAGCCCATTCATCAACCATGAAAAAATATCACTTTGATAACCTATTGATAAAGAAAATGAAGCTGATGAATACATTCACCATCATAAAGTAATAATACTTTGCAGTGAATCTCCTTTCCAGTATAGATGTTGCTACATAATCTTCAATTTTGTTTGTTATACATAATCATCAACATAGTAGGAAGTAGAATAAGAATATCTTCAAAGCTTACCCTGCTAGAAAGACTTGATAATTTTCACTTCTATTATTCATTTAAATAAGAGAGATCCCTTCTCAATGATCAGACTGCTACAACTTGGATCTTGAAGAAAAATACAAGGAAAATGACTGAAACCCCCATGAATAGTTTCTGAAATATGATTGCAACAAATGGAACATGAAACCCATGATTTCACAACAAGTTATGATATCCATGACTCTCATTAAAATAAATATTGACTTTTAATGTTAAGCTTAATATTTACCACCATTGTTAGGGTACCAAAACATAAAATCATATGTGTTTATGTAAAACGAGATAAGAGGAAAAAATATTGTCTTAAAGCATGATTCATGATTCAAAAATGTTCTCCATGGTGTTTTAAATCATGAACATGAGGCTTGAGTATGATGGATCATTTTAAAAAAATGTTCTCTTAAAGCATGCTTCACGATTCAGTAGCATTCTCCATGGAGTTCGACATTATACATCAAAACATATATGCCATCAATATATGAGCATTGATTGACAAGATAGGCTCATAGAAAATTCTTCAACACACTCAAGAAGTTTGGATCAAAAAACCAATGAAGATGTCGAGGCTAAGTTCCATGAATCCTCTTTGAATAAGAAAGTGAACCAACTCCCTAGATTGTCGTTTTTCTCCACCAAATATCATGACTACATTGGTTGTGATTTGAATTCTTCTAGATGTAGGTGTAGAACCTTGTGTGAGAATGTCTCCATACAAAAGGGAAGATAGAATTTCCTTATTCTATGATAATGAATGAGGTTTAACTATATCTCTTTAACAATATTAGGACAAGTGCTCAGATCAAGAGAATATCATTTTATAATAGAAATAAAAACTTATTTATAGGTTTTAACCATGTAAAGAAATTATCTACAAATGAACTCTTAAAAAACATAAAATAAAAAATAGTGAGAGCATAAAACATAAAACGGATATACACAGATATTTTTCCCTTATATCCCAAATCAAGACTACTAGCTTGATTTTTCATTGTATTCCTTTTAGTGTTACAACACATATATATACATTTCGAAGCATACATAAACCCCAATCCATTAACCCTAGATTAGAACATCATCGTAGTTCCCTTGACCGAATCTACAAAATACAAGGGGAAAAAAACTATCATGCCCCAAAATCATGTGCAAACCCATGAAAAAAACCATAGTCAAGGCCGCCCACCTAAAATAGGGTCCAAATGTTTTAACCTGCGACGCTGCCAAACCTTGTGGAGGGGGCTACCCACCCCCTGAAAATCCCCAGATAGGGGGGCCTGCCGCCCCCCTTGTGATCCCCCTGCAACGCTCGACGCAAGCGAAGGGGTGTTACCGACCCCCTCTTACCAACCGCTTCACACCGACTTCTAGTCTTGGAAATAATATAACACAAACCCAAAATTATCCCACTTGTTGTTTTATTTCTACAGGGGGCCACATGAGAGCTTAGTCATTGGTCCAACCCTGTAATGCCTATTGTTTCTCTACACCAAGAGAACTTCTCAATGCTCACAGAATTCATCAATGCATCTACAAAATTATTCAAAGTGTCTACCTTTACCAGCAACGCCTTTTTATCCTCAACCATATCTCTAAGAAAGTGATGCTAAACATCAATATGCTTTGTCTTTGAATGGTAAGCAGGGTTCTTAGCCAAGAAAATTGCACTTTGGCTATCACAGTCTATCCTTATAGCTCGTTGCACCAACCCCATACTTGAATTCAATATCTGTAACTAAACTGCTTCCTTTCTTGCATGAGTGGCTGACATATATTATGCCTCTGTAGTTGAATGAGCCATTACAGATTGTCTTTTACTCATCCAAATGATTACACCTCCAAATAAGCTAAACACATACCTACTTTTGTATATTCTTTGGTCCAGATCTGCAGCCTAGTATTCACCAACAAAACCATGGATATCCAAAATTATTTCCAATCCTGGTCTTCCATGGTAGCACAAACCATAATCACTAGTGCCACACAATTATCTGGAAACCTGATTCATTATTGTCCAATGCTCCTTCCCTGGTTTTGACATAAACTTGCTCAATACTCCCACTGCGTTTGCAATGTATGGTCTAGTACAGACCATTTCATACATCAGGATACCCACTACACTTGCATATGGAACAGTAGACATATCCTCCTCTTCTTCTTTTTCCTTGGAACACGATTTAGAAGATATATTTACACCTACAGGAATAGGAACCTTCACCAGTTTACTATCCTGCATATTGAACCTCTACAATATTGTCTCGACATACTTCCTCTAGTTTAACCATAGCTTCCTCTTTGCCCGATATCTCTTAATTTCCATGACCAAAATATAGTTTGTTGCACCAAGATCCTTCATGTCGAATTTGGAGAATAATTGGGTCTTCAAATCCCAGACAATTTCTTTGTCTTTTCCAACCAACAACATATCATCCACATACAAGATCAAATAAATAGCACAATCAACAACTAATTTAAAATACACAGAGTGATCCTCTTTTCTTCTGTTGAAAGAAAGTCTGCATATATAGGTATCAAATTTCAGATACCACATCCTTGGTGGTTGTTTTAAACCATACAGATACTTTTTTAACCTGAATAATAGTTCTTTCTTACCCTTCACCGCAAAGCCTTCAGGTTGCTTCATGTAGATCTCCTCTTCTAGATCCCCATGAAGAAATTTTTTCTTCACATCCATCTGTTCTACCTCAAAATCAAATGCAACAACAACAGATAAAAGTAGTATAATAGAAGTAACCTTGGCAACAGGAGAAAAAATATCACCAAAATCAATTCCTGAAACCTAGGAATAACCTTTTGCTACCAACTGAGCTTTGTATTTCTCCACCTTTCCTTTTTCATCCATATTCTTCTTAAACACCCATTTTCTCTCAATGGGCTTCCTTCCAGCTGACCACTCCACTAGATCCCATGCCTCATTTTTGTACAAGGATGCCATCTCATCAACCATGGCCTCCTTCCAGAGTTTTTCATCCTCTAAATCCACTACCTCCCTGACAGTTTTGGGATCATCATAAGTAACAACTAAAGAAAAATTTGAATAGAAAGCAGATAGACTATACCTTTCCGGTTGCCTTCTTTCCCGAACTGATCTTCTCACAGCTGGATTTTCTGGCTCTTCCTCTTTTGAATCTTGTTTTGTTGTAGAGTTCGATTCATCCCAATTTAGCTCAAAATATATCTTCTGAGGTTCCTTTGGTAGGACTTCATGTTTAACGACATATTTCACCTCTCTGAAAAACACATATTGGTTGTACACAACCTTCCTTGTTTATGGGTTGCAAAGCTTGTAACCTTTTAAACCATCCTTATAACCAATAAATATGCACCTTTTAGATTTATTATCTAACTTGGTCCTTTTATCCTTTGGAACATGTACATATGCATCACATCCAAATACCCTCAGATGTGAAAGATAGGGTTTCTTACTAGTCCATGTCTCATTTGGATTCTTATCCTCCAATGCTAATGAAGGTGATTTGTTAACCAGGTAACATGTAGTCTCCACTGCCTCTGCCTAGAATTCTTGTCCTAACCCGATGCCACTGATCATTCTTGTTTCCTTTTCCATCAACGTTTTGTTCATTATTTCTACAACTCCATTTTGCTGAGCTGTGTATGGAGTAGTCTTCTATTGTGCTATACCACACTTCTTACAGAACTCTTCAAATTCCTTCTTGCAGAAATCTCCACCATTATCTGTCCTCAACACATTTATCTTCTTCTTTGTCTGGTTTCCCACCAGAGCCTTAAATTATTAAATCTGTCAAAGACTTCAGATTTCTTCCTCAAAAAATATATCCATGTATTCCTTAAGAAGTAACCTATGAATGAAAAATAGTACATAGAATTACCCAGTGATGGAACAAACATAGGTCCGAACACATCACAGTGCACAAGATCTAATATATTGTTCGCCCTCTTAGCACCAGAAGGAAAACTCACCCGATTCTGCTTCCCATATACCTAATTTTCACAGAAATAAAAATCCAGAGAGAAATTAGACATAGCTTATACCATACCATTACCATGTAGTATCCAAATGCCCTTCTCTCTGATATGTCCAAGCCTTTGATTCCATAGCATGGTCTTTTCTCTAGAGACTGCTAGGCTTTCCGCTCCACTTTTAGGAACCACAAAACTATTGCAACCATAAATAATAGTGCTACCTTGAAGCTTGTACAGAGTTCCAATCCGAACTCCCTGCATTAATACCAGTGCTCCCTGAACCATATTGCAAGTATCTTTCTTCAACACTATTTTTACACCTGCATCATCCATATTGCTTACAAAAATCAGATTTCTTCCTAATGCAATAATATGCAGAACACCGGGAAATCTTCTAATCCTTCCACCTTGTAGGTTAAGCTTGAATTTTCCATGTCTGACGATTCTCGCCTTCCTATCATCCCCTAAGAAGATATCACCACCATCATACTTCTCATACTCGCAGAACCACTCCCTATGGGGAGTGGAGTGAAAGGATGCACTTGAGGCAATAAACCATGCCTCATGATCTACATGTGTATTTGAGGAAGAAGCCAAATACACATTCCCATCTTCATCTGAGGTGGTTTTTGCCTCTTTAAAATGAGCATCATCGAATCCCTTTCCTTTCTTAGGAGATTTAGATATGCAGTCCTTTTTGAAGTGCCCTTCCTTTCCGCATTTCCAACACACCCTTACAGGATTTCCTGGAGATTTAGATCTCCCACTATAAAACTTATTTTTGTTTCTGTTCTGGGACCTCCCTCATATAGATAAGGCATCTCCATTCTGGCCCTCCATATTTCTCTTTCTCATTTCCTCCAATATCAAGGATGAGAAAATTTCATCAAAATTCATAGTATTTTTATATTTACCTATTAAAATAACGAGAATGTCCCACGAATCTGGTAGAGAACACAAAAAAATGATACACTTATTGTTATGGAGGTAAATCCCCTCTGCGGATAGAGGCGATCCCTACTAGCCTAGACTGGGTCTAGCAACAATCAATCACGCTATAGTGCAGGTTCCTAATTGCAAATAAAACAACTAGCGACGAAGGCTTACCTGGAATCCAATGCAGTCGTTGTAGAAGAGATGGCGCTCCCATTCCTCAGCTTTGGCAGATCACGATCCCCACGATCTCCGTGATGGGACACCTGCACATGCGAGAAAAAAAACAAACGCAAGCATAAAATCCAGTAGATGCAACTATATGTCAGTCAGAAAGGACATAACTCATCATCGTCAATAACAACAAGAGTGGAACCATAACCAATAGTCGTTCATTAATAATCAATCAAAGGAAAATTACAACCATAGTTCTGATGCTGAATTCTCCTTCGGGGGGTCGCCAGCAGAACACGTCTCGAAAAGCCTGTCAAGGATGGGACAAACCTCTCTCTTCGAACCTTGACGATAGTCTCCTTGCTTGAATTGGCCTTAAGGGAATTATGGAGGCTCTTGCAGCATAAGGCTCTTGGAAATTTTGGAACTTGAAGACTAGCTTGAAATGGAGATGGGCAAGCTTTTATAGATGGAGGAAGAGGAATTGGGATCCCTATAATCATGGGATTGGCCCTATCATCAAGGAATATTTCATGAGAGGTGGCAAACCACTTCCTCTCTATGGAAATCCGTAGCCAAAATTCCCAACTCAAGATAGATATCAGTTCCTGGATCAGTTAGGACGAAACTTCCGCCATTTATTTAAAAAAAAAACTCTTAAATTGGCTGGCGCGAGTGCGACTCTGGGACAGAGCGCCAACTGGCGCGGCCTCTTTCAAGTATTTTCCCCATTGGCGCGGGTACTGAACTGCCTGCTCGCGCCAATGCAAAAAGGGCCATTTTTAGGGTTTTTCACAAGGAGATGTCTTTAGGGCATTGAAAGCTCTTGTTCAGAGGGATGTCATGAAAGTGGTTTCAAGCCATGTCGCTACTCACAAGTCACGAAATGAGCCCTCCAATGTGCGGGACGGGGATTTCAGGGACGGTGAAAAATTACTGTGTAACAGATGCCCCCTAAAGCATGAGGCCTGAGAGAGAGAGAGGGGTGAAATGCTTTACGAGAACGTGTCCAACTGAAAACTCCGCCGTCGGAAAACCTGCGCAAAGAAATACAAATGATATCTCAGATACATGATATATATGTGGTATGGGTGCAGCCATCCATAACAGAGTATACAATAATCCAGATCCAAGGTATGGACGCAACCATCCAGTGAGGATCGATGAATAGACTCAAGTATGGTCGCAGCCATCTAGTAAGTGAGTCACGTAACCAATCATAATAATCCACAAAATCGCAGCCTGGATTACAACAGACACAATCCAGGGTCTTGCGCTCCATCTCGACTTGAACAAAGTACAAGTTCAAGCATGCAAATATGTGAGCTGAAGTCGAACATGCAAGAACATCGTATGATTACCAGTCGGTGATGAAAGTTATTAACAGACAAGAGAGGTACCACCATTAATGCTAATGGTCCTCAAGGTAATACAGGTACAATCTACGGCATGTGAACAGTGAGCTGACGTCGAACACCCACAGAATCAATCGATCGGAGGCCAATGATGAAAACCTCATGTCGAATGCGAAGAACCTGCCATTGAGGCATGCAGGCTCCAAGGTACCAGAAGGAAGTCTCTAGATCAGCTTCCCAGATAATGAGCTGGAGTCGACAGGAAGTGACCTTGATCAAAGGTGGGCCATAGTGTTTCCCACATCATCGACACAAGATAGAGGAACATAATGTTTTTGTGAATGACGATCAGATGAGAATCAGAGGGAGGTTGATACTTGCAGAGGTCAACTTCTCTTGAACATATTGGCGGCATGACAGTGGATTTGGCGGTATTTGACATCAAAAGATCAAAGGTCGTGATGACGAGGCAAAGAGCAGATGAGAGGTCAAAAAGGATTACCCAAACCCATGGAGGCAAGTGGAAAAACGAGATGAGATATCCCCAACCCGACATGAATGCAGAAAACTGCCATGTTCAAGAGCGACATACTACCGACATGACAATGATGTTGGTTCCATTTTCCCCACCATTTCTGGCGAGTACCTCTTTATTTTTACACAAGCTTGAAGAGGATACCATATGCTTGTCATATAAGTCCGTCCTTCGGAGGAATCCATCCTAGTACATTTAACGAGCCCTAGGAAGGAGCGACTCGAATAACGTCATTTCGACTGAATCCAATGTCATTAGGGTTTAATGAGTCTGAAAAAGGAAGAACTCAACGTCTTTTCATGTTTAGAGAGTTTGAAAAGACAGCAGAAAAGTAAACTCCAACGGTCCCTTTTCGTAAATAGTTTCTCAGACCCGAAAAGGTAGAAAAATTTGTCTGAGAAAACCTCCTAGTCGCGATAGGATAGGGTATTCATTTTTTGTAAGTAATTTGTCCCAGCTTGAAAAAGGGGTAAACGTATACTGGGTAGATGTCGTTTCGCAGCCACTTTAATGAGATCGAAACGACAAGGGACTCGACAATCTTTTCATGTTTAGAGAGTCAGAAAAGAGCTGAAAGATGACTCCACCTGGAGGAACGAGTGGTATAAAGGGTAGCAAATGGTTTCGGTAATGGTGGAACTGATCAAAACAAATAAAGGTTAAGAGGCTGGCTAACAGGACCACTCATCGCAGTGGTTCCTCAGGAACGGGTAAAACAACCAAGTGAAGGAATATGATTGGCCAAGCAGATAATGACAATGGAATGAGAAGACCAAGGCTCATCTGGCAAAAACAGGCTGACAAAATGGCAATCACAAGAGGTAAGATGGGAAAAGTTTCATTTTTACACAAGCTTGAAATCAAGAAACTTTGCTTGAAGTTGGTTTCATTTTTACACAAGCTTGAAACAAAGATAAACTATGCTTGAAACAGGTTTCATTTTTACACAAGCTTGAAATGAAAACAAACTATGCTTGAAAAAGTAAGCATGCCCCCAGCATGGTGACTCAATTCGAGGTACATGCCCCCCAAGCTTCAATCTATATGAAAGGCAGATAAAGTGAAGGTTCAAGTTACGAGATCAAGAGAAAGACTCGACTGGGATTTTACGAGATCTAAACAAAGACTCGAATTGAACAGGAACGTGTTTCATTATTTTAACAAGGTTGACACATTAAAAGAACTATCCTCGGACACCCTTGTTTCATTTTTTAAGGAGCTTGACACAAGACAAGGAACTATGCTCCGACAACCTTGTTTCATTTTTTAAGGAGCTTGACACAAGAAAACGAACTATGCTCCAACCAGCTTGTTTCATTTTTTAAGGAGCTTGACACAAGAAAAAGAGCTGTGCTCCGATGAGCTTGTTTCATTTTTTAAGGAGCTTAACACAAGACAAGGAACTATGCTCCGACCAGCTTCATCATAATGAACAAGAAGTCATCGCTTCCAAGAGCTCCACTCCTGATGGAAGGAAAACATCCTGGAAGTCAGGACCCAATGCCCCCAGCACCTGATGTACGACGGCACTATCACTGAGTACAGGCACGGGGTAGGTAGCCACATAGTTGACCTGTGGAGAGGTAGATACAATGGGTGGATAAAAACTAGGAAGAGATGACGGCGGGCTAGTCGCCACATCAGGACCAAAGAACGAAAGTTGATCAATGGTCACAATCTGTCCTTCATGTGGAAAACAGACCACATGAAAAAGGGAGGGGACAAGCGCTCCCATGGCATAGGTGTAATCGCGCCCCAAGAGCAGATTGAAATCCAAGGGGCCTGGAACAACCATCACGTCCATATGGACGGTTTTACCTCCCAAAGTAATAGGTAACCTTGGGAGGATCCCTAATGGCTGACTCGTTCTTCTGTTAAATGCCAACAGATTCTGTGGCGAACCGAAAGCTTGCCAGTTAGTTGAAGATAGAATACTAACAGATGCTCCTTCGTCTATAACGGTGCTGGGTACAACCAGAACAAAAGCCTGCACTGTGATCTCGAAAGGCACATAAGACGAAAGGTGGTATCCTGTAAATCGATTCCAATCAAAGGAAGTGACCAAACTACTTGGAGGGGCTACCATCGAACCAAGATGGTCTTCCCCTGCTGTTACGGAAGAAGAAGGAGCATCCTCTACGACCTCCATCTCGAAGGTGGGAGGAGTATCCTCTGGGACCTCTATCGCGGGAGGCAGAGGAGCAACTTCTTGAGATGTAGGGACAGGAGAATCTTTCTCCAAGTCTGAATAATATGAAGAAATAAGAAGAACCTGAGGGGTGTGAGGTCCACTCTCAATGGAAAAGACTTGGTGCGCCGAAGATGGAGCCAGCTCAACTGATCCCATGAGCAATGGTTGGTCGAGAATGGATTCCTGAATATGAATTTTTGAGGGAGCAGGATCGAACAAGGATGACTCTTGACCAATCGTAGGATCAGCTGGTGGAGGACTCAAAGAAAGCCGATTATAACCAGTTGGAAGGCATGGTGTAGAACCGGTTGGGTTGTTCAAAACTCACTTGGCTTCATCCATATACGGAAAAAGGTGAATGGCATGGTGCCCTTCACACAACTTGCAGGGATTGGTAATCTTACCCTGCTTATTAGGAGCCTTACCAATAGCAGCCGAAGACATGCCCCCAACCTGACTCCCAGAAGCCAAAGGCAACGACGGATGACCACTGGACCATTCTTCAAGCACCTTGGGAATGCCAGGGCAGTCTTGAAGAAGATGGTCTCCCGTGCACAACATGCAAGGGAACTTGAATTTCCGAGGAGGGTTGGAAGGTTTATCAAGAGAAGGCTTCTTAGGCACAATAGCAGCAGAGCTAGCGTCTCCTTTATCAGACTTCTTCTTCTTTGTATTCTTCTTCTTCTTCTTAGCCACCCGGTTACTCAAATCCAGACTTTCACCAGGCGAAGAAGAGGAGAGGTCCACCTTGGAATCAACATGATGTTGTTCAGGTGGAGGAACTGATTTAACAGTAGCCGAGACATTCGAGACAACAGAGGTTGAAAAAAACCAAACAGGAAACCCAACAGTTAACCCAGGAAGGGACAACTTTTCCATATAAGGAGCACCAACATTTCCAAAATGAGGAAAAGGACCAGGATTCCCATCGGAGGGGATTCCTTGGTTGGTGAACTCCGGAAAAGTTGCCATTAGAAACAATCTTTAGAACAACACCCTAAGGAAACTAAATTCAAACAAAAATATTTCGTGGGCAGTTAATTTTTAAAACATTGAAACAAAACTCTACCATTTCATCTTTTAAGAGTCGAGAAACAGGAAAAAGGTGACTCTATCACTTTCAGATTGGAAACAAGCGTGAAAGGACAAGTTCTTGATGACCTTTTCAAATTTAAAGAGTCAGAAAAGATCGAACTGACTACTCAGGAATGCTAGGCAAAGGGTGTACCAAATAATCGTGAACTGCAATATACACCTTGGTTTCAAAATGAAAGAGAAATCAACCAAGGACTTAACGTATGTGTAGGCAATCTCCCCAAATGCTGTGTCCGGTGTATCACGGGTATAGGGCGGCAGACTCGGCTTCCTATGGATAAAGGATAGAAACCTAGTGGGGTCTCCCTTTATATATGCGACGGTACAGGGAGCACAAGTCTGTACTAGTGCTGTCTAAAGCCAAGAGGCGAACGACAGCTACTAGGTTTAACGACGCCGGAACACGTCTCTAACCTAGACCTCTAAATGTTCGTTAATGTTTCAATGCTTCCTTAGGTAAATTGAGGAAATTTTATGATTTATCTTCAATTATGTTTCCGTTTCAAGGCCCTATCGTATGTCACATGACAATCTCCTATATGCAGCTATATGAGAAAAGAAAACTTTTCAATTCGATGAATGCTATCTAGTTAAGGGAAGAGCTTCAAACAATGATGCAAAAAACAACAACACTGCAAACGAAATCCTTCCAAACTATATGACTTTCACTATCCAAAAGTAATCTAAAACATTCAACGATGTGAATAATGCAATGTAATCTATGCAAAATCCTCTTTTTTTTCCCGAAAACTATGCAATTGTAATCTATGCACAATTTCCTTTTTCCTTTTCAAATGATAAGAATGCACTCAATGCATTTTTCGATGAAATGAGAATCTACTTAATGCATGCTTTCAATAAAAGAGAATGCACTCATAGCGACTTCTAGTTTTCAATCATTAAACAATGTAATCTAAGTTCAATGATGGATCTCAAAAAAAATACTTTTCAATGCAACGTGATCTAATGCATTTTAACGAAAAGAAAACTATGAGACGAAAACTAAAAGAACACAAATCTTCTTAATGAAGGATGAATGCAAAAGAGATGTAAACAAACACTAAGAATGAAATCATTGTTTCAAACACTTTGTCGCGAAATCCCTCAAAAGGTGACAAGACATGTGAGGTCAAACACAAAGAGGACTTCCAAAGCACGAGATCAAAACAAGGCATTCATTCCCTTTTACATCAAGCAATCTGTTGTGCCTTAATCTAGTCTCCTAAACTGAGTTCATTTAATTGTCAACCAGGATTTGTAAACTGCTGAAGTGAAATGTACCATATGTACCTAGGTGCTTGTTTCCTAGTGCGTTGTATGTAGTGTTTTGTGATGATTTGGTCTTTTATGTTGATTTATGATGTTTTTGGTCTTTTGAAGTTTTATGTTTACAATGAAAATGCTAGATCCGTGGACGTAATTGTCTACGTGTTCTACACCAGCATAAACTTTAGGAGACAGTTATATTTCTTTTGTTATATATAACGCGTTTGCATAAGCATATAGAGTTAGTCCCGATTAGTCTCTGTTAATTTTATTAAGTCTGCTCTGTAATGTAATTACGCTGCCTTTGAGCCGTAATACTACCATACTATTATGACTACATTTTTAATATAAGAAGACTCTGTTTTCCAACTTAATTCGTACTTGAAGATTGTTGCCAAGGCCGGTGTAGAGGGCCCCTGCTCAGCTAAGGTTTTGTGCATTAGTGTATAGTTCTTATTTCATTTCTTTAAAGCTCATTGTGCCATAATCCATTCACATGTTTATACATTTCATTTTTTTTCATTTCTGTTTATAAACTTTCTTGCTTTCCATTTCACTTCTGTCTTTCATGTTTTATGTTGTTAATCACTGATCAGTGTTCTTGTTTCAGGTTATAGATAGGCAGCCCGGGCATTTTCATAGCTTTTTGACTAATGACATGGAATTAACATTGTTCTGCTGCTAATGTGTTTTTCTTAGTTTCTATTTCATTTCAGTATTGCTTTGTTTAACTCAGTTTTGCTTAATTGTTTCAGTAGTTAAATTTAGATATATTAAACTGCTCATAGCATCTTCAGTTGCCTCTGAAAGCCACAGCTGGACTGATGGTGAGGAATTGTATTATGAAATGTGTAGTTTAGTATTAGTTTCCTTTCTGCAAAATTAGATATATTAAACTGCTCATAGCATCTTCAGTTGCCTCCGAAAGCCACAGCTAGACTGATGGTGATGGATTGTATTATGAAATGTGTAGTTTAGTATTAGTTTTCCTTCTGCAAATTTAAATATATTAAACTGCTCATAACGTCTTCAGTTGCCTCTGAAAGCCACAACTGGACTGATGGTGAGGGATTGTATTATGAAGTGTGTAGTTTAGTATTAGTTTCCTTTCTGCAAGTTAGAAATGTTAAATTGTGCATGACATCTTCAGTTACCTCCGAAAGCCACAACTGGACTGATGGTGAGGGATTGAATTATCAATGTATGGTTTGATATTAGTTTACTTTCTCCAAGTTAGATATCAGTTACTCAAGTTGTTTATGGTTACTTCCGAAAATCATATCTGGATTAATGATGAAGGATCAGAAGATAAATTGATGTAATCTGATTTATATTTACTTTGTTGCAATTTTGAATTTCTTTAAGCATAGTTTCTTTTTGTTTAGACAACAGCAAGAATAGTTTAGTTTCATGCTCACTAGTTCATTGTTTTTGATTTATTAGACTTACATCATCTTTTCATTTCAGCAGTACATTTTCATTTCCTTTCAAGTTTTGTCATTGAAAATTTCAAATTCCTTTTTAAGTTTAAAGTTGGTAAATCATTATAGGAGATATCATTTCCTTGAACAAATATAACCATACTTGTTTTCATTTTAGAATTTCCATTTCACCTTAGAAAACCAAAAACGACAAAAAGTCAAGAAATAGGTTATCTTGCACATATAGTGCGCCGCACTTCATCAGCTTACGAATCCCGGATTGACAAATTAAATGCAGCAATTTAGGATACACTAAATTGACCAAAAATTTTGGCGCCGTTGCCGGGGAAGTGTAAATAGGTAGCCAATTTCTTAAAAAAAAAAAAAACACAAAATCATAAAAGAAGGGAAAACTTGATAACTTCTTGAAGTATGCTCTCCTCTTGCACCTAGCGTGATCTGGAGGAACAGAAAAGAGAGTTATTGGTTTAGTAATTTCTTAAGTATGTTCTCTTCTTGCACCTAGTGTGATCTGGAAGATCAGAAAGAGGATTATTAGCCCAACTTAAAAATAAATAAATAAATAAATAAAATAAAAAATAAAAAAAATGACATGCATAGAGCAAGAGATTCTAGGGGAAGGTTTATAGCTAAAGCCAAGAGTTCAATTTTCACAACTCCATCTTCTTCAAGGCATAGACCAGATTCGCCACCATCTACCCCTAGCCTTAAGATTTTTGGAAGTCAAGGAACAGCTGAATTAGAGGATTCTCCTATACCACCTACTCAATCCCATTTAGAAAACAAAGAGACTTTCTCTCATTCTCCTTTGGTAGAAAAGCTAGAGGACTTTAAGGACTCTAAAGAAACTATCATGGCGGAGGAAGTAATAGATGGAGGTAGAGGTAGAGGTAGAAGAGGAGGAAACAATGGAGACAACAATGGTGAAGAAAATAATGGTAGAAATAGGGAAGGAGACAACTTGTTTGGATTCCCTATAGTTGATGAGGAAACTCATGCAACAATGAAAAATATCTCACCATCTGTCCTCCCTAACTTTTATGGATTGCGAAGTGAGGACCCTAAAACATTTCTGCTTGAGTTTGAAGTTGTGTGCCGAACCTATGACTATATGGAAGATTCTCAAAAACTCAAACTGTTTCCTTCAACTTTGAAAGGATCTGCTTTGAAATGGTTCATGGGATTAGCCACTCAATCTATTAGGACTTGGAATGATATGAAACAAACATTTTGGATAGATACTTGGACTATTGTATGCCCACCAATCACAAGGATGAGGTATTCAAGATGATGCAAAAAGAAGATGAAAATTTGGAAGACTTACTTGAAAGATTTCAATACAACTTGAAAAGAGCAAAGATGAGCAACTTAGATGATGAAACCTTGAAAGCCCTCATATTAAAATCCATTAGAGATGAATGGATAGACATTTTAAACATGATGGGGAAAGGAGACATTTCTCAACTTCCATTTCGTGATATAACAGAACTATGTATCCATCTCTCAAGAGGAAAATCTAAAACTGGAAAAGGGCCTAGGGATTCTTCTCTCATTAGGGCTAACAAATCTGCAACTGGATCAGTAAGTAGGGCAGAGATTGGTAATATGCTTGATGAGTTCAAAACTGATATCTTAGGGAGCCTTAGTGAACAACTAGACACCCTTAAAATCCAAAACAAGCAGAAAGCAGAAACAGATGCTTTAGCCATCTTTTATCCGAAATGTAGGAAGAAACATGCTTTAAGGGAATGTCCCTTGGATGCAAAAGTTGTAGAAACATGTATGATTTGCTCAGAGAATCATGAGATCAAGGATTGTCCTTCAATTCCTGGACTCAAAGCTGTTTTCAAGAAGACCCAAATTCAGTAGAATCTCTCTGTTTTGTTGCAAGGAGACCTTGGCAGGGACAACAAACTCAAGGGTTTAACAACCCTATGAATTTTCAAACCCCACCAAATTGGAATCCTTGGCAACAACCTTGGCCCCAACATCAAAACTCATATCAGCCATGGGTACAAGGGATGCAAAATCCTTATGGGAGATTTGCTCAATTTTATCAATATCCTCCATCTTTTCAAAGTCAACAAATTCCACAACTTCCAAGCCCAAATCCACAACTTTCATTGCCATTCCCACAACAACAACCTTCTCAACAAAATTCAAATCCTCAACTCATGCTTCCATACCAACAGAAGACAAATCAACTTCCAGCTCAGCCATTGCCAAATCCTAACAATAAGAATCCTCAAACTACTTATATGGTAGAAGGACAACAATTTCCTACCTATATGATTGTTCCTCTCAACGATGTACAACTCAGATCTGGTAGAGTTTTAGAAAAAACTTCTATAGATATCCAAGAGCAAGATACCTCTGAGGAGGATTCTCTTCAAGTCAATAAGGGTTCTGAGGAAGAATCTCTTCAAAATTCAAATATTCAAAAAGAAAAAGAAAATTTAACACCCACAACTCCTATAGTTGAGCAACCTGCATCTTCATCTACACCTCCTTTTCTTGAAAGACTACAAATTGACAAGGGGGTGGAAAAACAAATCTTGTTGCCTAACTATGATTTTCTAGATGAATTGAAGAATGTTTGTATCAAGATTCCCTTGCTACAAGCCATTCGAGAGATTCCTATTCTAGAAAAAACAATAAAGGAGTTGAGTTTCAAAAGACTGGGAAGGAAACTAAAAGACGCAAGAAGAATCCACCTGGTAGGAAAAATTTCAGATATGATGATGGGAAAAATTACCATGCAGAAGTATGTAGATCCAGGAAGTCAAATTGTCAAGACACATATAAATGGGATAGAAATTCCAAACACATTGATTGACTTAGGGGCTGCTATCAACATTATGAGTAGACAGACTATGGAATAGCTAAAACTTCCTAACCTTCTTTTTACACCTACTTTACTGCAACTTGCAGATCGATCAATTATTAAACCAGATGGTGTATTAGAAGATATTTCAGTCTCCTTAGATTCTTGGGAATATCCAGTAGATTTTATGATTTTGACTCCCCAGAGTAATCTAGGAGGGCACCCACTTATCTTAGGAAGACCTTGGCTAGCCACAGCTGATGCTTTTATTAGTTGTAGATCTGGGGATATGTACATTTCTAATGGTAATTCGACAAATAAATTCAATTTGTATCCTCCAGCAAAAGCAATCACAGAAGTAGGAGACAATGAATGGGTTGATGATGAGGACACTATACAACCTGTCTTTACCATTTCTGAAATTAGTGAGGATAGTCAAATTCTGAACACATTAGAAAATTTTGAGACATCTTCAAAATATGACCCCACACAATTTCAGTTGGAATCTGACATAGAATATTTATCATCAAGACAAATGTCTCTTTACTCTATGGAAGAGCTTGGTAGTTCTACTATTGAGATTTTTCCAGGAAAAACATTGAATATCAACAAACATATGGAAAAATCACAACAAGAAGAACTAACCAAAATCTTGCAAAAACATTCTACTGCATTTGCATGGGAGTATACTGACATGAAGGGTATTTATCCTAAGACTTGCATCCATCACATCTATATTGAGGAAAACAGTAGACCAATCAGACAACCTCAAAGAAGGATGAATCCAAATCTTAGGGAGATAGTGAAAGAAGAGCTCAAAAAACTTCTCAATGTAAACTTCATTTATCCAATTTCAGATAGCCGATGGGTTTCTCCTTTGGTTATAGTACCTAAAAAGAATGGTAAATGGAGAGTATGCATTGATTACAGGGAGTTGAACAAAGCAACTTTGAAGGATCACTTTCCTTTGCCTTTTATTGATCGGGTATTAGATACATTAGCAGGTAAAAAGTACTTTTCATTTTTGGATGGTTTTAGTGGCTATAATCAAATTCAGGTAGCACCTGAAGATCAAGATAAGACCACATTTACTTGTCCATGGGGAACTTTTGCCTACAGAGTGCTTCCTTTTGGGTTATGTAATGCACCTGCAACATTCCAAAGAGCAGTACTAGGAATTTTTTCTGATCTAATCCATGATTGTGTAGAGGTTTATATGGATGATTTTACAGTTTATGGTAATTCATTTGAAGAGGCATTAGGAAATTTGGAAAAAGTTCTTATAAGATGTAAAGAAACAAACCTTTCATTAAGCCATGAAAAATGCTTTATGATGTTTACTGAAGGGATTGTTTTAGGACATCATATTTCGGGAGATGGGATTAAGGTTGATAGATCAAAAGTTGAAGTCATTTCCAAGTTGCCTATTCCAAATTGTCAAAGAGATGTTAGAAGTTTTCTAGGATTTACTGGTTACTATAGAAGATTTATAGAAAACTTCACTAAAATAACATCTCCACTCTTCAAATTGCTTACAAAAGACTGTGAATTTAAATGGGATCCTGATTGTCAATCAGCTTTTGAAACTTTGAAAATAAGAATATCTGAAGCACCTATCTTGAGAGGACCAAATTGGAAACTCCCTTTCCATATTTCTACGGATGCTTCAGATACAGCTCTAGGAGCTGTGTTGGGTCAAAAAGATTTAGTTCCTTATGCCATTTATTATACCAGTAAAAATTTGACTCCCACAGAGTTGAACTATACTGTGACTGAAAAAGAGTTTTTAGTTGTTTTTCATGCAATTAATAAGTTTAGACATTACATAACAGGCTATGAAACTTTTATTCATACTGACCATTCTGCAATTAGATATTTAATGAACAAACCTGTTACTAATGGCAGAGTGACAAGATGGATTTTACTTTTGCAAGAATTCAATATTATTGTGTTGGATAGACCAGGAAAACAGAATACAGTAGCTGATTTCTTGTCTAGGATTCAGAATACTAAAGAAGATTCTCCTGTAGAAGATAAGTTTCCTGATGAATACTTGTTTGCAGTAACTATTAAGACACCTTGGTATGCAGATATTGCTAACTATTTGGTTACAGGGAAACTACCTTCACATTTATTTCCAAGTGAAAAATGAAAAATTATTCAGGAGAGTTCAAAATATTCATGGATTTCTAACGAATTGTTTAAAACAGGGCCAGATCTTGTGATGAGAAGATGTGTCAGGGAAGATGAAATGCCTGATATTCTTAAGGCATGTCATGATGAACCATGCGGCGGACACTTTGCAGACAAAAGGACGGCCTATAAAATCCTCTCTTTAGGATGTTATTGGCCTTCCCTCTTCAAAGATGCAAAACAATATGTCAAAAGGTGTGACAGCTGCCAAAGAGTAGGGAAACCTACCCTTTCAAATGAAATTCCATTGCAAACACAGGTACTTATTGAACCCTTTGAAAAATGGGCTTTAGATTTCATTGGACCTATTAATCCACCATCTAAGCAAAAGAAGTATATATTGGTTTGTACTGATTATGTTACTAAATGGGTAGAAGCCAAAGCATTAGTATCTGCTACTAAAAATTCAGTTATTCATTTTCTTTATGAGGATATTTTTACTCGCTTTGGTGTTCCAAGAGAAATTGTGATAGATCAGGGGAGCCAATTCACATCCAACTTGGTGGAGAAGATGATGGAAGAATACAAAATCAAGCACAGAAGATCTACTCCTTACCATCCGCAAGCAAATGGTCAAGTGGATTCCACAAATAAAGTTCTTGAAAGTATCATCACCAAAACTGTTCATCTACATAGAAGAGATTGGGCAGAAAGGCTTCCTGAAGCCTTGTGGGCCTACAGAACTACATGGAGAAATACAACAGGACATTCTCCCTATGAATTTGTTTATGGGAAAGAAGTCTTGCTCCCCATTGAGTTCCAAGTCAAGACCTTTAAGATAGCAGTTCAGTTGGGGATGGACTTATCAGAAGCCCAAAAGCATAGAATGGAGCGGTTGAATGAGCTAGATGAGATCAGACAAGAAGCAATTCTAAGAACTGATCTAGTTCAATATCAAAGAGCTAAATGGCATGACAAGTATATCAAAGAGAAGAAGTTTCAAGAAGGAGATTGGGCATTGTTATTTGATTCCAAGTTTAAATATTTTCAAGGAAAATTTCAGACTCATTAGCTTGGGCCATATGAGATTGACAAGATCTTTAGCAATGGAGCGGTAAGAATCAAGACCATTGATGAGTTTCAAACTCCTCTTATTGTGAATGGCCATAGATTGAAAGTTTATCATAAGCCACTCTCAAAAGAGGATTTTATCAAAATGTTTCAAGAAAGTTCTGCAATCAGGCTGGTACAGAAGAATTCTTCTTCTCCACCAGCCTAGCTTTTGTTCTTTTCAGTTTAAAAAAAAAAAAATTGTATAAGCCTGAAAACCAATCACTGATTGGCAGTCTTATACAGAAAATATAGGGTGAAAATCAGGAACACCTGACACTCTATATTTTCCAAAAAAATCTCTCTTTCATTTCACAAGTTTTGTGATCATTCACTCCATTCCATTCCACTTCATTCCATTTCATTTCACTTCATTTCACTCCACTCCACTTCATTTCATCCATTTCATTCCATTTCATTAATAAAAATCTTTTTCATGACCATTTCCATCTGTTCATTTCCATTCATCCAAGTAATAGTTGTGTCAGTTTCCGCAGCTGACATCTGTTTCCGCAGCTGACTCCAGTTTCCGCAGCCAGAAGCAGATTCCGCAGCTACTACTCTGTTTTCAAAAAGAATGTACAGTCAGATGTTATTTCCATAATCATGAAATAAAATGTAGGTGAGAGGATCAAAAATGAAGACATGGAGCATTCAAGACACCAATGAAGAGAAATTAGTTGAAGACCAAAGGAAAAGGCAAAGATTCCAAAGGTATGAATAAAATTTATTTCAAATAGCATTGAAAAAAACATTTTTATATAGTTCTGAACCATGAGCTCTATCCATTATGTGCAATGATTATATTGACAATTCCGTAACCTTTCACGATCTCCATATTATCCTCTCGCATTCATTCACAAACGGTTCCATCATTAAACCCCCGATTTTCACTCATGATCCAATATTCCACCGGTGACAATGAGACGTATTTGATTTGACCAAGGACTCTTACAGCCGCATAAATCCATAACCGTTGATTGAAACGTGTTCACATTTATTTCACAGCCACCAAATTTCAAAACGCTGCCGAATGTGTTATACTCTGTCAATTGCACAGTCGTATCTCTGTTATGCTCACGAAACCCTTTTCTATTCTGTCTCACTCCATTCCATTCATTGTGTTCATTTCCACTCTCGGATATCTACCCACAGTCTCACTCCATTCCGTTCATTGTGCTCATTCCCATTCTATAATATATTCCCACAGTCATTGAGCTCGTTTCTATGCATTCAGCCGTTCTATTTCCATTTGAATCCTCCACACAGGAAAGTCTTTGAAGAGCAAAAAGAGAAATGGGTAAATTGCTAAGAGCAGAACCGGAAGGACCGAAGTTCATGGAGGGATATCCGCAAGTAAGGGAGATATTGAAGAAAGCAAAATGGTTGTGTTTTATCCAGAAGTTCAGAGGTTATCACAAAGAAGTTACAAAAGCATTTGCAAGGTCGTTTAATGGCTTGGAAGCAGAAATTGGAGACCTTAAGTTTGCGGTCAATGAAGCATCTATAGCAACAACCACGGAACTTCTTTAGGAGGGTGAGCGTTGGTTTAAGAATAAAAGTATCAGTGATGAAGCATGGAGAACAATCTTACGAAACCAAGGTATGGACATAACTGTTTTTAAAAGAGGAATTCTTGTGCATGCATTGAAAGAGGAATGGGCTACTTTGCTGCTAGTTGTTCAGAAATTCATTACATGTGAAGGCCGTTTTGGGTCCATGTACATGTACCATACCAGGTTACTGATGAATTTTCTAGATAATCAAGCTCTCAATCTCCCATATTTTCTATTAAATAACTTGAAGAAAATGTCTGTGACTGCTCAGAAACATTTAGGAGATGTAGAACCTCATCTATATCACCACGGCCTTATAAAAATTTTGATTGAAAAGGAGTTAAAGGAAAAGAAAGACACATGGGAACAATTTCTGGTTAGAAATTTCTTTGAGGAACCTCAAGAAATTCCTGAAGGTAGCACAGCAAGAAGAAGTAGGAGAAAAAGAACAATTGATGAAATTCAAAATACTCCTACTACTACAATTGAAAGAACTGATAAGGAAGAGAGACTGTCAAGGAAGAAGAAGAAAGAAATCAAGGGTAAGAAGCCAATAACACCAAAAGAGAGAAAAACTATTGAGGCTATACATAAAACCCCTTCTTCTGAAGAAGAAGATAATCAAGTGTTATCTGAAAGACTAGTTTATCTTCAAAAACAGTCCTCTATGGCCAAGAAGACAGAGAAAGGAAAACAAAAACAAAAGGATAGTGCACCACAGCGTGTGAGAAGAAGCAGCAGACTTAAGGGGAAATTGAGGAAAACGCAAATGAAGGTTCCTCATTTCATTGATTTGGGAGAGGAAACATCTGAACAGTCCCCAGCTGACCATAGTCCATCTCAGTCAGTTAGTGAACCTGGTTCATTTCATTCCCAATCAGAAATTGAACATACTCCATCCCATTCTCAGCAAGATATTGATGTGAGCCCTCCTCAGCCAGATTATTCTCCTTCACGGAATTTTGGGGACAACCCAATAAAAATGACACCTGAAATAGACCCAAAGCAGCAGGAAGTATATGACTATATATAAACTTTGGAAAAGGCAGCTACAGGTCCCATTACTTCCTCTATCCAGCCTCATACAGTACAGGATGATTTAGTCCAATCACTAAAACAAGAAATTTTTGAGTTAGAGCTTTTGAATAAACATGTCAAAAATGAAAATGAGACATTGAAGGAACAAGGCAAACTAGACAAAATCATCCATGATAATACTATGCTACATCTGGGAATATGGCAAAAGAAGAACAAGAAATTGAAAAGAAAATGCCAGAAGTTGAGCAGAGCACTGGTTAATATCAAATTTAGATGCTTAATGAAGAAACCCAGAATGTTAGCAGCACCAAGGAAGAGGAGGAGAGGATTGGATGTGCTGGCTGAAGTGTCAAGGCACATGAACTAAGGAAGGAATATTAAAATTTTGGTTGCATGAGGACATGCAACACCTTCACAGTGGAGGTATGTTGAGTCTCAATTCTGCATCTTTTCCATACACTTTTCTATACCTTTTTCACTCACTTGAACCTCCCAAGTTGTCAATATCATTTGCAAAAGAGCATCTAACATGGTTTTTAATTATATTTTTGTGTTTGCTATTTGATTTAGATTTTGTTCATTCAACTGTGGAATCTTGCCACTTTCCGCAGCTGCTGCAACTTTCCGCAGCTATTTTGTGAAACTCTATGTTACAGGTGTCTACAGGGAAAACGAGCCACATGGGCAAGTCAGGAATGATGTGGACATGGTTCGTGTCCTATTGGTTCGAGCAAACTCATCTAAAGAAGCCGCGGTCAAAGGCATCCACATGGAAGTCAACCATAGAGTCTTACGGTGACAGGACTCTGTTCCGTGTCACGTAAAGGTTCATATGGCCGTTTCTGAGCTTGTGGAGGACAAGTCGACATCTGTACATGGCTCCATAGTCGAATTCAAGCATCCACTTCTCATAGATTTATTTTCCAACACGGCCATGATCCTAGATCCGTGGACGTAATGGTCTACGTGTTCTACACCAGCATAAACTTTAGGAGACAGTTATATTTCTTTTTTTATATATAACGCGTTTGCATACGCATATAGAGTTAGTCCCGATTAGTCTCTGTTAATTTTATTAAGTCTTCTCTGTAATGTAATTACGCTGCCTTTGAGCTGTAATACTACCATACTGTTATGACTGCATTTTTAATATAAGAAGACTCTGTTTTCCAACTTAATTCGTACTTGAAGATGGTTGCCAAGGCTGGTGTAGAGGGCCCCTGCTCAGCTAAGGTTTTGTGCATTAGTATATAGTTCTTATTTCATTTCTTTAAAGCTCATTGTGCCATAATCCATTCACATGTTTATACATTTCATTTTTTTTCATTTCTGTTTATAAACTTTCCTGCTTTCCATTTCACTTCTGTCTTTCATGTTTTATGTTGTTAATCACTGATCAGTGTTCTTGTTTCAGGTTATAGATAGGCAGCCCGGGCATTTTCATAGCTTTTTGACTAATGACATGGAATTAACATTATTCTGCTGCTAATTTGTTTTTCTTAGTTTCTGTTTCATTTCAGTATTGCTTTGTTTAACTCAGTTTTGCTTAATTGTTTCAGTAGTTAAATTTAGATATATTAAACTGCTCATAGCATCTTCAGTTGCCTCCGAAAGCCACAGCTGGACTGATGGTGAGGGATTTTATTATGAAATGTGTAGTTTAGTATTACTTTCCTTTCTACAAAATTAGATATATTAAGCGCTCCCAATATATCTTGATTTGCCTCCATTCCCTGAGGATGGGTGATGGTGAGGGATTGTATTATGAAATGTGTAGTTTAGTATTAGTTTTCCTTCTATAAATTTAAATATATTCTGCTTCAACTCACCGCGTCTTGATTGCCTGCGAAGCCACATTTAGGCTGATGGTGAGGGATTGTATTATGAAATGTGTAGTTTAGTATTAGTTTCCTTTCTGCAAGTTAGAAATGTTAAATTGTGCATGACATCTTCAGTTACCTCCGAAATCCACAGCTGGACTGATGGTGAGGGATTGAATTATGAATGTATGGTTTGATATTAGTTTACTTTCTGCAAGTTAGATATCAATTACTCAATTTGTTTATGGTTACTTCCGAAAATCATAGCTGGACTAATGATGAAGGATCAGAAGATAAATTGATGTAATCTGATTTAGATTTACTTTGTTGCAATTTTGAATTTCTTTAAATATAGTTTCTTTTTGTTTAGACAGCAGCAAGAATAGTTTAGTTTCATGCTCACTAGTTCACTGTTTTTGATTTATTAGACTTACAACATCTTTTCATTTCAGCAGTACATTTTCATTTCCTTTCAAGTTTTGTCATTGAAAATTTCAAATTCCTTTTTAAGTTTCAAGTTGGTAAATCATTGTAGGGGATATCATTTCCTTGAACAAATATAACCATACTTGTTTTCATTTTAGAATTTCCATTTCACCTTAGAAAACCAAAAACGACAAAAAGTTAAGAAATAGGTTATCTTGCACATATAGTGCGCCGCACTTCATCAGCTTACGATTCCAGGATTGACAAATTAAATGCAGCAATTTAGGACACACTAAATTGACCAAACATTTTGGCGCCGTTGCCGGGGAAGTGTAACTAGGTAGCCAATTTCTTAAAAAAAAACACATAAAATCATAAAAGAAGGGAAAACTTGATAACTTCTTGAAGTATGGTCTCCTCTTGCACCTAGTGTGATCTGGAGGATCAGAAAAGAGAGTTATTGGTTTAGTAATTTCTTAAGTATGCTCTCTTCTTGCACCTAGTGTGATCTGGAAGATCAGAAAGAGAATTATTAGCCCAACTTTAAAAAATAAAAATAAAAAAAATGACATGCATAGAGCAAGAGATTCTAGGGGAAGGTTTATAGCTAAAGCCAAGAGTTCGATTTTCACAACTCCATCTTCTTCAAGGCATAGACTAGATTCACCACCATCTACCCCTAGCCTTAAGATTTTTGGAAGTCAAGGAACAGCTGAATTAGAGGATTCTCCTATACCACCTACTCAATCCCATTTAGAAAACAAAGAGACTTTCTCTCATTCTCCCTTGGTAGAAAAACTAGAGGAATTTAAGGACTCTAAAGAAACTATCATGGCGGAGGAAGTAATAGATGGAGGTAGAGGTAGAGGTAGAAGAGGAGGAAACAATGGAGACAACAATGGTGAAGGAAATAATGGTATAAATAGGGAAGGAGACAACTTGTTTGGATTCCCTATAGTTGATGAGGAAACTCATGCAACAATGAAAAATATCTCACCATCTGTCCTCCCTAACTTTTATGGATTGCGAAGTGAGGATCCTGAAACATTTTTGTTTGAGTTTGAAGTTGTGTGCCGAACCTATGACTATATGGAAGACTCTCAAAAACTCAAACTGTTTCCTTCAACTTTGAAGGGATCTGCTTTGAAATTGTTCATGGGATTAGCCACTCAATCTATTAGGACTTGTAATGATATGAAACAAACATTTTTGGATAGATACTTGGACTATTGTATGCCCACCAATCACAAGGATGAGGTATTCAAGATGATGCAAAAAGAAGATGAAAATTTGGAAGACTTACTTGAAAGATTTCAATACAACTTGAAAAGAGCAAAAATGAGCAACTTAGATGATGAAACCTTGAAAGCCCTCATATTAAAAGCCATTAGAGATGAATGGATAGATATTTTAAACATGATGGGGAAAGGAGATATTTCTCAACTCCCACTTCGTGACATAACAGAACTATGTGTCCATCTCTCAAGAGGAAAATCTAAAACAGGAAAAGGGCCTAGGGATCCTTCTCTTATTAGGGCTAAAAAATATGAAACTGGATCAGTAAGTAGGGCAGAGATTGGTAATATGCTTGATGAGTTCAAAACTAATATCTTAGGGAGCCTTAGTGAACAACTAGACACCCTTAAAATCCAACACAAGCAGAAAGCAGAAACAGATGCTTTAGCCATCTTTTGTCCGAAATGTAGGAAGAAACATGCTTTAAGGGAATGTCCCTTGGATGCAAAAGTTGTATAAACATGTATGATTTGCTCAGAAAATCATGAGATCAAGGATTGTCCTTCAATTCCTGGACTCAAAGCTGTTTTTCAAGAAGACCCAAATTCAGTAGAATCTCTCTGTTTTGTCGCAAGGAGACCTTGGCAGGGACAACAAACTCAAGAGTTTAACAACCCTATGAATTTCCAAACCCCACCAAATTGGAATCCTTGGCAACAACCTTGGCCCCAACATCAAAACTCATATCAGCCATGGGTACAAGGGATGCAAAATCCTTATGGGAGATTTGCTCAATTTTATCAATATCCTCCATATTTTCAAAATCAACAAGCTCCACAATTTCCAAGCCAAAATCCACAACAACTTTCATTGCCATTTCCACAACAACAACCTTCTCAACAAAATACAAATCCTCAACTCATGCTCCCATACCAACAGAAGACAAATCAACTTCCAGCTCAGCCATTGTCAAATCCTAACAATAAGAATCCTCAAACTACTTATATGGTAGAAGGACAACAATTTCCTACCTATATGATTGTTCCTCTCAACGATGTACAACTCAGATCTGGTAGAGTTTTAGAAAAAGCTTCTATAGACATTCAAGAGCAAGATACCTCTGAGGAGGACTCTCTTCAAGTCAATAAGGGTTCTGAGGAAGAATCTCTTCAAAATTCAAAAATTCAAAAAGAAAAAGAAAAGCTAACATCCACAACTCCTATAGTTGAGCAGCCTGTATCTTCATCTACACCTCCTTTTCCGGAAAGACTACAAATTGATAAGGGGGTGGAAAAACAAATCTTGTTGCCTAACTATGACTTTCTAGATGAATTGAAGAATGTTTGTATCAATATTCCATTGCTACAAGCCATTCGAGAAATTCCTATTCTAGCAAAAACCATAAAGGAGTTGAGTTTCAAAAGACCAGGAAGGAAACTAAAAGACACAAGAAGAATCCACCTGGTAGGAAAGATTGCAGACATTATGATGGGAAAAATTACTATGCAGAAGTATGTAGATCCAGGAAGTCCAATTGTCAAGACATATATAAATGGGATAGAAATTCCAAACACATTGATTGACTTAGGGGCTGCTATCAACATTATGAGTAGACAGACTATGGACCAGCTAAAACTTCCTAACCTTCTTTTTACACCTACTTTACTGCAACTTGCAGATCGATCAATTATTAAACCGGATGGTGTATTAGAAGATATTTCAGTCTCTTTAGATTCTTGGGAATATCCAGTAGATTTTATGATTTTGACTCCCAAGAGTAATCTAGGAGGACACCCACTTATCTTAGGAAGACCTTGGCTAGCCACAGCTGATGCTTTTATTGAAGCATAGATGCGGGGACATGTACATTTCTAATGGTAATTCGACAAGAAATTCAATTTGTGATATCAGCAAGAGCAATCACAGAAGTAGGAGACAATGAATGGGTTGATGATGAGGACACTATACAAGCTGTCTTTACCATTTCTGAAATCAGTGAGGATAGTCAAATTCTGAACACATTAGAAAATTTTGAGACATCTTCAGAATATGACCCCACACAATTTCAGTTGGAATCTGACATAGAATATTTATCATCAAGACAAATGCCTCTTTACTCTATGGAAGAGTTTGGTAGTTCTACTATTGAGATTTTTCCAAGAAAAACATTGAATATCAACAAACATATGGAAAAATCACAACAATAAGAACTAACCAAAATCTTGCAAAAACATTCTACTGCATTTGCATGGGAGTATACTGACATGAAGGGTATTGATCCTAAGACTTGCATCCATCACATCTATATTGAGGAAAACAGTAGACCAATTAGACAACCTCAAAGA
>CM076581.1:810523841-810786932 GCA_034641835.2 Pinus albicaulis | reverse complement strand
GGTTGCTATCTGAAAACAAGCACCGACGCCTAAAAATGAAAAAAAACAAAGAATTTCTCCCAACCAAGACCAGACTCACCACTTCAAGCAGAATCTCCAAGACTCAAATGAACCATGTAATCTAGGCTCAAAGCGAGACAAACACAGATCAAGCTTAGAAAGCTCAGAACAAAGATAACCCTAGTACCTCACAGGATTGGCGCGACTGTGAGGCTGAAACTAGCGCCAGAACAGAATTGGCGCGGGTAATACACTAGCAACCGGCGCCAATGGGCGCCACTGTCAAGCTAAAAAGCGCGCCAGTCGAGTTTACCAGTCAAAAATAATAAAAAAAGCAATCCAACAAGAAAACCAGTGATGATAAAGCTATCCAAAAACCAAATTCTCAGAAAGAACCAGCCCAAAAGAGCTGATCAAGCAAGGAGGATCAAGGATCGACTGAAAAGACAAGACAACGCTCCAAGTGTTCATTTTACAACCTAAACCGGAGATTGACTGAAGCAGCTTTGATATACTTCGCTAATGCAGAGCAAAAGCATTTCGAAGGCTATCTGGCCAACTTCAGGCTCCGTCTATAGCTTATAAAACAAACGACAACAAGCTAACGATCCCCAGTGGAGTCGCCAATTTGTTGTGGAGGTAAATCCCCTCTGCGGACAGAGGCGATCCCTACTAGCCCAGACCGGGTCTAGCAACAATCAATCATGCTATAGTGCAGGTTCCTAGTTGCAAATAAACCAACTAGCGACGAAGGCTTACCTGGAATCCAACGCAGTCGTTGTAGAATAGATGGCGATCCCGTTCCTCAGCTTTGGCAGATCACGATCCCCACGATCTCCGTGATGGGAAACCTGCACATGCGAGAAACAAAACAAACGCAAGTGTAAAATCCAGTAGATGCAACTATATGTCAGTCAGAAAGGACATAACTCATCATCTTCAATAAAAACAAGAGTGGAACCATAACCAATAGTCGTTCATTAATAGTCAATCAAAGGAAAATTACAACCATAGTTCTGACATTGAATTCTCCTTCGGGGGGTCGCCAGTAAAACACGTCTCGAAAATCCTGTCAAGAATGGGACAAACCTCTATCTTCGGACCTTGATGATAGTCTCCTTGCTTGAATTGGCCTTAAGGGAATTATGGAGGCTCTTGCAGCATAAGGCTCTTGGAAATTTGGGAACTTGAAGACTAGCTTGCAATGGAGATGGGCAAGCTTTTATAGATGGAGGAAGAGGAGTTGGGATCCGTATAATCATGGGATTGGCCCTATCATCAAGGAAGCTTCCATGAGAGGTGGCAAACCACTTCCTCTCTATGGAAATTTGTAGCCAAACCTCCCAACTCAAGATAGATATCAGTTCCTGGATCAGTTAGGACGAAACTTCCGCCATTTATTTTAAAAAACACCTCTTAAATTGGCTGGCATGAGTGTGACTCTGGGACAGAGCGCCAACTGGCGCAACCTCTTTGAAGTATTTTCCCCATTGGCGCGGGTACTGAACTGCCTGCTCGCGCCAATGCAAAAAGGGCCATTTTTAGGGTTTTTCACAAGGAGATGTCTTCAGGGCATTGAAAGCTCTTGTTCAAAGGGATGTCATGAAAGTGGTTTCAAGCCATGTCACTGCTCACATGTCACGAAATGAGCCCTCCAATGTGCGGGACGGGGATTGCAGGGACAGTGACAAATTACTGTGTAACACTTATCTTCATCTAAGGTTTTAATATCAATAGATGACAACTGACTTACCACAGTATTGAATGCAATTAGATGCTCTGTCACTGAGTCTCCATCCTTCATCCTCAGGTTATACAGCTTTTTCGCTGGAACAATTCATTCATGAGAGGCTTATAATGGTACAAAGTCCATAACTTGACCCACAAAGTCTTCATTGTAGTTTCCCCCGATACATTAAACAATATCGAATCTTAGATACACAATCGTATTGTGCTCTATGCCTTCTGATCCAACATAGCCTAGCCTTCATTTAACATTTTCTTTGGTTTAGTACCCAAATCTATCATGATCCACTGATCTTTATCAACTAGTAGATCCTCCATATTGAACTTCCACAACTCAAAACTCTGACCATTAAATTTATCGGTCTCTATCTTTCCACTGCTTGCCATATTCTTTCACTGCAAGAATCGATCTCATTGATCTCCCATTGAATAGGGTCTACCACAAGCCCAAGAAAAAAACCCCTTAGTAGAAAAGGCGTTCCCTTGAAGCCAAAAAAAATCTAATACAAAATGTAGGTTTTAACCCTATATAGAATTTATCTGCAAACAAATTCTTAAAAAATAGAAAATAAAAAATAGTGAGAGCCTAAGACATAAAACATATATATAAAAATATTTTTCCCTTGGATCCCAAATCGGGACTACCATCTTGATTTTTCATTATATTCCTTTTAGTGTTACAACACACATATATATACATGTCGAAGCATTCATAAACCCCAATCCATTAACCCAGTATTAGAAAATAATCATAGTTACCTTGATCGGATCTACAAAATACCAAGGGCAGAAAACCATTGTGCCCCAAAACCATGTGCAAGCCCATGCACAAAACCATAGGCTGGTCTACCCACCTAAAATAGTGTCCAAATTTTTTTACCTATGGTACTGCCCCAAAACCTGTGCAGGGGGCTACTCGCCCCCTACAAACCACCAGACTTGGGGAGCTTCCGCTCCCCCTGTGACCCCCCTACTACGCTCGACGCAAGCGAAGGGGTGTTACTGCCCCCCTCTTATGCCCCACTTCGCACCTGCTTCTAGTCCTGGAAATAATATACGGCAAACCCAACATTATCCCACCTATTGTTTTCTTACCACAGGGGGCCACAGGAGATAAAAGTCATTAGTACAGCCCTGCAATTCCCATTTTTTCTCTACACCAAGAGAACTTCTCAGTGCTCATAGACTTCGTTAGTGCATATGTAACATTCTTCAAAGTGTCCACCTTTACCAGAAACACCTTTTTATCCTCAACCATATCTATCACAAAGTGATACTGAACATCAATGTGTTTTTTCTTTGTATGATAAGCAGTTATTAGCGAAGAAAATTTTACTTTGGCTATCACAATCTATCCTTATAGCTCGTTGCACCAACACCATACTTGAACACAAACTGTGCAACCAAACCACTTCCTTGCTTGCATGAGTGGCTGCCATGTATTCCGCCTCTGTATTTGAAAGAGCCACTACATATTGTATTTTTCTCATCCAACTGACTACACCTCCAAATAGGCTAAGAACATACCCACTTGTAGATATTCTTTGGTCCAGATCTCCAGCCCAATCTACATCAACAAAACCATGGATGTCCAAAAATCTGCCTAATCCTGGTCTTCCCTAGTACAAAATTAATCACTAGTGCCACACAAATATATGAGAACCTGATTTATTGTTGTCCAATGCTCCTTCCCTATTTTTGACATAAACCTGCTCAATACTCCCACTACATGTGTAATATCTGGTCTAGCACATACCATTTCATACATTAGGCTACCCACTACACTTTCATATGGAACACACAACACATCCTCCTCTTATTCTTGTGTCTTGGGAAACTATTCAACAGATAGATTTACACCTATAGGAATGGGAACCTTCACCAGTTTACTATCGTGCATATTGAACCTCGGAAATATTTTATCGACATACTTCTTTTGGTTTAACCAGAGCTTCCTCTTTTCCTGATCTCTCTTAATTTCCATGCCCAAAATATAGTTTGCAGCACCAAGATCCTTCATGTCAAATTTGGATAACAATTGGGTCTTCAAATCCTGGATAATTTCTTTGTCATTTCCAACCAGCAACATACCATCCACATATAAGACCAAATAAATATCACGGTCACCAATTAATTTAAAATACACATAGTGATCCTCTTTGCTTCTAGTGAAGCAAAGTCCCCGTATATAGGTATCAAATTTCTAATACCACATCCTTGGTGATTGTTTTAACCCATACAGAGACATTTTTAACCCGCATACCAGTTCTTTCTTACCCTTCACCGCAAAGCCTTCAGGTTTCTTCATGTAGATCTCCTCTTCCAGATCCCCATTAAGAAATTTTGTCTTCACATCCTTTTGTTCTACCTCAAATAAAATGTAGTAGCAGCTGATACAAGTGATCTAATAGAAGTAACCTTGGAAACAAGAGAACAAATATCACCAAAATCAATTCCCAGCACTTGGGAATAAACTTTTGCTACCAACTAAGCTTTGTATTTCTCCACCTTGCCTTCTGCATTCATCTTCTTATTAAACACCCATTTTCTCCTGATGGGATTCCTTTCATACAGAAATTCCACCAAATCCCATGCCTCATTTTTGTGCAAGGATGTCATTTCATCAACCATGGCCTCCCTCCAGCGTTTTGCATCCTTTGAATCCACTACCTCCCTGACAGTTCTGGGATCATCAACAGTAATAGTTAAAGAAAAATTTGAACAAAAAGAAGATGTACTATACCTTTCTAGTTGCCTTCTTTCCTGAGAAGATCTTCTCACAACTGGAGTTTGTGGCTCTCCCTCTTTTGAATCTTGTTTTTTTTTAGAGTCTGATTCATCCTTATTTAGCTCAAACTCTATCTTCTCAGGTTCCTTTGGTAGGACTTCATGTTTAGCGACATCTTTCACCTCTATGAACACCACATCTCGGTTGTACACAACCTTCCTTGTTTCTGGGTTCCAAAGCTTGTAACCTTTTAAACCATCCTTATATACAATAAATATGCACCTTTCATATTTATTATCCAACTTGGTCCTTTTCTCCTTTGGAACATGTACATATGCATCACATCCAAATACCCTCAGATGTGAAAGAGAGGGTTTCTTACCAGTCCATACCTAGTATGGAGTCTTATCCTCCAACACTAATGAAGGTGTTTTGTTAAACAATTAACATGCAGTCTCCACTGTTGTTGCCCATAATTTCTGTCCTAACCCGGTACCACTGAGCATGCTTCTTTCCTTTTCCATAATTGTTTTGTTCATTCCTTCTACAACTCCATTTTGCTAAGGTGTGTATGGAGTAGTCTTCTACCATGCTATACCACACTTCGTATAGAACTCTTCAAATTTCTTCTTGCAGAATTCTCCACCATTATCTATCCTCAGCGCCTTTATCTTCTTCTCTGTCTGGTTTTCCACAAGAGCCTTAAATTCTTTAAATTTGTCAAAGACTTCAGATTTATTCCTCAAGAAATATATCCTTGTATTTCTTGAGAAGTCATCAATGAATGAAACATAGTACACAGACTTACTAAGAGATGGAACTGACACGGGTCCAAACAAAAAACTGTGCACAAACTCTAATATCTTGTTCATCCTCTTAGCACCAAAAGGAAAACTCACCCGATTCTTCTTCACATATACACAATGTTAACAGAAATTGAAATCTAGAGAGAAATTATACATACCTTATAACATAATATTACCATATAGTATCTGAAGGCACTTCTCTCCAATATGTCCAAGCCTTGGATGCCATAGAATGGTATTTTATCCAGAGACTGTTAGGCTTTCCACTCCACTTTCAGGAACCACAAAATTGTTGCACCCATCAAAAACAGTACTACCATGAAGCTTGTACAGAGTTCCAATCCAAACTCCCCACATTAATACCAGTGCTCCCTAGACCATATTGCAGCTATCTTTATTGAACGATTTTGTTACACCCGTGCCATCCATCTTGCTTATAGAAATCATATTTCTGGCCAATGCAGGAATATGTAGAACACTAGGAAGTGTTATAATCCTTCCACTTTGTAGCTTAAACTTCAATTTTCTATGAATATTCTATGCTTCCTATCATCCCCTAAGAATTCATCACCACCAGCATACTTCGCATACTCGCAGAATCACTCCCTATGGGGAGTGAAGTGAAAGGATGCACCTGATTCGATCAACCATGCCTCATGATCTACAAGTTTATTTGAAGAAGAAGACAAATACACATCCCCACCTTCATATGAGGTGGTTTTTGCCTCTGCAGAATGAGAATCATCAGATCCCTTTCATTTCTTTAGAGCTTTAGATCTGCTGTCATTTTTGAAGTTCCCTTCCTTTCCACATTTCCAACACACCCTTATAATCTTTCCTAGAGATTTATATCTCCCTCTATATTTAGATCTCCCACTCAAAGACATGTTTTTGTTTCTGTTCTAGGACCTTCTTGGTATATATAAGGCATCTTCATTATGGCCCTCCATATTTCTCTATCTCGTTTCCTTCGACAGCAAGGCTGAGACAATTTCATCAAAATTCAAGGTAGTTGTCTTGCTACCTATTGGAATAATGAGACTCTCCCACGAATCTGGTAGAGAACACAAGAAACTAATGTACTTAAATTCATCTGAGATTTTAATATCAACAAATGAAAAATGAATTACCACAGTATTGAAGGCATTCATATTCTCTATCACCAAGTATCCATCCTTCATCCTCAGGTTATACAACTTTTTCCGTAGGAAAAATTTATTCACCAGATACTTAGATTTGTATAAAGTCCCTAACTTGACCCACAAAGTATTCATTGTAGCTTCCCTAGATACATTCAACACTAATGAATCTGAGATACAAAAACATATTGTGATCTTTTCCCTCTGATCCAACTTTTCTTAGTCTTTATCTGAAATTTCCATTGGTTTAGTACCTAGATCTACAATGATCCAGTGACCTTTATCCACCAACAAATCCTCCATATTGAGCTTCCACAACTAAAAACTCTGACCATTAATCTATCTTTACACTGATCACTATCTTCTTTCACTGAAAGAATCGATCTCACAAATCTCCCACTGAACAAAGTCTAACAAGGCTCGAGCAAAAAACCCCTCAACAAAAAAGGCACCCCCTTGAAGCTGAAACTGCTCTGATACCGAATGTATTTTTTAATTTTTTATAGAAAATATCTGCAAAAGAATTCTTAAAAATAGAAAATAAACAATAACAAGAGCATAAAACATAAAATATATAAACACAAATATTCTTCCCCAAGATCCGAAATCGGGACTACCATCCTGATTTTTCATTATATTCTTTTTAGTGTTACAACACATATATACATATGGAAGCATTCATTAACCCCATTCCATTAACCTTGGATTGGAACATAACCATATTTCCATTGAATAGGTCTAAAAAATACCAGGGGAAGAAAACTATCATGCCCCAAAACCATAGGTGGGTCTGCCCACCTAAAATAGGGTCCAAATTGTTTTACCTGGGGCGCTGCCTCGGACCCTGTGTAGGGGCCTACCCACTATCTGCAAACCCCCAGACAAAGGGGGCTTTCACCCCCCTGTGACCCCCCCTGTTGCACTCGGTGCAAGCGAAGGGGTGTTACCACCCCCCTCTTACCCCCTGCTTCACTCATGACTCTAATCATGGAAAGAATATAACACAAACCAAACATTCTCCCACTTGTTGTTTTCTTTCCGTAGGGGGGCAAAAGATATCTTAGTCATTGGTCCAGCCCTGCAATGCCCATTTTTCTCTACACCAAGAGAAATTCTTAGTGCTAACATAATTCTTCAATGCATCTGCAACATTCTTTAAAGTGTCCACCTTTACCAACAAAACCTTCTTATCCTCAACCATCTCTCTCACAAAGTGATACTGAAAATCAATGTGATTTGTCTTTGAATGATAAGAAAGGTTCTTAGCTAATAAAATTTCACTTTTCCTACCACAATATATCCTTATAGCTCGCTGCACCAACCCCATACTTGAACACAATCTCTGCAACAAAACTGCTTCCTTTCTTTCATGAGTGGTTGCCATGTATTTTGCCTCTGTATTTGAAAGAGCCACTACATATTGTCTTTAACTCATCCAACTAACTTCACCTCCAAATAAGCTAAACACATACCCACTTGTATATCTTCTTTTGTCCAAATCTCCAACCGAGTATGCATTTAAAAAACCACGAATGTCTAGAAATGTTTCTAATACTAGTCTTCCCTAGTAGCACAAACCATAATCACTAGTCCTGGAAAGAATATAACAAAAACCCAACATTCTAGAGTTGTGTACCATATATAAATCAAAACAACCATAGTAAGAGTATGCAACATGTTGTACAATTCAATTATCAGCAAATCAACTGTAACAAAGCTATGTAGGAGCTAGGGCTCGAAACCCTAATTTTTCTTCCTTGGTATGGATCCAATGAATAGTTTCTCAATGGAATAGTGAGCAGGTAAAGGCATGGTATATTAATTTATACCACCACAAAACAAATTTCTCCAAAATGAACTGTACCATATGTCTTAATACACCATTCCAAACATTAATGGAACCATTATATATATAAATGTTCTTCTTGTTTGCATGTTTGATATTTGGTCCCTAAACTAGTGGCTCAAGGATGAAGAGGAGAAACAACAACAATTTTATCTCATGAACTTGGACCTAGACTTCTCATTTTTGGACTTGGAACGAGAGAAGCACCCTTGTATCTCTGCCTATGGAATTTTTTCCTCAATTGTAACCGGAACCTGGGATCGAGAAATTATGAGATCCAAACCATCTGCCATCCATATCTGGCTTCGCACACACAAGCTGCTACGTGGAGAAATATTTTAGCTGAAAACCTTCAATTGAGAAGATGGCATGGACGTATAGCTATCGGTTGCAGTGACTACCGCGATATTTACTGGAATGTTTCGAAATTTGGAGATTTATAACCATTATCTTTTTTATTCCCTCACTGGTTCACATGCTACAGGTCTATGCATTAGTCGTTAGATCAGGCTTTGATGTATAATGTTCGCCACAAATATATTCATAATGTGTGCTCATAACATAACACACACTACCTTTAGGTCATTGGTCCCATCTAATATGTTAAAATATCTGTCATTCATTCATAAAATAACACCACCTTCTTTATAATCCCTGACGTGATTGTGTTGGTTGATTTAAAACATGATTGGGTGAACATATTCTATTAAGGCACAGAAACAAATAAAAATAAAAAAAATTATATCAACACTACACTTGGTAATAAGATTGTTTCCACCAATATATAAGATATCAAGATCCATAATGCCAATATATAAAATATCAAGACACACTTGTTTTCATTGCCAGTCAAATCAAGAAAGATCCCAGTCTTTAATATGCACAACACTTAGAAAAATAGTTCAACTTCATAATACATTATACCAATAAATAACATATGTGATAGGCTACTATAATATGATTGTTTTTATAATATGATGCTTGCCACATAGGATTTGAGCAATATTATGTTTTGTGCCAATATTTTATTTTACTCCTCATGTATTTAACGCTTTATTTGGAGTGCGTTACATGAAGTTATCATTCGATTATGTGTTTTGTGATATATCGCACATGTCCTGCTAAAATTTGATTAACATAGTGTTGTACTATACAACACTCCCCATTTACATTCGCTAAATGGGGACCCTTTAAAATAAATAGAAATTTATAAGCTTGATTTTATCTTAGCCTAAATCTAAAACTTTAGGAGATAAATTTTTGTTTCCCTTTTCACTTTGATTTCTTAGCGCTAATCGCAAATCGCATCACTTACAATTGAATAAGTTAAAACATAATAAAGTGTTGCGAGCTGCAATATGTGCTACAACATTTTTTCGAGTCATATAAAATTCTCATTACAAATTCTTTAAACACCACTTTAAAAAGAAATCGCATCGCGCCTTTTTATTCATTTAACTTTTTTACTCCAAAAATGGTGAATAATCCCCCATGGTTGACATCATCATTCTAAATCCTATTGGTTCTTATAAATTTTATTTTGGTTGTACATTTTTTTAGGAGGCCCATTTTAGACCTCAAAATTCCCCTAATACCTTGGTCATGCAATTGCCTTGATGGCATGTCCCCACAAATCTCCATATGATGTGGTCAAATAATATGGGGTGGAAATGTTTGCATACCTTGGATAAGTTGATACTTGGGAACATCTAGTACAGCTACAAGGGTTCTTCCAACCAGTTAAATGGCTTCTCCAACTGCTAGTGATGGTGATGGCTTCTCCTCTACTATCGTACCAGTGCTGGTATCTGCCTCCTCTTCCTCATACATCTCCTGAATCATGCATGGGACTCCTAATGTCAAGAGATCAAGACCATCTTGCAAAGATGCAAGTGTTCCTTCTCCTGTTGCAAGTAATCTTGCAGCTGGTGGTGGTGCAAGTTGCTCCTCTTCCAAAGCCATAGTGTTGACATCTTCCCTTGGCCCCTTATGTGCTCTCTCATCAATGTCGGAAAATGTCTCAATGGGAGTTACCTCCGGTCTTCTTCCATCAAACTTTTTGATCAGCCTTTGAGTAAAATCTGCATAAGCAATCACTCTTGCATGTTTCAAATGCCTGAACCACCAATCCTTTGCTTCACCCTCAAGGTGCATGCTGCAATCTCAATAACTTCTCTTTCTGATACTGGATGTAGCAAGAAGAATGTCTCTAACTTCTTCCTCCAAGATTTTGTTGTGCTTTTGGATAACCCATAAAATGTAAGCAAAATGAATCTATTTTCCTTTTTCTCCTATTGCTATTGGAGGGTCTCCGTTCTTCTTTGATTTGGATAAAATACTGGAGAGTTGGATTCTCCTTGAAATCCCTTGATTGAGATTTGTACTCTACAAGATATTCACTTAGAGTCTCATTATCTATTTTTTCTCCATCTCCATGCCATTCACCTTCCTCTTCAAAGAAAATGGACATAGTATATTGTTGTGGAGCTCTATGTATTACTGGTTTCTTCTGTTGCTAATAGGAAGCGCTTGGACCTTCCTCAGTTTGAAACCTTCTTGAGGTCTCCTTTTTCCTCTCCCTTCTCATTTTTTTGACCTCCTTGGAGAGATCCTGCATAGATCTAAAAAGAAATGAGGAAAAACTTAATCCCTCCATCATTATGGATCTCTTCTTCCTTCTTCCTCTTCTGGTGTCATAAGATGTATTTCCGACAAGCTGAGCCAGGGATCATTCTCTGATACCACTGTAATTTTTCAAAATGGAAAAGACAAGAATATAGAACATAAACTGAAAAATTCAGTGATACATCAAAACATAAATGTAGAGCAGATCATATAGCCATTCTATTAAACATTATAGCAGAAAATGTATACAATATCTTGAGGAAAAAGACACTCAAGCTAGGCAAAACAAACCTCTAAGAACCCAGTACATAAAACATGAAGAATAACTGCTACATAAGTATGTCGGAAGCTAAGAAAACGTAGTTTTTGTTGGGAAAAGTTGTTGCTGTAAATGGAAATACATGGATATTCTAATATAGTGCTTATGAAATGTTGAGATCAAAGATATAGGCTTTCTAGTACTATTCCAAGACAACCCAGAAAGGGTATCTGGAAATACACAAAATGTAGAATGTGCCAAATGTGGCCCTAGGGTGGAATAACGCTATTTAACTAGATCACTGGTGGGACGTGGATGATTTTATATGACAACGACTTACATCCCTCCTCACAAACCTTCCAGATGAAGGGGTCCTCCCCTCACCGGAAAATAAGGTCAAGCACTTGCGTACTTGACCTCCCACTGCAACTACACTACAAAATAACGCAGTTTCTGGAGGAGACTGCACTGTGGGTGAGTGATGTTGCTTGGCCTGATGCCAGATGGTGGAATAAAGCTCAAGAAACTTCCTTGCTAGCCTCTTGGATGAAGGGTTGCTCCTTAACTGGAAAAAAATCTCAGAAATTGGGTCTATCAACCCTCCACCGCTGCTGCCCTACAAAACAACACAATCCTGAAGGAGATTGTGTTGTGAATGATGGATGAAGCTTGAACGAATTCTAGATAGTGGAAATGATGCTCAATGAACCTCTCCTGAGTAGGCACTTGAAGTCCCCCAAGGATGACGGTGGTATTTCCACTCGGAAACACCCTTGTGCTAAACAACACAATGGACTCCATAATGAGAAACTGACCTGAGTGTGTTTAGTGTCCTTTGTATACTACTGGTTCTAAAGGTTGTATTTTTTTCACCATATAAAAAAGGATTTTTTTTACCTTTATTTCATTTACCCAAGCATGCCTATTGTTTTGGGCTTAAATGATTATAGTTTAGAGGAAATGAAATTGGTTTGAAAATTTGAATTATTTTATTTGATAAATAGATATACGATATATTAAAAATATTTTCTTCTCATATGTAAATATACATTTCTCAAATTTTTAAAATATTTCTTCGTAATATGATATTTAATGTACAAATTGTTAAAATTGAGATGAAAATAAATATGAATAATTTTGGAAAAAACAATACTATGACCACTTCATTATTATTAGTTTTGTGGTTGTTGGAAGATGATAAACATTAATAATTAAATTGAAATTATATATATACACACACACACACACACACACACACACACACACACATATATAGACACACACACACACACACACACACACACACACATATATAAAAATTGATGAAACAAGATGTCTCTAAGGAAATTCAAATTGGTACTATTTCAAATTAGAATTTGTAATGGGCATTTTGTGTATTGTATTTATAGTTGATATGGAACATGTAGGCTACAGCTTATTTTGATACGAAATGAAGTTTGAGATCATAAAATATCTACATGTTGATAGAGGTAATAATTATGGTAAAAGGCTCGGTTGGACATCAAACAAAAAGAATTATTATTTTGAAACTATGGAAGAAAATTAAGTACTGTGACATAACACCACAAGGTATTCAATGTAGATTGGAGACTAATTTTATCATGTAAAAGTGATTTTCATATTTATATTTTTATATTATGTAAATGAACATGCTTAACACATCAAACTCTCTGTAATAGCCCTGGTTGATTTCCTATGTAAATAAATAAAAATAATAACGAAGGTCATGAGACACATATTCCAAGTTGAATTTTGGGGAAAAACATAGTGATGGGGATCATTGGTGATTAATAAATGGCTGTGGAAATTGGAAAATACATTGGAAAATGAAAAGTGGAAATAATTGGAATTTTATTTATGAAATAATGGAAAATGGGAGAAAAGGAAGGTGAAAGGTCACAAAATTGCATGAAGAGGAAATTGAAGGGAAAATGAAGGTTAACAAATAAAATAGAGGCATCAATGATAAAAAAATATTCTCTAGATCAATTCATAGGTTTTGCTGCTTAAGATTTTAATAGTTCTATGGTGGAGCTCTCTCTCTATTCTGTCCCTTGGCATACTCTTGCACCCTTAGAGAAATCTTGGAGCATTGTTCAAGCATGCTTGGAACACTAGTTTTCATTAGAATTGGAGAAAGAAGGCAAAGGAAAGAAGGAAAGTGCAAGGGAACATGTGGATCAGTAGCTACAACTAGATTTATTTGCAAGAAATAGGTCACATGTATGATTTCCTTGATGCATGGTAGATGCATGTGATTATTTGGTTATTATATGTCATTGGAATGGAGGTTTTCCTAGATTGACGGTGGTTTTATCCTAGCCTTTCCATTTTCTGGATAGCCATAATGTTGTGGGTTTTTCCATTGATTTTTTTTCTGGTTGGTGCTTGTAATTCCTTATGGTTGTGCATTGGAACAAATTCTCTGGAAGCCCTGGAACACCTTGGGTTGAGTTACTAGTCCTGTAGCATAGGCTGGAAAAAATATCTGGAGCCCTTGGTAGGTTGAGATACTAGTCTTGGAGCCAGGTTGGACAAATTCTCTAGAGACCTAGAAGGTGCGCGTTGATTTATGCGTTCTTGGATCCCTGAATAACTTGGGTAGAGAACGATCTGGTTGGTGTTTGTGATGTCTAACTGTGAAGTGGAATCACTAGTTGAGGTATGAGGTGGATTAGTATCTAGAATCCATGGTTTGGTTTTGTTGGTTTATTCCATGAGATCCCACATTAGTGCTTGAAATATGGTGTGGGGGTGATTGGATGAAAGAGATATTTGGTTCAACACAATCTATTGTTGGGTGGTATGTGGAAGTCCTAGACTTGGTTTGTATTTTTCCTATGTTAATAAGTGTTATTCTTCCATTATGATTCGTTTATATTTATTGGAAATGTTTTGGTGATATTATGGTTGAGTTTCCATGGCTTATATGTTATTTATTTTTTGGTTATGTGTTGTCCATATTATGTGTATCTTCTATGGCTCTTGTCATGAAGTTTTTAGCTATTGATGAGTGATGAAAATATGGACTAATTAGTGGTGTTGTAGCTATGTGGATAGGGCATATGGTCTTCTTGGTGATTCTCGGATGAATATCAATCTTTTATGATGAGATATGCATTTAATACATGTATCCTACTTGTTTGCAACACATTTGACGAAATGTCGGTCATGTTCTAGGAAGTCTAAGTCAAGTCGTACATTCAAGCTTGTATGTTTAGCATTGTTTCCATGCCATTATTTATTTTTATAAGTTACAAGAATTTTTGGGCAATGGAATGGAGGATGACCTTGAATCTAGGCTCATATCTTGGCACTGAATGCTCCTAACTGAGAAATTTGTATTGCAACCACATGGATGTAGGCTTGTGCATGTGATTGGAGGATCCCAACCGCATGGATGCCTTGATGTGGGAGTGGTTGGGGACCCAGTTTAGAGAAAAGGTGTAAAACTCAAGTTATGGCCACCTATGGTGGTTACTGAGCCTCTAAGTGACCTGTAGCCTCTTTATAATGTTATGAAATTCCAATTTATATTTCGTGGTCATCCCCACTTCCTTAATGGAACCAAGGAGGTTGGGTGATGTCATAGGAGCTCTTCCTCTCATACTTACCCCTACAGGATGGTGAAACTAGGTAAATGTGGGAGGGCATGTTATAGAATGGTATCAAAGCTCCCAGGTTCAACACTTGGACAGGATGGGTAGAATGTGTTTGTCATGCGTGCATGTTTGTTGTCTACGTGTTTGTTATGCACACATTGTGATGGTCATTGTTGCAGTAGTTTCATCACGTAGAGGTCGATGATGTCGATGTTGAGATGATTTATATGTTGATTTAATTATATATATACGTGTATTGTTCTAATCCATATTTATCTTGCAGACAGGATAGCCTCCCATGAACTTCACCAAAGTATCTTGATTATGTTTTTATTTGGTTTATTTGACATGGTATGTTTGCAGGAAGTAGAGGAAAAAATATGAAAAGGAAAAATAATGTAATAAATTTCACATGATTCTCCCTATATATCAAATGAGTAGCATGGTGATAATTACTCCCTTGACATAGCAGACACATCGAGAAGTTTGAAAGAAGAGATCAAAATTTGTAACGAGGATAATGACAGAATAATTTAGTCACATGAAAGGCTTGAAAGGGAACAAGATAAACAAGTAGAGGTTAATGTAGTTAACCTTCAGAGTTTGTCATATTTTCAGAGACATGGACCACTTGGTATTATTCATGGATAAAATGAAAGGAACAATGGGGTATATGGTATCAGGTCTCATTTGGAGACTAGTTTGACGAGGATGATACAATTAGAGATGGTAGATGTTTGGATAGACCTGACAGGAGGGGTAATGACCATGGGTTCTATTATAGTTCTTGATCAAATAGACAACATCGTCATAATTGTCACCATTGTATAGGAGGAGTGAGAAGAAATACTTTCCATAGGATTTAAAGGAAGCAAAGCCTCCTGCATTTGATGGAGAAATGAAAAATTCATAGGATACAAAAGCTTAGTTTCTTGGGATGAATAAGTTTTTCAAATTTCATGACTACTTAGAGAATATGAAGACCAGGATAAATACTTTCAGTCTTAAAGTAAAATAATACATTTGGTGGGAATATGTGAATAATGTTAGAGGAATTCGAGAAGAGGATTTGACTTAGAATGAGTTCGAGAGAATTTTCAGGAAGAAGTATCTATCTAAGATACACTATGATGTCAGGGCAAAGGATTTATATGAACTGAAGATGGGATCCATAACCGATGAGGAGTATGTGAGCATATTCTTCGAGTTTTTGAGATATGGTCATTACATTAAGAAGGATAAGGCCAAGATTCAGGAATTCATCAGTGGGTTGTCGATATCATAAAAAGACAAGATTGAGTTTGATAAGCCTAGATCACTGGAGGAAGCCATCAGAAAGTTGAAGCTCCATTATGAGAAATTGAAATTTAAAACTGAGTTTAAGCAGGATTGGAGAAGTAATTAGGAGATTGAGGAAAATTGGGTTAAGAAGAGAGGAAAAGCACAAGATACAAATGAAAAGGAGAATGCAAGATGACATAATACATTCAATGCATCTGATAGAGGACATAGATTTTAGTATGAGGAGAAGAAAAAGGGTGATGGAAGGAAGCCTTTATAGCTTTGGACTTATGGAAAGGATCATCGTAGGATAGATTTTCCACAACATCAAGGTGGAAAATAGTGGATCTAGAGTGCTCAAGAGGCATAAAAAGTTGGGGATGTTGGACAAAGTATTTCTCATATTTATGCAATGTTGGATAATAGGCAGGCTTATCATTAGGCATCTATTATCGAGATGGAAGGTAATATTTTTTATCAAGTTGTTTCTATTTTGATTGACCCTATATCTAACTATATTTATATCAGTCCTAACCTAGTGGATAAGTGTGGTTTGGAAAAAGAAGTGCATGTAGAACATAAGTTAGTGCATTTGGCTATAAGTACCGAGAAAATTTCATCATTGGGTAAGACTGCGTGCCATTGAGTTTAATGAAATTTCTACATCAATGCATCTAAATTGCTTCCATTAGGATCATAAAATATGTTTTTGGGTATGGATTGTTTGTACATTCATAGGACTAAGGTATATTTTTATGATAAGGCTATTGATTGCTTGAATGACGATGGAGAGAAGAGGATATTGCATGGTAAGAGGAAGCTTACATCAGTGCGGATGGTTATAGGTATGCAGGCAAAGCTCAATAGAAGGAAAGGGTGTGTATTGTTTATAGTGCATATTTCCAATGAGAAAGGTAAGGATGTTGAGGATGTTGAGCTCTTGAAGAGGTATTTAGTTTTGTAGAAATTTCAGGCAGTATTTCCAGTAGATATATTAGAGTTAAATCCTTAGAGGTGTTGACACCTAATCCTAAGGGATTGGGTGAAATTGTATAATAATGTAAATAGAAAATAAGGAAGTTGAAGAGGCACTGGGAAATGAATCCCAAGAGTCTCACCTCGATGTATATATTCATATGAATCCTTAATAAATTTAATTCAATCTTTTGGTGGAGTTACCTCCTGATATGACATGGTATCAGAGCCAACTCCAATTTTAGGTTATGTAAATCCTTTCCTGCCATATTATTTGTCCTTCTACCATTTTTGCAGTTTTTCATATCTGAAAATTCCCTTGTGCTCTCCCTCACGCTCTCCCTCATTTGGTTGATGCGCTCTTCCTCACTCAAAAAATTCTTTAGTGTGATCCATCCACTGCTGCACTACTGCAACAATGCCCAGACTCCCTGTACAGTGCCATTACACAGTGCCCCCTACGCCACTGGATCCCTCTCACTTTATCACCTGTGCGCTCCTCATATTCACCCTCACATTGGTATCCTAAAAAATATATCACTCCCTCACACCTGGGTGTTGTCATCCCTTCTACTACTTCCCTCCCACGTAGTCTCACTACACCGCTCGGGCACGCCTTTTGTGCTCACCCCCACTAGAGAGCACCAACTCATCTCGTCAAATTCTGTGCCAAGACTTCATCTAACTCCCTCTCATTGGCGCTCCCTTTCTGCCCTTCAACTCCCTCCCTCCTGTCGGTACTCCCATTTCTCAGCAAGGTTTCTCGCTCCCCAACTCCGTGCTCCTTCCAGTGGCTCGACCTAAGTCCGACCCTCCCACACTTGTGCGCTCCTTCACCTATGTGCTCCTTCACCACCTCCCCCAACTAATACCTCCCCCAGATACATTTTTCCCTAGTTAAACCCTCCCGTAGACAATACCTCCCCTAATTAATACCTCTATTTTTTTAACCAATTTTTTTTACAGAATAATTTTTTTTAAGTGCAAAATTCTCTTTTAGCACCAGAATTCATTTTTTTTAACAGTGGCAGCAAAGTTTTTTTTTACAAAATGCATTCACTCGTATCCATTGTGGGAGCCTTTCTCTCAAGAAAAGAGAACTATCCTGAATGGTCAAGTAAGATTAAAATCACACTCACTTTTAATGAGATGTGGAAAGGAATTTGTGAAGGAGACAGAGAAAATCCACCAGCAAAGCCTACAATGGAAAAGGAGATCGCCATTTGGCACAACAAAAACAGCAAGGCCTATGCCTTAATTGCAACATCTGTAAATGAAGAGGTAAGTCACCATATTACACCATTTTAAAATGCCTATAAAGCCTTGAATAAATTGAAAGAACTCTATGACTCACATTCAGAACTTGAATTTGTTCTGTTAATGATTAAACTATTCAACCTTGAGCTGAAATTGATGACCCTATTTCTTTAGCATTAGAAGTAAGATCTATCATAAATGACATTAAAAAAAATGGTTTTGAAATTGACATATCTCTCATAGCTTATGTCAAGGCATTGTATACCACTTACTCACATTATCTTGAGTCATTGCAAGAAAGTGGAAACCTCAAGGAGATTATCTTTGACTCCCTTGATAAAAATTTTGCAAAAAGAGAGAAGGCTTTTGGAAAGAAGACAACCCCTCAGTATTCTGAAGAAGTTATATGTTTTTCAAATAGAGAGAATGATGATGCTCAATATTCTTCCATAGGGAGAGGTCATCGAAGAGCACGAGGAAGACGAAATTTCATAGGTAAGGGGGAAAACAAGCTCAAAGTGAAAAATATAATATTAATTACATATGCTACAATAGATATTGGCATGATGCATCCACATGTAATCTACCCCGGGACAGAATTAAGCAGTAAATAAATGAAGCCAAAGGTAAAAATCATGACAAAAGTTAAAGCACTTGAATCCACTCATTATGTTGTATCACATTGTAATATTGGAGTAACTGAAGACTTGTTTAATGCTTCACTTGCTTTTTGGAGAAATGGTTGGTTGCTAGATTCAGGAGCAACATGTCACATGAATTTTAGAAAATATTTCTTTGAATAATTTACTGACAAGGTTGATGGAGCAATATACTTTTCAGAAAAATCTAAACTCAAGCCATCAGGGCTTAGCACAATGAGGCTTAAGTTGTCTGGTCTTATAGACCTTCTTCTACATGAGTTTCTATACCTCTCAGAGTTGAGGAGAAACTTTTTGTCATTAGTCCACATCGGCCAGCAAGGAAACTCCATTCACATGTTTGATGGCAAGTTTGAGGTTAAAAAAGCATCATATTGCTCACTTGTCATGAGAGGGATAGAAGAAGGAAGAATCCTAAAGTTGCAAGGTACCTTTGCTCATGCATTAAAATTTTCATTTAACTCTCACTATGAGGAAGGTACATTCCCATCAAGTCTTTTATGGCATGCTAGATTTGGACACTTGAACTATGATAACCTTTGATTGTTGAAGAAAAATGGTGTTACTAGTTTTCCTACAATTCCTAGGAAATTCTTAAGCAATGTGATGCTTGAATTTTAAGAAAGCATATCAAATAGTCCTTTCATGATGCACATTCTAGAGCACATAGGAAACTTGAGCTTATTCATTCAGATTTGTGACCCCATGCTTATTCCTTCTGCAAATGAAAATAAATATATGATGACATTTATTGATGACTACACTAAAATGTGTTGGGTTTACTTATTTAAGAACAAATTTGTTGCTTTTCAAACATTAAAAAATTTTCATGCATGAATTGAAAATTATGCGTAAAGTCATATTAACTCTTTACGCAATGATAATGGAAAATAATACACTTCAAAACAATTTGAAAAATATATTTGCCAACATGGGATCAAACATCAAACAACCATGCCTTATAATCCCCAACATAATTGTGTCGCTGAAAGAATGAAGAAGACAATTTTAAATATGGTTCGTTCCATGATGTTTTTAAAGAACGTAAAATTTATTTTTTGGGCTGATGCAATTCTATGTGTTTTGTACATAAGGAATAGGTGTCCAACTAATGCAATTAGAAATAAAACTCCTTATTAAATGTGGCATGGCCACATTCCTTCAGTAAAGAATCTCAGGGTATTTGGTTCCACTTGTTATGATTTGATACCTAAGGAAAAAATAAATAAACTTGGTGCAAGAAGTCAAAAATGTATCTTCTTGGGGTATTCCAATACCTCCAAGGGATATTGTCTCTATTATGAAGTTATAAGAAGTTTGTAGTATATAGAGATGTCATATTTCTTGAATATTCCAAGACTGACAATTTTTTTGAGCAAAAACTTGATCACTTGGATATATTCATGCATGCAAAGTCATTTCAAGAATTTGATAATCAGATTCCACATCTTGAAGGGGGGATTCCTATATTGAATCAATATGTGGAATCATATTCCGAAGCACTCTCTCCCCCACATGAAGAACTAACCACGGATGACACCTTGAGTGATGTGATTAACAGAATTGGGAGACTAAATCCTGGATCAATCCAAACTTGGTCAAATGAGTAGCCCGTGCCTATTGGAGATGGGACCCCCACGAAGAAAATAGCAAGGAAAGACTCCATAGATCAAGGAGTGTAGCACGCAGCACAGAGTCTATTTTTATCCATATGGGCTTTGGGGTGGGTCAAAGCCCCTTATTATGTAATGGGATGGGATATTTTGTGAACGTTGGACTCTTCCCATGGTTTTTGGACCATGGTATTGAAAAAAACAATCTATATAATGAATCTATATATAAGTCATAGAGAGAAGTAAGATGTGAAAAGAACGAAAATAAGTTTAAATGATAGATCTTATGAGATGAATTTGGATGTAAGATTTTTTTTTTTTAATCTATGTTTTGGGTTAGACTAAAGGCTCCTACAACTTTGTGCGTGAAGACCTTAGGAAGTATGTAGCAGTGTGTGCAAACCCCTGCAGTTGTGTGCGCATGGTGAAACTGAATGTATGAGAAAGAGTGGCTATTAATGAAATAAATATTGAGAAGATATGAGTTACATTGTTGTGTTTTATTTTTACTTCCTATTTTTTGAATGTCTATGTTGAATAAGGGTTTGTATCTGTAAATAACGCAATATTATTTATGGTTATTTACTTTTTTTAATGTGACTAAGTAAGATCGTGTAGTCTGTAGTAATTTTAACATATGTTTTGAGCAACGCCTATAGTATTTATAGATCTAATCTACGAAGAGCTAATAAGAAGGAAAATTCCTAGAGCTCCTTTCCTCTATCCCTATGGATGCAGACACCTGGTTCTAGCATCCCCCTATATTTCCATGGGTGATACTTCGGTCTGCGCAAGCAGATCATTGTTGAAAGGGCTGGTAATAGTGGGTTATGTTGGACTACGCAGTTACTTTGATCCTAGCTCTAGGTGTTATAGGTAAATTTGGGCACCTTTCCCAATGACCTGGTTAACTGGGCATCATCTCTAGTACCAATGATCAAGGGTCTATCATTCCCTATCATTTCAGGTGCTACATGCCCTAAGACAAGAAACAAGAAAAAATCAAGCAAAACTTTCATCAAGCAAAGGTTTGAAGCTTATTATATAGCATATGAGAGCTCACCAACACATGCTCTAAGGGGCCTAAGTGCGTTGCATATGCAGGTAGCCCCATGCAAGGCTGCTCTACAAAGCACTTCTGTTAGATGATCCAAAATAAATTTTATCATAGGTTATAGTGTTTGAATAAAATAATTATTAATTTAAGATATTAAATTAATAATTATTATTCTAGAATATTTAATAAATCTTTGAGATATTTAGAAATAGAAATTTGTTATTAAAAATTAGGACTCTATACAAGAGTCGTTTCCTTGGCTCTAAGTTAGGAGTGAAGTTAGTAGAGTGGTTAGAAGCTCATTTATTGTAAATGGACACTTGTTTATTTTCCAAGTGATCCATAACTAGATTAAGTTAGAACATAGAGCTTATAAATAGGTTAGTTTCCTATTTTCATTTTAGTGTGTAATGAGAGAATGTGAGAGTGTGAGTTTATGTGTGTAAACTCCTGTAATTTGCTATGTAATATTTTTGCTTGATCAATAAAGTTATGTGTCTGAGGACACTTCTGCAGTTTCATGTGGTATCAGAGCCACGGTAATGCTGTGAGGAGGAGATTCTAGCTTTAACAGGTCGTGGAAAACTCAACTCCATTGAATCGATCAAAAAAATATTGGTATGAAATTTGTCAAATTTTTTATTTGATTTTAGATTTGTAAATTCTAAAATCATTTTTTTTTTTAAAACCACTGAAAAATCTGTGTGAATTTTTCTATTTCAAACTGTTTGAGTAAAAAAAAAGGAAAGTGCTGTATAATTCTGGAATTTACATGAAAGCATTGTTGATATAGTGCATCAAGAAATTTGAAGTATAATTCTAGCATAAGCCTGATTCTAGCATCGATTTATATGTGGCATTGATTCTGCAATCTATTGATGCATTTACATCAATCGATTCTGCATCGATTCAACTTCCAGCATTCAAACAACGTTTGAAACAGCCTTTAAAACAATGTTTTAAAAGATTAGAACTAGCGTTTTTTGAATCGATTCTGCATCGATTCTGCATTTATTAAGAACCAACAAAGCGTATTGAACTAGCAACGTATTGAACCAGCGTATATGAACCTTGCAGTGATGAACCAGTGTTTGCAACCAGCAAAACAAAATAGCATTTCAATTGTAGCTATGTATTCGATTTGATGCAGGAAAGAGTGTTGCAATTAGTTTTTAAATAAATTGAAGCCAGCGTTTTCAACCAGTGTTGATCAAGCGTTCGATTGAATCAATTGCAACAGATGAGTTGTGTTTATCATGAGTGTCATCAATAAATTTAATTTAATCGAATAATTGTTAGTGAGTGTTTGTCATGTCACTGGAATTATCAACGGTGAACTTTTCCTTGGTCGAAGTCGATGAAGTGTTATTTACTGAAAAGAAAAGGCCGAAATTTGTTGTAAATCCGACATAGTTACGTATTCAATTCTGGGGCGATCTGCTCTAATTAATCCTTCTTGGTTTGAAAAGGATACCATCAACAAGGAATGAATGACTCCGATAAACAAGGGGAAATTTGAGATCTATATACATCTTCAAAGTGCAAATGCTCCCTGTGAAGAGCTGGAGATCACGACCATTGCAACATCTGCATGGCGCCGGTGATTATCTATACGTATTTTTTATGTAATGTTTTTGTAATATTTTTTTTGGGAGAAAAGTCATTTTTTTTGTAATGGAGTGATAAGGTATGTTTTTATGTAAAAGTAAAGGGTCAGTGAAGTAATGTTTTTGTAATGGAGTGATAAGGCATATTTTTTAAGGTTATTGTAATATTTTGGAGTAATAAGGAGATTTGTGCTTTGTAATTTGTTTATGGAGTGATAGTGTGACTCAAAGTAATTTTACTTTGAGGGGGGGTAAATTTTTTTTTACCAGATTGTGCAAGCGCATCATTGTAAAACTCAAATTTTGAAAGTTGCCTTGTAAATATTTGAGAAATTGACTAGAGTCAAGTGCAAAGCTCAGTCAATTTTCTCCTGTTTCAACGACTATTTGAGGGTCAAGGCCAAGCCCCGATAGTTCGTTTTTTGTGTCATGTGTTGCTATTGTGTTGCACATATTGATATTTTTTGGGGCTTGATTCGTGGTGTGAAGTCTTAACACTACAATGTCTAAGTTGATTAATTTCTTTTCTGATTCCGACAAACGTGAAGGCTCAAAATCTTACAAAGCATGGCAACGCCTCATCGAAAGCACTCTTGTTTATAATGAACTATGGCATGATATTTGTGATGGAGATGTAAAGCCAAATAAACCTACAGATGCAGCTGCACTAGCAAAATGGGAAGTTAAAAATGCCAAAGAATTACCTCTCATTCAATCCTCTATCAATGATGAAATGTATGTCCATATCGAAAATGCTAAAGATGCATGGTCTTCATTGAGAAATTTTAAAGATTTTTTTGATACTTAGCCTCAATCAAAAAGATTTGACCTATAATTAAAATTGTTGCATCAAAAATTGACTGAAGAAGGAGATATTCTTGAATACATCTCCAGACTTAAGAATATTAAGCAGGAAATTGTTAATGCTGGTTTTCAAGCAGTTGATGATAGTTTTATGGTCACAATTTTAATTTTTGGGCTTCCTTCTTCCTACACCCATTTTTTGGAAACTCTACAGCTTACTGGAAAGTTAGAAAAGCTAAATTTTGATGAGCTCTGCGAAATGTTGACTCAACATGATAAAAATTTTGGGAAGAAAAAGAAAGTTGGTGAAGATGTTTTTCTCACAGAAGCCAGTACTAGCAACTCCTCAGCTAACAATTCCAAAAACAAAGGCAAAGGTAATTTTAATCAAAATCAAGCAGCGCAAGGTCGTGGTCGCAGTCAACACAGAGGAAACAACTCCAACAGAGGCTCCAATTCAAGCAGAAACAATTCTCAAGGCAGAGGCAACAATCAAAATAGAGGATCTTAGCAAGGCACAGGACAGAATCCAGGGAGAGGACAATCTCAAAACAGAGGACAAAGCAGAGGTCGAGGACAGTCTCAAGGAAGAGGATAGTCTCAAGGAAGAGGCACCGATTTGAGTCAAATTGTTTGCAGGCGATGTAACAGAGTTCGTCATTATGCTTTAGATTGTCGCACATCTATCAATAAAATTTCTAAGTTTCAACAACCTTCAACACAATTTTCAAATGATCAAGATCAAGATAATAATTACTCAGAATATGTCTTCACTTCTTCACCAGCATTCCAACTTTCCTCCTATATTAAGAGTGATTATGAAGATGCTTGGATTTTGGATTCAGGAGCAACTCAGCACATGACCTGTAGACAAGATTTATTTTGTAATTTTCAAGAGTGCCATATTAATTCCATATTTCTAGCAGATGATACAAAACATACGCCTTATGGAAAAGGTGCAGTCAAAGTTTTTCTCCCTGACATTGGAGAAAATTTGATTTCCAATGTGTGGTATGTACCCACCTTTAAGAAAAATTTGTTGTCTTTGGTCATGATTCGACAAGAAGGACATCAAATAATTATGGAAGATGGCTTATTTAAGATTAATTCAGTCAAACAGAACTTCCAAACAGTGATGATAGGATATGAAGACGGAAAACTGTTAAGGATGAAAGGAATAGTTATTCCAAGGCATTCTGATTTTGCAGGGGAAGTTACTATAGGGATTTCACCTATAAGATTATGGCATGTAAGATATGGACATTTGAATTTTGATAGTATTTCTCAATTTTAGAAACAAGGGATGGTTAAAGGACTTCCAACTTTCAACAAAGAAAATACTAAATGTGAAGCCTGCATTTATGGAAAACAGAGTCGAGAAAGTTTTCCAACAAGTACATGGCGCGCAAACAGGCTGCTGCAACTAGTTCACAGTGATGTGTGTGGTCCACTACAAACTTCATTAGGTGGTTGTAAATATTTCTTGATATTTATTGATGATTTTAGTAGAATGACTTGGGTTTACTTCTTGAAAAACAAGTCAAAAGCATTTGAGAAATTTAAAATTTTTCGACAACTTGTTGAAAATGAGGTCAAAGAAAATATAGGTACTCTCAAGACAGATAATGGGGGAGAATTCAGTTCAAATGAATTCAAAAATTATTGCAGTGAAAATGGCATCAGAAGGCATCTTACAAATTTTTACACTCCTCAGCAAAATGGAGTCGTAGAAAGGATGAATCGCACATTGTTAGGCATGGCAAGATCCATGTTAACTTTCAAAGGATTAAGTCCAACATATTGGGCAGAAGCAATCCATACAGCTGTCTATCTAAGAAACAGATCCCCAACTGCTTCTTTAGAAGGAATCACCCCTTATGAAGCTTGGTTTGGTTTCAAACCTAAAGTTAAACATCTTCGAGTTTTTGGATTCATCTGTTATGCCTTAGTTCCCAAAGAAAAGAGAACTAAGCCTGATTCAAGAAGTTTGAAATGAACCATGATTGGATATTCAGATGAAAAGAAAGGGTATCGTCTTTCGACCAATGGAAAATTTATTGTGAGCAGGGATGTCATTTTTGATGAAACAGAGAGTAAGAGTGCTGAAGAAATCGAAAGTCTTCTTCACAAGTTAGAAACTAAGGGCAATAAAAGGAAAGGAAATATGAAAAGTCAACCAACCTCACCAAATTGGTATGAAATTGATTTTCATTCCTCTGAAGATGAGTCATCTAGTCCATCTACTTCAACAAAATCATTTGGGTCTTCTAGCAGTTCATTAGCATCTCCAAGCAGCAGCAGTACTTTTGACAGTGATTCTCTAGATTCACCATCTAAACGACGAACATCAGTTTACATTAATCCCCTTTACAATGATGGGGACTTCTCAACACTTCAAAAAATTGAGCAACAACTTCCAAAATGGGCAGTTCAACTATTGAAAGATGTAAGGCCTAATGAAAAAAACAAAACAGGAACAAGGGCATCAAAATGAAATGAAGGCAATTTTGCTTTGATAGCAAATGATTTTACTGAACCTTCTTCTTTTCAAGAGGCAGTAAAACATAAAGCATGACAACAAGCAATGGTTGATGAATATTAGGCAGTTCAAGACAACAACACTTGGCAACTTGTTGATTGTCCTCAGCATGTTAAACCTATTGGATGAAAATGGGTTTATCGAATTAAGTACAAGCAAAATGGTGATATTGACAAGTATAAAGCACGACTTGTTGCTAAAGGTTTTGCGCAGCAAGAAGGGATCCATTATGAGGAAACATTTTCTCCCACAGCTAAATGGAACACCATCCGCCTCACACTTGCCTTAGCAGCTCAAAAAGGGTGGAAAGTTCATCAAATGGATGTCAAAAGCGATTTTCTCAATGGGGACTTATAGGAAGATGTATATATGACACAACCACCAGGGTTTGAAGTTGAAGGGCAAGAACATAAATTCTGTAAATTAATCAAGGCTTTATATGGATTAAAAAAAGCTCCTCGTGCTTGGTATGCCAAAATGGATGAATACCTTTGCAAAGTTGGTTTTCATCGTAGTGAATCTGATGATACTTTGTATGTGCGCCAACAGGGAAAATATCTGGTCATTCTCATTATGTATTTCGATGATTTGATCATCACAGGCAACAATGATGATCACATTGAACAGGTGAAAAAGGAATTACATGCAGGTTTTAAGATGACAGATTTGGGACTACTTCACTACTATCTTGGAGTTGAAGTATTCCAACGTCCACATCAGATCTTCATTTCCCATTGCAAATATGCAGCAGAAATTCTTCAGTGATTTGGAATGCAGTATTGTAAGCCTGTCCTTATCCCTATGGAAAAAAACTTAAAACTTTCAAAATTTGAAGGGGGGGGGAAAGTGGACAGCACGACTTATAGACAGTTGATTGGCAGCTTGATTTATTTGACAACCACTCGTCCTGATCTATCTTATGCAGTCAGTATTCTTTCACGTTTTATGAAGGAACCACTAGACAGCCACTGGAATGCAGCCAAAAGAGTTCTTTGATATATCCAAGGAACAAAAGATTTTGATCTTCTTTACAAAAATACTAAAAATTTTGTACTTGGTGGATTTTCATATGCCGACTTTGCTGGCAGTATTGATGACAGGGCATCAACCTCATGTTACTTAATGAACATGGAGTCAGCTGCAGTTTCCTGGAGTTGCAAGAAACAAACTACAGTGGCCACTTCTTCAGCTGAAGAAGAGTACATTTCAGCATGGGAAGTAGCATGTGAGATTGTTTGGTTACGTCGAGTTTTACAGGACTTGGGGATTCCTCTAGCAGAATCTACTTCATTATTAATTGACAATCAATCACCAATAAAGCTTTCCAAGAATCCAGTTTTCCATTCAAAGACAAAGCATGTGGACACCAAGTATCATCATATCAGATCTCTCATTTCAAAGGACGGCATCAAGCCAGTGTTTTGTCCTTCAGAAGATCAGGCCTCTGACATTTTCACAAAACCCCTTAGCAGAATAAAGTTTACTAAGTTCAGGGATGAACTTGGTATCTGTTGTAATGTATCTTTGGATCATAGGGGGGAATACTAGATGATCCAAAATAAATTTTATCATAGGTTATAGTGTTTGAATAAAATAATTATTATTTTAAGATACTAAATTAATAATTATTATTCTAGAATATTTAATAAATCTTTGAGATATTTAGAAATAGAAATTTGTTATTAAAAATTAGGACTCTAGAAAAGAGTCGTTTCCTAGGCTCTAAGTTAGGAGTGAAGTTAGTAGAGTGGTTAGAAGCTCATTTATTGTAAAATATTGTTGTAAAATATTCATTTCCTTGATAGGAAAAATTATTGTTGAAGTCCTTGTTTTTCCTTCAAAAGAGAAATTTTTGTTTGTATTCTTCGTTTCTCGAAAGTAAAAAGCATTTGAATTGTTGATTTAGTGCACCTAGTTTCTTTTGTGCATTCATAACATTAAAGAAACTAAAAAGAAAAATTTGCATTTGAATGTAGAATAATGTGTGTTTTGAAAAAGGAACATTAGGAAATCTACATTTAGTTTGTGCTCAATTATTTGTTTTGTTCATTGATTTTTTTGCTAACAAATTATTTTCTCTCTTCCCTTAGTATCTAGGTTTTTCATTGAAGAAATTGAAAGTGAAATATTGTTTATCATTCTTAGCTTGCATTTTAGGAATTTCATACACATCATCGCAATGAACCTTTGAAAGGAAAATTGTAAGCAAGATCAACATAAAATTAACCTCAATTTACCTAACAAAGCATTGGAACCATAACGATAACATATAGAAGGTCTAGGCTAGAGACGTGTTTCGGCGCCGTAAAACATAATAGTCATCGTTAACTTGTCTCTGATACATTCTGAGTGTGATAACTCACTCCACGTACGTAAGTATATCGTAGCTCGTTCACGTACTTTCGGGTATATCGAGCGGTGTTACAGTACGATAAGTATAAAGGGGTGCTCTCACTATGCGGTTTCGCATCAAACAGCGCTAACATGGACTTGGGCCTCCCCTTACCTTCAGGTATATTTGGGAGGACAACTTTTAGGTGCTATCCATCCATAGTGAACTAATTTGGCCACCTTGAATTTGTGATACATCGAGAACAACATTCGGGGAGATTGCCTACCCGTACTTCTTGGTTCGCCAGGAGGTATTCTACAGTTCACGGTTTCTTGGTAAACCCTTTTTCCTAGCATTACCCTCTTTTTGTTTATTTTTTTTTGGTTAAAATAAATCAGTAATCGTGGAATAAAAAAATCCTATTCCCCATCGTTCGCATAGATTAGCTTTAAAACCACCTTTACTACTAGAAGTTACTTCTAGTAGGTGAAGGCGATCACAATCTGTTGAATCAAGTACAATTCATACCTCTCGTGAAACATCGTTTTCCAATAATACAGAGTTAGTTCAATTTGTTTCTACACATCTAGGTTCGTGTACTGTTGTCAAAACAGATTCTTCACAGCTACCTGTGGTCACGATCCATCCAATCATTGAGACCATACCTCTTGGACCCGACGATGTTCAATCACAAATTGATCCAGATCCTATCTCTTCTTTGCTAGCACATCCGAATCTAGAAGTCAAACAACCGGAAGTTGTTCCTACCTTGGTCATCCCACAAAATTCTGTAGCCATTGAAACTCCTATATCACATAGTCAACCGTCTGAAATATATTTTGGGCCTGACGGTGAAATTATTCCACCTGGTTTAATTGCGATTGAAGAAATCCCACAAGACGATACACCTTTAACTCCAACCCATTTTGGGGGGGGACCTTTACCTGTACCAGTATTTTCCTCAATCATTTCCATCTACTTTTTTTGATCATGTCCCCATTCAATCTCCCATAAATTTTCGAGGGTATACATTTGGTCAAACAACCATGTCTGAACCAATATCTTTGGTTGGGCCTGTTGTTACAATTATGTCAGCTCCTGCCCTCACTACTCCGTCGATGTTCACAACTTCACCAGAGTCATATTTGCATGGTGGCCCTTCGGTCCCAACAGGTTACAAATCATTATCTGGCACTTTCTCTGGTGCATCTTCAATACCATGGTCTTTACCAATGTCACCATCCAGTATTTTAACTGCTAGTCCTATAATTAGTACTAAATGACTTGATTCATTACATACATCATCAGGGAAATATCAAGTCGGTCCTTTTGGGTCAATTTCTTTAAATACCATATCAATTGGACTCCTAGAATTCGGGGAACAATATTTTCTATCTTATTATGCTCCTTATGCTAGGGGGAAACATTTGGTCACCCAATATGACAGTACTCTGTCACTTTTTGGTCAAACTAATGTTGACATGAATGTTTGTCAATGGCAGCCCACTCTGCCTATCCAACCACAAACGGTTGTACATTCGTATCAACTAGTTCAACCTGTTACACCCACTTCATTACCACTTGTTAATACATATCTACCCCTGTTATAGAATCAAAATATTGTACATCAACCTTATCAAGCGAGTTCTTCGACTTAATATCATAAAATTTTTGGTCCACAGAATCCAAATCCTTTGGTTAATTTACAACGACCTGTATCAGGCATCATTTATTCACAAGATGGTGTACCATTTTATGGGATGTCACAACCGCAACCTGGTTATACATATCAACCGAATCCAAGTTATAATAATTTGGGTTATAACATTGGTGGACAGACCCCTTAGCAACCTCAGGCACAAATGCCTCAAACTTCATTTCAACAAGTAACATATCTAGGTTTTGTTCAACAGAATCCTCAAGTGTTTGCTATGCAAAACAACCCCTATCTGGGTTACCAGCATTAGATTCTGTATGCTGGTGCTCAAAGGCTTGTTGCTCAAGCAATTCCATATTACCCTGGCTATGCTCAACCTGACCTTAATCGACAGTTTCCTTTTGTTGCAACCTTGGAATTACCAGATTTAAACTACTTAACCAATGATCCTATAAATTATGCTCCTTGGTGACTGGTGATACCTCATGAATTACCCTCCGATATTCCTAAATTCAATGGAAACCCTGGAGAAGATCCGTCGACTCCTGTCATGACTTATCATTTATGGTGTTCATCAAATTCCCTGAATGATGATTCTGTTTGACTACGTCTTTTCTAGCATACGCTTACAGGTCCGGTTGCTAAATGGTAAATTGAGTTACCTAGAGCTTTGTTTGACAATTTCACTGCCCTAGCTACTGTCTTTTTGACACATTTCCAGTTACTGATCAAATACGAAACTAGAACGGAACTCTTGACCAACTTCAAATAGACTAATGCTACTCACATTTCTGATCATATTCATGAGTGGCATCGCTGTTGACGAATGGTTAAGAAATTTGTTCCGGATTAGCTCCTTGCTGAATGGTTCATTAAGTCCCTGTTACCATCTATAATTGAGGATGTGGCTAAGGGTGGTGTCGTCACAGAAGAGCAAGGTATCGCTCGTGCCCAATATTTAGACTTGATTTACACTCAGTAGGGTACGCTCTATGAAATAATTCCTAATGCATCACGATCTAATTTCAATGTTCCTCCTCAAATAAAGGACTCTCATTCCGAAGACGACTTGATAGGCACTACAAACACACACCACGGTACTACATCTGATCCTCCTCCTACTTTCGAAATTAATGTCGTCTCAATTGAAAAATTCAAAAGTGACAAGCAACCAGGAAGTAAGAAAAAGGGGAAATCAAAGAAAAAGAAAAATTCTAACCCGCAGGAAAGATCATCTTATCTACCATTTATCTACCATTTGGACCACGGAAACCTTGTTATCCATGCATAATCTGTAATGAGGAACACTTTGTTAGGGATTTTCCTCACCCTGCTGAAGTCTCAAAAATCATCAAGACTTCCCATGCATCAGCTGTGTTGACAAACCCATTTCCAAATCCAAACACTAATTTGGTTGCTACGAATCCAGCTCCTAGTTCCCAAGCGTTATTGTTATCTACCATGAAACCTTCACAAGATATTTTGGTGTCAACACGTAATAAATACTATGGTAGTCTGACCACTGATCAACCTACTACCTCGACAATGAATCTATCTACTGAATCAGTAGAACCTACTTTTATTCCTGAATTAAGAATTAAGACATCGAAGGGAGTAATTCATAAATTGAGATATAATCCTTGAGCAAGAGCTGCACAAAATCATAATATAGTTGAAGATTTGGCTCAATCACCTTCAACTATGTCTGCTCTTGAGGTATTGCATAATTGTCCTCCCAGAAGCAGGCTTTATTGTCAGCCATTGGTGGAATTTATCCGACTGATTCTAATCTTGTTGTCTTTAATCATACGGGCTATGTATCATAGCTACTAGTAGAATTGGCAGTCTCCATAGAAGTAAATGTTCTCAATCACCTTGTTCATTGCATTATTATTGATGAGGGAGCATATACGTGCATCATGTCTCTAAACCGTTGGAATTCACTTGGCTCCCCATGATTATCACAATCATAAACGACATTGAAGGCTTTTGAGGGAAGAACATATAAACCTTGTGGTATTATCAATAGCCTGCATGTTGAACTATGGGAAAAAACAGTGAATATGGATGCCGAGGTTGTTGACGGACCCCTTGAATATAATATTTTACTTGGAAGACCATGGGTATATGCAATGACTGTCATTGTTTCTACATACTTTAGAATGATTGCCTTTCCACATAAAGGTACAATCACAGTCATTAATCAATTATCCTTTTTTTCCTTTGCTTCACAGGTAACTAGAAGAATTATGTTTGTTTAGTTACCCCAACTAGAAATTCATAACATTGGTGTAGGACTCTTAAAGGATTCCACTCTTATGGGAACCTTTGCATTACCGCCGCCCATGATGTCGGCAAAAATTGAAAGTATAGAGACTTGCTACATGATCTCTTCCACTCTATCTGGCTTAAGGGAGAGTACTTGTAATTCTGATATTTCTACGTTGGATGAATTTTTACCACCCAGCCCTATTGAGATGGCATAGTAATCAATCTATTTGGATTGGGCGGCAAATCTGAAATAAACGGCGCCGAGTGTTTGGGTTGATCGTTCCTTAGATTTTGGTACTCCATCTGATCCATTTTCCTCAAAAATTTTGACAGATAAAAATATTTTGGAAGCTATGATGTCAGAAGGTGAACCATGGGAATATTACCATCATTGTTCCCATCTGCCTGATTATGAAGAAACCAATCTTAGTGAACTATATCACCCATCCATCAAAACTTTCTTTTCGAATTATTTACCGATTAATGCAATTGATTCCAAGTGAAATTTATCAAATATTGAAGAAACTATTTCTATCGATATTTCGACCAAACCGGGCATTGTAGAAAATATTCATGTCGGTGTATCTTATTCCCCATTAGAACTTGATTCATATCTCTCTTTATTTTTTGAATTTTGTGATGTATTCACTTGGTCTTACGAGGAAATGCCAGGCATAGATACTAGTATAGTTGAACACACTATTAATATGTATCCGGATGTCAAACAAGTGCGTCAATGACTTCGTCCTGTTCATCCAAAGAAAGCCGCTGCCATCAAAGAAGAAGTTGAAAAACTTTTGCATGCTAGTTTCATTTACCCTGTTCTGCTAACTGAGTGGATTTCAAATATCATTCTTGTTATGAAAAAACAAGGAAACATTAGAGTGTGTGTCGATTATCGGGATGTTAATATGGATTTTCCAAAAGACATCTATCCTACTCCCTTAATCAACCATATTATTGAAGATTGTGCTGGATGCGAAATATTTTCATTCATGGATGGAGTTTCCGGCTACAATCAAATCAATATCTTCTCATATGAACAACATAAGACATCATTCATTTGTCCCTGGGGCACATTCGCATATAGGAAACTTCCATTTGGTTTAAATAACGTTGGGGAAAATTTTCAGAGAGCAATGGATTATGCTTTCAATGGCATCAAGCACATTGTTCAACAATATCTAGAGGATTTACCAACGCATTCACGAAATCAGACTGATCACCCGATGCATTTAAGAGCCATTTTCTTATGCTGTCGACACTAAAAAATATGCCTCAATCCACATAAATTTGTGTTTTGTGTTGGTTTTGGTTGATTGCTCGGATTCATAGTCTCAAAAGAAGGAATTCGAATAGATCCACTGAAGGTACTAAAAATTCTTGATTTTCCTGCACCATCAAATTTACTTCAGATACAAAAACATCAAGGAAAGGCTAACTTCTTGAGAAGGTTCATTCCAAACTACGCCGAAATGGCTAAAGGATTTACTCGATTATTGAAAAAGGGGGTTCCCTTCCATTGGGACTAAGTTGCACAAGCTTCTTTTGATGATGTCAAGGACACTCTTTTCCAAGTGTCATTAATGTATCCTCCTAATTATCAAAATGATTATTTCCTATATATCGTCGCGACTGAAATGACCAACGCTATGGTATTGGTCCAAGTGGAAGATGGAATTGAGCATATGAACTATTATTTGATTCGTAATTTCAATGATACGAAAGTTAAGGACTCGTACATGGAAAATCTTACCTTGGAAGCTGTTCAAGCTATCCAAATATTTTTTCATTATATCCTGCTTTGAAAAACAACAATAGTTTCGGATTGAAACCCCATGACTTATATATTATCATGTCAATTGCTGGGGCGCAAATATTCAAAATGGATTGTCATTTTTTAGGAATTTGATTTAGAATTCATAAAATCCAAGTCAAAGAAGTCTTTAGTTTTGGTTGAGCTTCTCTGTGACCTTCCCTCTGATAGCACTGCACCTACGTCGGAACCATCAATTCTTGACAAGTCTCTGTTTCTAATCAGATCATCTGATCCTTGGTATGTGGATTTCATCATTTATCTCCAAACTCAAATTTTTCGACCTAATACCCCTCGCTCTGAACAACAATGTATTCGATACCAAGCCAAATATTATCCGATTGTCGGCGATACACTTTATCGTCATGGTGTCAATATAGTTATAAGGAGGTGCCTCACTCATGAGGAGGCCGAAAATTTGTTAAATGATTGTCATGTTGGGGCTTGTGGTGGAAATTTATCTAGATATTCTACCGCGCTAGTTACTTTTGGCCTACTATTTTTCCAGATTGCATCCTCGCAGTCAGAAGTTATCATGCGTGCCAGATTTTTTATCGTAAGATCTGCAAACTGCCAGTGCCAATGCATCATGTTGTATCTGCAGGACCATTTATGAAATGGGGTATTGACTTCATGACCTGCAACCCTCCTTCATCTGGGGGGCATGGTAATATTATTGTCACAGTCGAATATTTTACCGAATGGGCTGAAGCGATGCCTACCTTCAACAACATAGGACAGATAGCTGCATTTTTTTTCTTTAATAGTGTTATTGCACGGTTTGGGGTCCCACAGGCCATAGTTATAGATCATGGGAAGCATTTTTGCAACCACATGATGTCTGAATTGAGTATAGCGCGTTGATCAAAATTCTCTCTGATGCCATCTCATTTGGTATTAACAGCGTAATTATAAGGTTAGACTCACAACTTGTGGTATTACAACTTACTAGTGTTTATACTGTTAGAAATCCAACACTTCTTAGATTGTTCCTAAGAGTTTGACTTTTGGAAAGACATTTTGATTTCATTCAATATCAACATATTTCCAGAAATTTGAATGTATTGACTGATTCATTAGCTAATCAAGTTTTAGACAAACATTTGCAACATGTGTAAAGAAAACATTCACATCATTGAATAGGATTGCACAGTAAACATAGGAAAAACTCAGAAATCATATAGATATATAGTTATAGTTTTTTACAAAATTTGTGCCCAAGACACATTGGTCATCTGACCTCAAAATGTATGCAAAATTTCACAAGTAAACTAGTGGTGCTCATGGTAACATGCTACAGATCTAGAAATCCTACGAAGCTATCGCATCAAATGGTTAGGAACCCCAATAGTGTGTCACTGCAGTCGCATGGGTAACTCTTCAACCCAAAATTTTGGAATTTCAAAGGTCAAAACCTCTATGTGTTGTTGAAGCTCAGCCAGAGTCTCAACCATATCAAGGTCCTGAAGGACTGCTCTCTCGACATCCCTTTCTGCTGGTGCATCTGCTTCGCGCTCTGGTTCCTCTACTGGTTGAACACGATTGATATCTGCATTACATCAAACATTTATTTTAGTCTTGGGAAAACATCAAAATGCAAAAATATTGTATAAAACTTAGAAAAATAAAAAAACATGTTCAAAAAATTCTTACCCATTCCACCCCACTGAGCGCCTCCTGGTAATACTAAATCTGGATCTCCTCAAAATTCAAGCCTGCGTATGCATACTCATCGATGGCGATGATCTATCGTTAGAACCAGGTGAAGAATGCAGTGGAGAGCACAACGGTCGATTGGACTGCATGCCGACCCATGAGTTCTACCCATCTCTACATTCGAGGATCTCTAGGACTAGATATATCCAGTGTTACATGCTCTGGCTGCATCAGTGGAATCCATTCCAAAGTGAAGGAGATAAGGGTTGAACCATAACCGAAATTCTTCTTCCTTCCTCCCTTTTCTTTGTTCAGTTATTCCTTTATCTGAGATAGAACAGCTTCAAACCAGTTGAATATTTTTGGCTCTAAACACTCTAGTGCATACTGCATATATGATCTGTTCGCTACATGTAGCGTAACGTTGCCAACAAGTTTAGCGATCGTGAAAAGGATGGCTCTCAAAGGAAAATCCCTGACATCCCAGATGTTTATTTTTCCATCTTTGCTAGGTTATTCCCCTGGATAGAAATACTGCATAACATAATCCCTCACTATCTCTCCTCCAATGGTAGACCCTATGAGAGAAATGGGAAAACCTCTCCTCAAAAAACTTGTGAGAAAATACACGTTCTCAACTATTATAGGAACCACTTGATTTTCAATGTGAAATGCCTCTATCTACAGATCCCATGCTCGAACTAAGAACTCCAAGAGTTCTATTTGTTGCCTCATTCCCGACAATTTGAAGTACTTAAGTAGTCCACAATCTCTTAGGGCTCTTACAATACCCGGATCATTCAAGGAAATCATATCTTGTTCTTCATGTTCTCTTGCCCTCCATGTAATCGTCATTATAATTCGATGGAAACCTGAAATACAATCATGAGATCCATTAAATTCCATTCATTGCAAAAAACTAGGCAAATTTTGGGCACAACATGAAAACCAAAAACTAGAACTGCGCCCAATGCACTCCCTGGGCTGAGACAGTGCGTTGCATATGCAGGTACCCTTCACTGTACCTGCTATGCAACATAGTTTTCGACATTCAGGGGTGTGTTGCCCTCATTTTGGGCATAATTTACCCTAGGGGCCTTAAAACCCTAAAAATATATAGAAATTGGAGATGAAATGAATACCAAAGGGAAGATGGGATTCATGGTACTAACCTGGATCAAACGGCGACGAAATCCGTCCACAGAATTGACCGCAATTGACGACTGAAGTTTGGGGGTAAAATCAGGTTTAGAGCTCCAAAATGAAAATGGTAACTATGGAATGGTAAAAATGAATAGTGAAACTACTTTTTATAGTCATTTAATTTTTTGCAAGTTAAATTTATTGCTATGACTATGGTTTTATTATGTTTTTATCATGAAACAAGTATTTTTAATCCATTTGATGTTGCTCTGAAACAGGACATACAACTGATGAACAGATTAGTCATGCAAATTTATTCAAAGAATGACTTGACCACAAAGCATACTGTTCCTCCTTATTTTTAGAGCTTTGATAAAAAAGAAAAAGGATTTGAAGCCCAATTTTATCTCTTTTTCGAGCTTCAATAACAGCAAAAAAGGAACCCCTCGAGTCTTCTTTCAACTCTTTTCAGATTCCGATAATGTGAAAATATTGCCGAGCATTTGTATTTTCGAGCTTGTTAAAGTAAGTGAATTGATATCTACTCAGTACAAGTTTAACCCTTTTCTGGAGTGAGATAGATTATTTACAAAAAAGGAATACCTTGGTTAAACTTGACCAAAGAGGTTCTCTCAGATATTATTTTACACTTTTTCAGGTCTGAGAGACAAATTTATCAAAAATTACTTGTGGAGTTTTCTTTCGTCCTCTTTTTCAAATTTTCTAAATATGAAAAAGGATCGGGCTATCACTATCGTTAAGATCATTAAAATATAAATAGAGATGGGCTTGTCGATCATGGAAAGAATCGAGTTTCATTCATCGCTAGACTTGTTAAATTATTAAATAGCGATACTTTATTCACCCGAAGGGTTTAATTATATATCAAGAAAATGTTATCCTCCTCAAGCTTGTTAAAAAAATAAAGAGGTACTAGTCTACAAATGACCGGGGAAAATTTGGGAAAAGTGAGTAAGAATTATTTTTCGTAGCAAGTCACTCTTGAACATGACATTTATTTCACTCCATGTCTGTGACTGTTTGGGTTGGGTAATCATCTTGATGGTTCATTCACACCTATGGTTCATCATACCTTCACTTTGGGTTTGGGTCAATACTACCAACTCATCACAGTGTCGTCGATATGTTCAAGAGAATTCATCTAGTGATTTACAACTCATCCTTCTGTAATACTCGTAAACTATCATTCTCATGACCGTCATCCCTGAAGATTTCTATATCAAGTCATACCCTTATCTCCGAAATCATTAACTCTTGTTTTGAAATAAGGTGACTTCCTGTTGACAAAAAATATATATCTAAGAAGTTCACTTAGAAACATCAGATTCCAGTACCATGAGGCTTGTTACATCATCGACAAGATCATCGCTTCTGGACCTTTGACTGAAAGATTTTGTTTGGCTTTCAACATCAAATCATCTATTCACACCTTACGAAATGTACTGCAGTACCTTGAGGACCATTTTAATTAATGGTGGTTCTCTCGTGTTTGTTCACAGCTCACATCATTGGCTAGTAATCAAACAATGTCTTTCCATGTTCGACTACAAATCATATATTCGCATGGATAGACTTGTACCCAAATGATCGAGTTAACGAGATAAGAAGACCTTGGATCTAGTTTCATCCATCCGAGCTGCGATTTAAATATTGTTGTACACATCATCTGTACGGTCACCTTACATATATATTTCCATCCAAACATGGGCCTATATCTGTAGGCATGTCTGCATCTGGGCAACATTCCAATTAAGATGACTTTCTGAATTATGTACATGTTATTAGATTGTTTTATGTGCCGAATATGGGAATGCCTACCCTTAAAATTTATGATCAAAGAGGATATATCATGGTGTAATGTATTGTAAGATTGATGTAGGTGATCGTTCCACTTCATCTCCAGGCTCATCACAGTCTAAAGCATCTCAATCAAATGTTTTTATTATTTGGATCTCATGCTTTAGGGGGAAATTGTTATAGTTAAATTTGGGAACCATTCCCAATGACTTGGTTAACTGGGCATCATCTCCAGGACCAATGATCAAGGGTCTATCATTCCCTATCATTTCAGTTGCTACATGCCCTAAGACAAGAAACAAGAACAAATCAAGAAAGACTTTCATCAAGCAAAGGTTTCCAAGGTTTGAAGCTTATTATATAGCATATGAGAGCTCACCAACACAAGCTCTAAGGGGCCTAAGTGCATTGCATATGCAGGTAGCCCATGCAAGGTTTCTCTACAAAGCACTTCCCGACATTCACAGGTGTGTTGGTCACATTGGGAACGAAATTATCAATGTTTTGGAATATCCAATTGGCCAATGCCTTCTAGAAGAGTTCACATGTGTCAAGCTTCGGATCCAAGTGTCCATTTGACATCTACATGACTGGAAACATTTCTTTCCTATTATTGGAAAGTCATTGATTGCAAAACAACCTACAGTTCATCTATAAATTGAGCACAGATCTAAGTGCTTGAAAAGGAAGAATTTGAGTAGAGAAATGTTGGAGGATTTTCAATTGAGAGGTAGATTTGTATAGTTGCTACTGGAGATATTTATACTATGATGAGGCTTGGGGACGTTGCTGGAAGGGTCGCTTCAAATCAATCATTTGGTTGTAACCTCTCCTTCTATCATCAATAAAGAGTACTGCTTATTTTTCCCTATATGCATTTATATTAACTTTGATTTTCCATATTGCAAGATCTTGGTTGATGTATATGATTTATGATTTACTGATTTAGCTAACTAGCTTGAATAGATATCTATATTATTGCATCTTCTTTTGTTTTAGTGTTATTTCTTGCAGGAAGCATTCAACACAAAACTGCTTGAATTTGAAGCTGCAACATAAGTGACAGAAGGAGCCATTTGGAAGCGACTGAACAAGTAAGCATCCAATCCCTTCTGTGTATCTATTCTAAGTTTGTAATATTCCAAAAATTTATCCTTCATCTAAATGGAATATTATAGTTGTTTTTATCACTAGGTAGGTGAACAAATGGGTGGGGAGGCTCATTAACCTCTTTAGAAGGAATAATAACACTCCTAATGTGAAAGGAGGAAGAATAAGCAGCTAATATGAGCACCTTTGGGTGTGAACAACGATGGGATCATTTTTATTTAGTCAACTTTGACCAATTCAACAACATTGTCTAGATCCATTGAATCTCCTTGATAAATAGTGCAGTTTTAGTGGAGGACAACTTGCATGAGCTTAGTGGAAAATATGGATGGGACCCAATGTGAAGAGGTTCACTTGCTATATATGGAGAGGATAGGAGCATTTGTTACTCATGTTTGTATATTATCATTTCATATTGGTCTTTTTATAATTGGCTTCCTCTTGTTGTTTAGCAAGGTTGCAGTGTTGTTTAGCACCGGGTGTTCCCGAGTGGGAATCCCACCTCTTCCCTTGAGAGGCCTCTTGGGAGAGTATTGTGCTATATTGCTCACATCCAGGCTTGAGGCCAAGCACCACTCTTTAGCTACAGTGTTACTTCTACAAATAATAGTGCTATGTTGTAGGGTGTTGCAGTGGAGGTTTGATAACACCACTTCCGAGTTTGTTTCTCAGTAGAGGGAGCCTTCCTTCTCTTGAGAGGTCAACTAGGAAGATTTCTGGGCTCGTTTCACATCTTGGAAGTTTTATAAACTATTAATAATCTCCTATAGCATATTCCCTCACAGGAACTGTGTCATTTTTCATAGAGCTGCAACAGTAAGGTTTAAGCCCCTGTTTTGAGCTATTTTTCTAGGGAAAGGGCTAACCCTTCTCCCGGAAAGCTAGAAGAGCGGATTCTCATACCTCTATTGTATTATTCAGTTGTATTTATGTAATTTTTCAATAATAATACGTTATTTCAGATTTGAATATTCAGATCTGCACTTTTTTACATCAAGCTTTCAAGAAACCCTTGCCGGGCTATCTCAGTAATGTATTAAAGAGGTTATATCTCTGTTTTCTCAGCATATTTCCTAATAAAACTCTAGATCTATGGTTTGATATCATATTTTTGTAGAATCCCTCATTAAATAACGCAGTCATGTGCTTCATAAATTCTACATAGCTTAATTCATGGGATTTGGCCACTTTTAAGCTGATTTGAGGCTGGGAGGTCTGTTTAACTTATTAAAAGTGATTTGTTTTTGTTCCTCTTTTGTATTTGAGGGAATAAATCTATATGATAAGGGAAACAAGAATTATTTATTCTTTTTAAAATGAAAATCTCTGCAAATAATGTTTTTAGGGTCAAACTGCTACATTTTCCCCACTTGGGAGGATGTAGGAAAACCCCTTTTTTCTGCTATTACATTCATTTGATGGAAATGTGTTTCTCTACACATTTTGTGATTTAAGTTCTCCCTACTACTCCATTATTGTGCTTATTCACTGATGCATTCCCAATTCGGGATATTACAGTGGTATTAGATCATAATCTTAGCTCAACATGTGGATCTCAGACATTATGCTATCAAGAGAAGAAGGAGAAGAGCTAATGTACAGAAAGGATAAGACTCCATTATGTGGAGGAAAGAAGGAGGAGAGGCTCTCAAATATTCTTCCAAAATCTATGCAGAGCATCATATAATATCTTAAGAAGATGAGAGGGGAGTTGGAATCTCAAGAGGAGTTTGAATCTAGAGCCAGATCTGGATTTGCACATGATAGGTGTGAGCATGCAGGTACACCCTATTATGCACAGCGCATTCAAATTTCCAGATATATCATGAGAGAGATGGAGGAAGGAGGAATTCCTAAGAGGGAAACTCTTGGTGACTTCCTTCAGGAGTATGAATCTCAAACTGAAAATTTTAGAGATCATATCACTTTTCAAGAGTTTTGTAAGATCAAGGTGGAGAGGAGTAGGTGGCATGACATGGATAGATTTTCTCTATCTACTTTTGATGGATCACCAACATGTTCAGCCAGAGCTTGGGTGGAGGAGCTACACACCTATTTGCAGCAGCACCAAGTTTCTGAAGATGAGGCCATCAGAGTTGCAGCGCAGCACTTTGTAGGTAAGGCCTATGCTTGGTGGATTTTTGAGTAATTTTCATTGAAAAATGCCAATATCTCTTCTTATGAAAATTTCACTAAGAGATTAGTGGAGAGGTTTGATGGAAGACATTATAAAACACTCTTGGTAGAGCCAAAGAAAACAAAACTTGTGCATGAGTTGGAAGAACCTGAAAACTCAAATCCACTTCATAAAACTATTGGAAAAGCTCACATCTTGCATAACACCTTGCTAAAGGAAATATCTCTATCTCATACCTTTGGACAAGAGGACATGTAGGTTCCTTTTTCAAAAAAGGATCCTCTTATTGAGGAAATGACTCCCATTCATATTGAAGAGGAAGAGAAGGATGGGGGAAACAACGTTGTCACATCTAGATCATATCTATTACCTCATGCAGAGGAAGGAGGAGCACATGCTCCAACAAGAGGAATTATTGTGTCATTGCAAGATATTCCCCAGGATCTTACATATGGAAGACAAAGCACAATCTATGAGCAACATGATTGTGAGATATTACTGATGAAAGGAGAAGGTAGAGAGGTGGGTCAACATCATTTGATGATGAGCACACACCCCTATGTATTTCAGAGAGTTGGTGCAAGGAAGAGGAATATTGATTTGCTGTGAGGGAAAAATCAAGGTTGCCCAACCATATGTACAGTCTACTCTTGACATTGATGTCTCAGTACATGAAGGAATTCCACCTGGGAGGCCACCAGATCTGGAGTTGGTAAGAGGCATCTTTCCATTTGGTTCACCCCTCTTAGATTCCAGAGAGGTGAAAAATTTGGAGCAGTCTAGTACAGCGTAGAGAGTTTGGGATAAACTCAAGGAGGAGGGGGGCATCCTTCCATTTTCAGAATCACCCACCCTCACTACACATACTTTGCTGATAGAAGTTGCTGCAGTGATGGAGGATGGCACATTCATGGTGCAAGGGAGCTGATCCATGGATTTGGAGAAACAGAGGGTACTTCGATTGAGGAAGGAATCCTCCATACATTGGAGTAGATGGAGGCCACTCATGCTTACATTGGCCAAGATTGGGAGAATATTTTTGGATGGGAGCTTCTCATGGGAGACCAACTTCCAAATATCACTACTTCTTTTGGAGCATGAGCAGCTACATGATGGACATGGTAGCAAATTGGAGGATGAATTTGGCATGAGAAATGTCAAAGGAAAGGACAATATGTGGAAAGCTTCACATTGCAAATCACCATGTTGGAAATGTTGTCATTGATGGAAAAGGAGATGGAAAAGAAGACAGTAGAGAAGCAGAGAGATAGAAAAAGAAGACTGTTGAAAGGAAAAGAGAGCAAAAGAGGTAGAGTAGTATCAGAGAGGCAACAAAGATCTGAAGAGGATGTAGAGGGTCGAGCAGCTGCAAAGCAGGGCCATTTGAAGCAGCCCAGGTTGTAGAATATGCAGATAATACAGAGAAATGGTCAGAGAGGGTCGAGCAGCAGAGACATGATGCAGAGAATACAGAGAAACTATAGAGAGGGTCGAGCAACAGAGAAAGGTTGCAAAGAGTACAATGAAACATTCATGCACAGAGACAGAGAATACAAAGGCATAGCCATTAACAAATCCACTGTGAAATGAAAACAGAGACAGAGATTACAGAGGCAGAGCCGTTAACAAATCCACTGAGAAATGAAAACAGAAGATGTAGAACCATGCAGAACGAGTCGAACTGAAAGGAAAATGAAATAAATTGATAAATATACACTCTAGTTATAATGCAGGGTTAATACACAAATTGCGCATGTAAACAAAATATGAAGGACAAATAAAATTTGAAGCAGAATCATTAGAACTGGAACCTTGAGCTAGAGGACGCAGAACCTTGCATGAACAACAAAATCGGGGGTGAAAATACCAACAGTATCGCATGAGTTTGGAGATGGTAAGTGGCTTAACCTTTTCGAACGCGATTAGGGTCACCACTTGCCGCGTGTCCTTGGGTGGTATTTGAATACCACTTACATCGTGAAATTTTTGTTTGTTAACCCTCGGCCCAAAGAAAAACGTGATATTGCTCTTCATCTGTCAGATGGGGATCCAAAGTTCAGTTGGAGCGCAAGAGTAGATTGACCATCCGATCAAAAGAGAAAGTGCGGGGAAGAGAACCGAGGCTATGGGACCTACATTCATTGATGTGGGGGCCAAGTATTATGCGAAGTTCATTGTATTGTGTGTATTATACAAGTTAATAAATAGGCGGAAGGTAAGTAACAATGCATTGTGGACCCAAAGGTTGGTTTTAATTCAACTCATGGTATAATGTTTGAAAGGTCTTGTTTATGTGTCAAGGTTGATATAAACTGTAGTATTAATATAGTGTGGAGGAAGGTGGGCCCGAGAATGATTATATATGTTATCTCGTGGGTAATTCCAAAGGGTTTTGTTATAATGTATGATAGAGGAGGTAATATATGTGAATACAGTATTGTGAATATGAAATATCACAAAGGGTGCGCGTATAAAACATTGTATATGTGGATATAAGTTGCGGTGGGCCTAGTTGAATTGTTACGTTAATGGTTAGTTATTAGCCATTAGAGAAAATGTTTAATGGTTGATATGCATGTGAATAGAGATGTTGGCCCAAGAGAAAGATAAAAAATTTTATGTGATGCGATGGTTGTTTGATAGCCTAATGTTAATATGTTGCATGGCTTAGTCTATGATTGTGAGCGGAAGCGTTAAATAAACTATGGGGCCCGAAAGGTTATATAGATATATATATTAGTGCTGGGTTTAAGTCTGAGTCAAAGAATTGATATAATGTTGATGGAGGATATATATATCTATATATGTTATCTGTTGGGGTTTGAGTTCGAGTTGTGGATTAAAACAAGGTCGAAGAACTTGTAATATTTATATGCGGACCTTACGAATGGAAATATAAAAGAGACGGAGTATATGTGTAGTGTGGGCCCCCACGTGAAAAGAAAGGTTCAATGCATGGTTATTCCGAGAATTTTAACCCAAGCTGAAGAATATTTCAAAGGTAAAGCGACAAAGTATATATATATGAAACAAAATATATATACACATATATCTGTGAATAGTGAACCATCGCATCGAAGAAAAACATAACAGAAAAACTTGTTAATAAAAGTTCTGATTGCGACTGTGATAAAGAAGTGGACCCGATATGTTATAAATGGTGACTCATATGTGTTTGAGTTCCGGCTTAAAGTTCATCAAAGTGATTCATCGCATCGGAGGTGAAAGAGTGACAAAAAAATTGAAAGTTCCAATTGCGATTGAGTGATTGGATGATATCTGTCGGATTTTCTGAAGGATGGATGGCATATATGAGTTGTTTGATTACATGGTGGGGCCTTTGCTAATCACATCGCAGAATTCCAATCGCATCGGCACAGTGAAGTGAAAGTGAACAGTGAACCATCGCATCGGAGTAAAGCAGAACATCAGAACATACCATTGAAAGTTCCAATTGCGATCAATCATATCGGAACCATCGCAAGAGGTGTAATCACATCAGAGTACATGAAAATATCGATTAGTGGGACCGAAAAGGAATTTTATTTATTAAAAGGGTCTATTATGATTATATTTCTAAGAGGCATTTGCGTTATATAGAAAGGGCAGTTTATGTGTTAAAAATGCCTTTATTATTACGCTGAGAGTTGATTTTCGTTATATAAAACACGTAGTTAAATATATGCAGGAGTTACGCAACAACAGTGAACAAAAAAGCATACAGAGAGGAAAAAGACAGAGACAGCTGCAGAAAAGATAACACGCAGTGATCCAAAAGGCTGGATGGGTTGAGTTGGAATTCACATTGTAACTAAATGTAAATGTTTTAATTGTTTTATATTGTTTGTGATGCACTGGAAAGTCTTTGTAGGAAACAAAACTCCACTGTAAAACTGAAAGTTGTACAAATTGTTGTAGTTTTCTGAATGAGTTGGATAAAGAAGTGAGGAGGCAGAAGGCGAAGAGTCAGGGCTATTCACTTTTAATTCCCTGTGGAATATGAACAGTTATGAGGCAAACTGTATAAACGATATCACATTGATATGCATTGAGAGGTTAGAGAATGTAGAGTATGAAGAATTGAGGTAGAGAAGATAAGAAGAAGGATGAGCAGAAAGAGATGTTATAAGACAGATTTGAAGACTGGAGGACAGAACAAAAGAAGGTATAGAACATAGTTGATATCCAAGGTAAATAAGAAAATGTTTTCTTTTGATAGAATGAGGAAGTTGGAGCTTCCTTATCAAGTTTTAGCTTGATAGATGTCAGTTGTGGCTGACTGAGGTTGGAGCCTCTTATAGGTTGGTGCCTACAGAAAATTGATGGGAGTTGGAGCTTCCTTGCAAGTTGTAGCTTGCAGAATTGAGGTTGGAGCCTCCTATGGGTTGGTGCCTACAGAAAATCAGTGGTGAGAGGGATTTGGAGCTTGCCTTTGCATCACAACAGTAATAAGATGTGGTTTTCTCCCGTTATGGGTTTCCACTTATATCTGGTGTCTATGTGCATGATGTCTATGTGTTGATCTGATATATCTATTCTGCTTAATACTTTTTGCTGACATATTCTGCTTATTAATTGTTTCTCACAAATAAATATTGCTCACATATTATGCTGATCATGAAATGAAGGTGTTAATAAAGTTTAATGAAAAGTTTTAAAAAGTCAATGAATGTGTTAAACTGATTCACCCCCCCCCCCCCCCGTTTAACTAAGGGTCCAACAATTGGTATCAGAGCAGGTTCCTTTTGTATCAGTTTAACAACTGAAAGGAGATCCTAGGTCCCGAGGATGGCTAGTCAAGAAGGATGTTCAACTAACAAAGCCCCTTTCTTCACCGGTGCAAATTATGCCTTCTGGAAAATCAGAATGAGAGCTTACATAATGTCTCTAGGAATAGAAGTTTGGGCAGCTGTGGAATTTGGATATGCCCCAAAGGCGACTCACTCAGAAAAGGAAGCCAAACAATATTTTGTAGCTAATGCAAAGGCCATGAATGAAATCTTAAATGGACTATGTGAGGATGAATTTATCAAAGTAATGCACAGCAATACTGCCAAAGAAATGTGGGATACTCTTGAAAACATCCATGAGGGAAACAAAAAGGTGAAGACAACCAAACTTCAAGTATATAGAGCTCAGTTTGAAAATTTAAAAATGAATGATGATGAAGATATTGGCAACTTCTTCTTAAGAGTTGCAAAAATTGTTAATAATATGAAAGCTCTTGGAGAAACCATACCAGAATGTGTAATTGCACAAAAGATTCTAAGATCTCTTCCACCCAGCTTCAACCCCAAAGTTTCTACCATAGAAGAAACAACTGCTTGGGAAACGTTGACCATGAACCAACTACTTGGAAACCTAACAGCCTATGAGATGAGACTACCACAAAGGAAGTCAAATGTAAGGGAGGCAACCTTCAAGACAGAGAAGAAGAAAGAAGAAAAGGAAGAAATATGCTCTGGCTCTAATGAAGAAGAGGCCAAAATTTTCAGGAAATTGGATAGAGGCTCAGGTAAATATAAAGGTAAACTTCCATTTAAATTCTTTAACTGTGGAAGATTTGGACACTATGCTGCTAAGTTTCCTCATAAGAAAACAAAGAATCAGAGTCAAGAATAAGAGAAAAACATATCTAAGAAAGGGAAGAGATTCAATGGAAAGTCTTCCTATGCTCAACAAGATAGCAGTGCATCTGAAGACTCAGATGAACCTTCAAGTGAAGAAGGAACCTCTGAATTTCTATTGATGGCTATAGAAGAGCTTGAAGGATTCCTTATATAATATGAAGAAGAAGGTGAAGTTGATCTTGAGGGGGAGCTAAGAAGTGCCCTGGAGGAAATTGACAGACTCAAACTAAAGTGCAGAAAATAGAAAGACATTCTCCTCAAATATGTAAGAGAAGAAAAAAATTCAAAATTCATCATTCATTTGAAAGTAGAGCTTGAAGAAGCCAAGAAGGTAGAAGACATTTTACTTAAGCAAATTAAGGATAAAATTCAGGAACAAGAGAAATTGGAAGAAGAAGTAGTAAGCTTGAGGAAGAAATTGGAAAACTCCCAAAGGAAAATGTCAATAAATTCTTCTCAAATGACAAGCTCTGGTAAGTTGAATGAAATTCTAGATGCTCAAATATATCCTCTGATAAAAACTGGGATAGGCTATGAAGGAGAATCAAGTAAAGGAAAAGAAAAGAAAAACAAAAATATGATTTTTGTAAAAGCAGATAAAGATGATAAAGCAACTCAGATGATTCCTATAGAAAAATAAACCTGCAATGAAGTAGACAGAAGCCAAAAGGAACCTCTAATGAAAAAGAATGAAATAAATAAACAGTCAACAGAAAATGGCTCATATACTCCTAAGTATGTCAAATTTGGAAGCCATCAAAGGAGATTCTTCCCTCCTATAAAAAATGCCACCTGTTATGCCTGCCACAAGCTGGGACATATTGCTACATACTGTCATACAAGGAGAATTAATTCAAACCAACAAAGGATGCAAACAGTGAAAATATTATCTCAATCAAACAAATGGAGAAGACAACCTTTCATCAGGTATGCAAATTGTTTTTATGGATACTATTTTTACTATAAGGAATTTGGCCATAACATCATAGAATGCAGAAAATATGGACAAAGACTGATGTTCACAACCTCAAGAAAGTTTATGAATCATGGAGAGTCTACTCGTACTCATAATTCTACTAAATATATGATCAAATGTTGTGTATGCAATAAAGGTGGACATATATCTTCAAAATCTCCATCATCTCAGAAAAGGTACCAAACAAAAGGATGCTTGCAGTGGAAAAAGAAGGTAAATAAATGTGACCTAGCCCTAATAGCTCAAGGTCTAAAAAGCCAATGGTATTTAGACAGTGCATGCTCAAAGCATATGACTGGAGATAGAAGAAATTTTATAACCTTTGATGATAAGAAATCTGGAAATGTTACTTTTGGAAATGATAAAGCAGGGAAAATCAAAGGAAAAGGCTCAGTCAGTTTGGATAATGGCAGAGGAAAGGCCCAAGATGTACTATTTGTGGATGGGCTGAAAGAAAATTTGATGAGTGTCAGTCAAATGTGTGACAAAGGTTGTGAAGTTCTGTTTAGAGCTCAATACTGTGAAGTAAGATCAAGCACCACAAGAAAGACCCTGATCAAAGGTGTTCAAATAGAAATTAATGTCTATGTAGTGAAGGAAGAGAATGAAGCATGCCACCTTAGCAAACTTGAGGAGTCATGGTTATGGCATAGAAGATTGGGACACCTTAACTTCGACCACATCATCAGTTTAAACAAGAAGAAAGCAGTCAGAGATATGCCAACAATGAAGAAGCCTTCTAATACCATATGTAAATCTTGCCAATTGGGCAAACAGACCCACACATCCTTTAAGACCAAAGAAGAGCTATCAACAAGTAGACCACTTCAGCTTGTACACATGGACCTGTGTGGACCTGCAAGAACTAAAACACCAAGTGGGGAATCTTATTTCATGCTGATAATAGATGATTTTTCCAAAATGACATGGGTTGTAATTCTAAAATATAAATCGGAAGCACTTGAGAAATTCAATACATTCAAGGCATTGGTAGAAAATCAAGCAGGATGCAAGCTAAATTGCATCAGATTAGACAGAGGAGGTGAATTCACAGAATATGACTTTGCAAACCTATGCAATGAGCATGGGATAAAACAACAGTTTAAAATTGTAGGTACACCTCAACAGAATGGAGTGGAAGAGAGACAAAACATGTCTGTACAACAAATTGCCAGAGCCATGATGCAAGAAAGTAACATTCCCCAAATTTTCTGGGCAGAAGCAGTACACACAGCTGTGCATATTCTTAACAAAGCTCATTTAAGACCAAACAGTTACAAGACTCCTTATGAAATATGGCATGGTAAACCAACATCAATCAAGCACTTTAGAGTCTTTGGAAGCAATTGTTACATAAAGAATAATGATGAAAATCTGGGGAAGTTTGATGCAAGAGAAGATGAAGGAATATTTTTAGGATATGCATCCAAGAGTAAAGGTTACAGGTGCTACAAAGAGACACTTCGAAAAATTGTGGAAAGCATTGATGTAAGATTTGATGAAGAACTACCAAACAAGACAAGAAGTACAGACTACGGAAATCCTCCAGAAGATCATGAAGAAGAGAACCAAGATGATGATGAAATAAGCAAGACAATAGAAGATTCTGAACTGAACTCGAAAGCCCCCTCAAGATACACTCAAAAGAATGATCCAGAAGATCAAATCATTGGGGACAAGAGTGTAAGAGTCCAAACAAGAAGAAAGCTAACTGAACAGACAGAAGAGGTATACCTAGCTATGTTATCACAAATAGAGCCAAAGAAGTTTGAAGAAGCCAGCAAGGACAAGTATTGGGTGAATGCTATGAATGAAGAATTGGACCAAATTGAGAAGAACAATACCTGGGAATTAGTTCCAAGACCCACTGAGAAAAATGTCATAGGATCAAAATGGGTATTCAAGAATAAGATGAATGAACAAGGACAGGTAATCAGAAATAAAGCCAGACTTGTCTACAAGGGATATTCACAAATTTAGGGTCTTGATTATGATGAAACATTTTCCCCTGTAGCCAGAATGGAAGCTATCAGAATGTTTTTGGCCTTTTCTTGCTACCATGACTTCAAGATATATCAAATGGATGTGAAATCTGCCTTCCTGAATGGAGATCTAGAAGAAGAAGTCTACATGGAACAACCTGAAGGATTCTCATTAACAGATAAAGAAGACTATGTGTGCAGACTAAAGAAGGCCCTATATGGGCTGAAACAAGCTCCTCATGCATGGTATTCAAGGCTGGACAAGTACTTGCAAAAACAAGGCTTTAAGAGAGGAGGAGTAGACAACAATCTATATATAAATGCCAATTAAATTGAACTCCTGATTGTAGTAGTGTATGTAGATGACATCATTTTTGGAAGCAGCAAAGATGAGTTGGCAAAAGGATTTTTGAAGAGATGAAATCAGAGTTTGAGATGTCTATGATTGGAGAGCTCACCTTCTACTTAGGACTTCAAATTCAGCAAAAGAACACAAGAACATTCATTTCACAAGAAAAATACTTAAGAGAAATGTTGAAAAGGTTCAAAATGTAAGACTACAAACCTGTGTCAACCCCCATGATCACTGGATGCAAGCTATGTGCTAATGATGGATCTATAGATACAAATCAAAGAAATTATAGATCCATGATAGGAAGTCTGTTATACCTGACAGCTTCTAGACCAGACATTATGTTGGCAGTAGGACTTGTGGCTAGATATCAAGCAACACCAAAACAAAATCACCTTCTAGCACTCAAAATTATATTCAAATATCTACAAGGAACTGCACAGTATGAGCTATGGTATCCAAAAGGCAAGAGATTCTGTTTGACAGCATATACAGATGTAGATTGGGCCAGCTATGTGGATGACAGAAAAAACACAAGTAGAGGTGCATTGTATTTGGGAAAAAGTCTGGTGGCATGGCTAAGCAAGAAACAAACATTTATCTCTCTATCTATAGCAGAAGCAAAATACATAGTAGCAGAAGCATGTTGCACATAGGTCATGTGGATGAAACAAACCCTCCAAGACATGAAGGTAAGCATTGATGAACCTATCCCTATCAAATGTGATAATACAAGTGCAATAAGTATATCAAAAAATCTTGCACTTCATTCAAAAACTATACACATCCCAATCAAGTACCATTTCTTAAGAGAAAAAGTAGCACAGAAGGTAGTGAAGTTGGAATATGTGCCAACAAAAGAACAAACAACAGATTTATTCACAAAACCTTTTGCTAGAGAACCATTCGAATATCTGAGAGACAAACTAGGGGTAGTGTCTGCAGATGCTACTCTCTAACAGAAAAAGAAAGCATCATTCCAGGGGGAGATCAGTCAACAAAGAGAGTCACAAAAGAGCTAGAGCAACTAAGCAGGGCATGAAATAGGTCCTCAAGATCAGAGTAACATGGACGAAATTTAAAAGCACACTAGAAAATGGGCAACCCTTTTCCATTGATGTCAAAGGGGGAGGAAAAGCAAGCAACAAAAGAAAGGGTACTAAAAGGCAAGCAGAGGAAGTGTATTTCCATCAATGCCAAAGGGGGAGACTATTGGAAATGTTGTCATTGATGGAAAAGGAGACAACATAGAAGAAGAGAGATAGCAAAATAAGACTGTTGAAAGGCAAAGACAGCAAAAGAGGTAGAGTAGTAGCAGAGAGGCAGCAGAGATTTGAAGAGGATGTAGAGGGTCGAGCAACTGCAAATCAGGGACATTTGAAGAAGCCCAGGCTGCAGAATATGTAGAGAATACAGAGAAATGGTCAGAGAGGGTCGAGCAGCAGAGACAAGATGCAGAGAATACAAAGAAACTGTATAGAGGGTCGAGCAGCAGAGAAAGGTTGCAGAGAGTATAGTGAAACAGTGAAACAATCATGCACAGAGACAGAGAATACATAGCTAGAGCCGTTAACAAATCCACTATGAAATGAAAACAGAGACAAAGAATACAGAGGTAGAGCCATTAAAAAATCCACTGAGAAATGAAAACAGAAGATGTGGAACCATGCAAAATGAGCGGAACCGAAAGGCAAAAGGAATAAATTGATAAATATACACTCTAGTTATAATGCAGGGTTAATACACAAACTGCACATGTAAACAAAATATGAAGGACAAATAAACTTTGAAGCAGAATCATTAGAACTAGAACCTTGAGCCAGAGGACGCGGAACCTTGCATGAAAAACAAAACCGGGGTTGAAAACACCAGCAGTATCGAGTGAGTTTGGAGATGGTAAGTGGTTTCACCTTTTTGAATGCGATTAGGGTCACCGCTCGCCACGTGTCCTCGGGTGGTATTTGAATACCACTTACATCACACATTTTTTTTCTGTTAACCCTCAGCCCAAAGAAAAATGTGATATTGCATGTCATTTATCGGATGGGGATCCAAATTTCAGTTGGAGCGCGAGAGTAGATTGACCGTCCAATCAGAAGAGAAAGTGCGGGGAAGAGAAACGAGGCTGTGGGACCTACATTAATTGCTGCGGGGGCCAAGTATTATGCGAATTTTAGTGTATTGCGTGTATTATAAAAGTTAATAAACATGCGGAAGGTAAGTAACAATGCATTATGGACCAGAAGGTTGGTTTTAATTCAAGTCATGGTATAATGTTTGAAAGATCTTGTTTATGCGTCAAGGTTGATATAAACTGTAGTATTAATACAGTGTGGAGGAAGGTGGGCCCGAGAACGATTATATATGTTATCTCGTGGGTAATTCCAAAGGGTTTTGCTATAATGTATGACGGAGGAGGTAATATATGTGAATACATTATTGTGAATATGAAATATCACAAAGGGTGCGCATATAAAACGTTGTATATGTGGATATAAGTTGCAGTGGAACTAGCTGAATTGTTGCGTTAATGGTTAGTTATTAGCCATAAGAGAAAATTTTGAATGGTTGATATGCAGGTGAATAGAGATGTGGGCCCAAGAGAAATATAGGAAATTTTATGTGATGCGATGGTTGTTTGATAACCTAATGTTAATATGTTGCATGGCTTAATCTATGATTGTGAGCGGAAGCGTTAAATAAACTATGGGGTCCAAAAGGTTATATAGATATATATATTAGTGTTGGGTTTAAGTCTGAGTCAAAGAATTGATATAATGTTGACAGAGGATATATATATCTATATATGTTATCTGTTGGGGTTTGAGTTTGAGTTGTGGATTAAAACAAGGTCGAAGAACTTATAATATTTGTATGCGGACCTTACCAATGGAAATATAAAAGAGGCGGAATATATGTGTAGTGTGGGGCCCCATGTGAAAAGAAAAGTTCAATGCATGGTTATTCCAAGAATTTTAACCCAAGCTGAAGAATATATCAAAGGTAAAGTGGCAAAGTATATATATATATATATATATATATATATATATATATATATATATGAAACAATATATATATACACATATATCTGTGAACAGTTAACCTCACATCGGAGAAAAACATAACAGCAGAACATGTTAATAAAAGTTCCGATTGCGATTGTGATAAAGAAGCGGACATGATATGTTATAAATGGTGAATCATATGTGTTTGAGTTCCAGCTTAAAGTGCATCGAAGTGATTCATCACATCGGAGGTGAAAGAGTGACAAGAAAATTGAAAGTTCTGATTGCGATTTAGCGATCGGATGATAGCCATCGGATTTGTTAAAGGATGGACGACGGATATCAGTCGTTTGATTACATGGTGGGGCCCTTTCTAATCGCATCGGAGAATTTCAATCGCATTGGCGCAGTGAAGTGCAAGTGAATAGTGAACCATCGCATCGAAGTAAAGCAAAACATTAGAACATACCATTGAAAGTTCCGAGAGGTGTAATCGCATCGGAGCATAAGAAAAGATTGATTAGTGGGACCAAAAAGGAATTTTATATATTAAAAGGGTCTATTATGATTATATCAGCGAGAAGCATTTGCGTTATATAGAAAGGGCAGTTTATATGTTAAAAATGCCTTTATTATTACGTCGAGAGTTGATTTGCGTTATATAAAAAGCGCAGTTAAATATATGCAGGAGTTACGCAACAACAGTGAATAGAAAAGCATATAGAGAGGAAAAAGACAGAGACAGCTGCAAAAAAGACAACACACAATGATCCAAAAGGCTGAATGTGTTGAGTTGGAATTCACATTGTAACTAAATGTAAATGTTTTAATTGGTTTATATTGTTTGTGAGGCACTGGAAAGTCTCCGTTGGAAACAAAACTCCATTGTAAAATTGAAATTTGTACAAATTGCTGTAGTTTTCTGAATGAGATGGATAAATAAGTGAGGAGGCAGAAGGCGAAGAGTCAAGGCTATTCACTTTGAATTCCCTGTGGAATACAAATAGTTATGAGGCAAACTGTATAAAGGATATCACATTGATATGCATAGAGAGGTTATAGAATGTAGAGTATGAAGAATTGAGGAAGAGAAGATAAGAAGAAAGAGCAGAAAGAGATGTTATAAGACAGATTTGAAGACTGGAGGACAGCACAAAAGAAGGTACAAAACAGAGTTGATATCCAAGGTAAATCAACAATTTTTTTCTTTTGATAGAATGAGGAAGTTGGAGCTTCCCTATCAAGTTGTAGCTTGATGGATGTTAGTTGTGGCTGACTGAGGTTGGAGCCTCCTGTAGGTTGGTGACTACAGAAAATTGATGGGAGTTGGAGCTTCCTTGCAAGTTGTAGCTTGTAGAATTGAGGTTGGAGCCTCCTGTGGGTTGGTGCCTATATAAAATCAGTAGTGAGAGGGAGTTGGAGCTTGCCTTTACATCACAACAATAATAATATGTGGTTTTCTCCCATTATGGGTTTCCACTTATATCTAGTGTCTATGTGCATGATGTCTATGTGTTGATGTGATGTATCTATTCTACTTAATACTTGTTGCTCACATATTATGTTGATCATGAAATGAAGGTGTTAATAGAGTTTAATGAAATTTTTTAAAAAGTCCATGAATGTGTTAAACTGATTCACCCCCCCCCCCCCTCTCAGTTTAACTAAGGGTTCAACACACCAGCATTGTCTCTTAGGAGGATTGATCCATATTGGAGGTCTCAACTCTTGGTAGAGTACACCAAGGATCTTGGTGCTTACATGATTCTTGATGACCTTGATGGAGATGATAGATATATGGTGGAGGATGTGGTCATCTATTCTTATGCCAGAGTCTTCTTGACTAGAGCTTCAGAGCTCAAGGAGAAGCTGCTACATGCAGGACATGAGGACTTCCTTTCCATGCACTTTGATGCATATCTTTCCTTGGAAGAGGAGTTCATTTGGGAGGGAATTTAGCATGATATATTTCAGCATATGGAGAGATGCATAGCCCGGATGGTGATATATAGGATGTCACAGCCACTTCCCTACTCTTTGGAGGTGAGGGAGAATTTCTAGTTGAGCCATTTCAGCTCAAGGTCCCAAGTACATGGTGGAGAAGGTATAATTCCACATTATGTTTTGTACTTCTTTACTTTATATGAGAAACATGTTGTACCAAGAAGGATTATCCCTTCTTGCATATTGTATGATGATGTACTTGAAGCCATTTGCAGCATTGAGATTGGCTATCTTATTGGTGGTTTGTGGGCGAAACCACATGATTTTTTGTGTGCACCAGTGACACCACTTTGTACCTTCATGTTTATATCTTATAGAATGATTGTGGCAGAAAAAAAGAGGCTGGGAAAGCACTTGTTATTGTTTTATTTGATGCAGGCAAAGGATGCACTACGCTGGTTCCATGTGTGGGACCTTGATCCACTTTCTGGTTGTCATATGACAACTTGTTTCTATTGGTTTTTGCTTCCATGTATTGCTGATATTTTTATGTTCATGGGAAGCTTTGTTTGGAGAGTGGGATATGAGTTGGAGATGCCCATTGGGAGTATGATTCTCCCTACTTTACATGATGCATGTTTCAGGGGAAGCAATTGGCAGCCCATGATTTCCAAACTACATCTCTTTTCTTCATGTGGGAGAGCCATTTGAAGAACTTGAGTTTTTGGAGGAGGCACTTCATGGCTTATTTGTTTGGTGGGGTAACTTGGGCCACTTTTGGAGGTCATGACATTTCAGCCCAAGATCAGCAGCAGCCCCATACTTACCATAAATGGAGAGAGAAACCACTTGGATGGGAGGATCCAATCTCTCCATGAAGCCCCAACACATTGTATGAACTAGGGGTTGGGGATGTTTTTGATGAGCTACCCAGAATGGCTCATTTCATTTGGATGATAGCATGGGTGTAGGAGTCACTCATTGGGAATAAGATTCCCCATGTTTTTCATCACTCCTACCTTGAGGAGGCCATTGGAAAGCAAGGAGGTTTCCACTTACACCTTCCACCTTTCTATGATGCGAGCCATGTGGTTTTGCATACTTGGGAGGAAACATTGGAGGGCAGATTTGTAGTAGATTATTTTGAGCAGTGATGGGGATTATTAATGAGGAGGAAAAAAGAAGAGGAGGGGAGGAATTTTTCTCCACCTTTATAGATTCTTGAGGACAAGAAACATTTTGGAGGGGAGGACTGTAATATTCCAAAAATTTAGCCTTCATCTAAATGGAATATTATGGTTGGTTTTATCACTAGGTAGGTGAATAAATGGGTGGGGAGGCCCATTAACCTCTTTATAAGGAATAATAACACTCCTAATGTGAAAGGAGGAAGAATAAGCAGCTAAGTTGGGCACCTTTGGGTGTGAACGTGGATGGGATCATGTTGATTCAGTCAACTTTGACAAGTCAACAACGTTGTCTAGATCCATTGAATCTCCTTGATGAACAACGCAGTTTTAGTGGAGGAAAACTTGCATGAGCTTGGTGGCAAATATGGATGGGACCCAATGTGAAGAGGTTCACTTGTTATATATGGAGAGGATGGAGCCTTTTTTATTCATGTTTGGATATTATCATTTGATATTGGTCTATTTAGACTTGGCTTCCTCTTGCTGTTTAGCAGGGTTGCAGTGTTGTTTAGCACCAGGTGTTCCCAAGCGGGAATCCAACCTCTTCCCTTCAGAGGCCTCTTGGGAGATTATTGTAATATATTTCTCCACATCCAGGCTTGAGGCCAAGCACCAGTCTTTAGCTACATTGTTAATTCTGCGGAGAACAGTGTTGTGTTGCAGTGGAGGTTTGATAAAACCACTTCTGTGTCTGTTTCTCAGTAGAGGGAGCCTTACTTCTCTTGAGAGGTCAGCTAGGAAGATTTATGGGCTCATTTCACATCTTGGAATTTGGCCAAACTATTCCTCATCTCTTACAGCACAGTCCCTTTTAGGAACTGTGTCATTTTTCATAGAGCAACAGCATCAGGGTTTAAGCCCTTGTTTTGAGCTAGTTTCCTAGGGAAAAGGCCAACCCTTCTCCTAGAAATCTAGAGGAGGGGATTCTCATCCATATATTGTATTATTTAGATGTATTTATGTAATTTTGTAGTAATAATGCATTGTTTCATAGCTGAATATTCATATCTACACTTTTGTACATCAAGCTTTCAAGAAATCCTTGTCGGGTTATCTCAGTAATGTATTAAAGAGGCTAGATCTCGTTTTCTCAGCATATTGCCTAATAAAACTATAGATATATGTTTTTATATCATATTTTTGTAGAATCCCTCATTAAATCACGCATTCATGTGCTTCAGAAATTATGTATAGATTAAGTCATGGGATTTGGCAACTTTTAAGCTGATTTGAGGCCAGGAGGTCTATTTAACTTATCAAAAGTGATTTGTTTCTATTCATATTTTTTATGTGAGGGCATAAATCTATATGCTAAGTGAACCAAGCATTATTTCTTCTTGTTAAAATGAAAATCTCTGGAAATAATGTTTTTAGTGTCAAATTGATGCATTTTCCCCATTTGGGAGGACGTAGGAAAGCCCCTTTTTGCTGCTATTACATTCATTTGATGGAAATGTATTTCTCAACACATTTTATGATTTAAATTCTCCCTAATATTCCATTATTTTTCTTATTCACTGTTGCATTCCCAATTTGGGATATTACAGAGTTAGGAAAAATAGTTGTATAGTCTTTCACCTGTTGTTCTAGACTAGCACCTGTCTAGGGAAGCGTGATTTATCTGTAATTCACAATTCTATCCCAAAACTAGGCCCCATAAAGCCAAAAAATGGTTTTGTTGTCAGGACCATGACCTGACTTAGTGATATCTGGACATCGAATCAATCTAAGGAAGAGATCGAAGTTTGGGTAAGTCTGAAAGTACGTGAGTTTTTTGTGCAAGAAAATAGAAGCCTGCACATCTCTTTTGAACATTAGTTACATAATTATATCTATACAGATAAGTATGAGATATTTTTTTCGTCATTTTCTAGTGAGTTGTACGAGTGGATCTCAAGAGTAGTTGTGCAAACGAATCAGTTCAATAATAAGCTAACTGCATGGACCCCAGATCTAATTCAGAAGTTGAAAAATAATCAAAATGATACTATGAGATATGATTATTATCCTTGGAGGGTTTATGATTTAATTCATGATCGAGACTTGTAATATCCCAAAAGGGAGAATGTAGTAATAAAAAAACACAATAGATGAACAACAACAAAGTAAACAATTAATCCAAATACAAGATTAGAATGTACAAAATAGCTGGGCCACTTTATTATATAGGAGGTGGATAAATAGTAAAATAGTGCTCAAAATATGAGACACTCAAGAAAAAAATATGGCTTAGAATGACCCTCAAATGATCCCACAAGAGGGACTGTGTAACTGCTGGTCTACTGGAAGGAAAACTCCACTGCCCCTGCTGCAACTGTTGGGACTACAACTGCAAGCAAAATATAAAGTCAGATCTAGGCAGTTTGGGAGCTCCAATGATGATGAAAATGTAGATCTGGGCTCTATGATGGATACCCAAGATAACCCAGAAAGGGATTTCCAGATCTAGCAATCTAGGAAAATCACCCTCTTAGGGCTTGCACATATAACTGCTAGGTATACAGATATAAAGAAAGATATGACCAAATGATGGCTGCAATATGATATACAATCAGATCTATTCTTGAAGGGTTGATCCGTTCACTAGATCCTCAGGCTAGAAGCTCAAGATCTAGCTCCTCTATCCTCCTCCGCTAATTGCAGTTGCTGCTACACAATTGCTACCAAAAACTACACTGTCAAGGACGGAGGCTCTCTAGCCTAATTTTGGATGTTGCAATGTAGCTCAAGAATGATGGAAATAATATGCCCAATGTGAAGGAATTATCTCTCAGAGGATTTCTAGCTGAAATGTTGAAAACTTCCTTCCTCCAATGGATCTACAAGACTGGACTGCGCAATCCTTGAGGGGACTGATGCTGCATGGAGTCATGAAATGATGGCCTCATGCCAGATATGAAAATTTTTCTCCTGAAAGGCTAATCTTGAAGCACAAGGTGAAAGTATGAATCCTCCACCAATTTCCTAGCTGAAGTGTTAGAAACAACCACCACCTCTCAAACCCTTGAGCAGGAATTGGGTTATTCATGTAGCTGGAAGTACATATGAGTGTGGCTGGAGATAGAACCAATGACTGATGATGAATGGAGCTCAATATAAACCTTCCCATAGTATGCACTCAATGTCCTCCGTGGGTAAGGGTGGGATTTCCACTCGAAAACACCCTGTGCTAAACAATACTGTAGACTTAGCTAAACAGCATAAGCATGCATAGAAATGTCAACCAAAAAATTGAGATCTACATAGATCAGAAATAATAATACAAATCATTCCTTCTATTGTGCCTTCATCTTCACTATATATATTGTGAGCCTTCCATAGCCCTGGCCCACCTCATAACTATGCTGCCTATGTGACTACTAGCCTCCATGAAGAGTGTGTTGTCTCTCCATGATCCCCATCATGTCCATGATACACAATATGAATTTCATGTAAGATTTTGACAATTTTCAAGCATTTCACTTCACTTATGAGTGTCAAGAAGCCTATTTCTCCTTTTCCTATGTGAATTGACACTTTGATCTCATCGTATTAATAACTGTTGAATTCCATGCTTAAACAATGTTGCCTACATAGTACAAAATACTAATGTGTATCTTGATATTTACCAATAACTCGATGACGTTGCAGTTGGATGAAAATATTTTGGGATGTAGTCTCTATTGCATTAGAAAGTGAAAAATTTTAAGAGATGATTGTAGCTTAGTTAGTTTCATGTCAATCTCATTGTCAAAATGAACAATGTTGAAAACAATGGCATTATTCTTCATTTTCCTCATATGATCCACCATGATGATATCCTTGTTTCTGGTGATGGTGACAAAAATATCAGCAATTCAAACTTCAAAATACATCCTCTAGGGTAAGGATGGGAAATCCTTCTGTAAGAGCTTGAAGGGAACAATTTGGATTAATTTATGTAACAATGACCCTAGCTCCAGCAACCTTTAAAGCTATAGCATAACCCTTTCCAACATTTCTATATCCACAGACAACAACCTTACGAACAATCATGATATTTGTGGCTCTCATTCGATCATCTGGTAGAGAGTGTCTATATCCATATAAATTATCAAACTTTCTCTTGGAAACAAAGTCATTAACATTGATAGTAGGGAATAGCAAAGTCCCACCGGCTTGCATCTAATAAAGCCTCTTAAAACTAGTATTTGTCTCCTCAAAAACACCAAAAAACATCTCCTTCATCTTGTGGTACCTTAAGGGATCCATCTTGATGGTATCCTTGGTCAAATCCAAAACCATTTGAAACTCCATATTCGTGATAGACTCCAGATATCAAAACTTACCAGTCTTGGAAAATTTCTTCTCATCCTTGACCGCCTCATGGATCAACAAATTTTCATTGCCACTCTCGTCGACAATTAGATGAGTGCCACCACCTAGACCCCAGTCAAGATCCCTTTTAGTAGATCACCATTATTCCTGCAACATCTCCCCCTTCCAAGAGAATAGTGTTGTGTTGTCATAGGAAATAGCCATGGCAGCATGGTCATACATGGAGAAGATGATGCATGAGCACTATCTCACCTCATCACCTAGAGTCATGCGGTTCTCAATGAGTACATTGGTCTAGATGGTCACGTGGAGGGACCCTATGATCCAGGCACACTTAAAGGGTTGTGTGGGGCTGAACTCAGCTCTTCAAGTCATCAATCCAAACATCTCAACTTCTTCCAATTCAATCGCCAACCTCCCAAAATCGACCTCGGGCATATCTTTCACCCTGAATTCCCATCTAGACACAGTTTTATTGGCTAGAAGTGCCATTGCTACAAAGAAAAAAAATGCAGAAATGAGAGAATGATAGATTACATAAATCAAGCTTAGGCTGATTTTCTCCAATAGAGAATGCTCAAAATATAACCCTTTAGAAAATATTATTTTCATTTTTGTATTGATAAAGGCTGTAGTTTTAAGAAAATTATCAAGCCAAATAGAATTTTGTTAAAATTACAAATCCACGATGTTATTAGACGTAAATGTATTTTCATAGATTAATGATCCATGATGTCATTTAATCACGGAATATTTACAAACCCAAGATTCGTATTCATATTCACCTAATGTTAATTTGTAAACCCTTTAATTTTCTTAGTCACTACAATTGTGTATATATGCTTTCAGTAGGGTATTTTCTCAGAGTCACTACTATTGTATATTGTGTCAATGACAACATGCATATGAGTTCCCCAAAAAATATCATTAGTTAAGGAAAACCAATAAGGTTACGATATGGTTATGAGCAATGTCTATTTACCCAAGACGGTTACGATATGGTTATGTGCAAGGTGTATTTATTATTTTCCAAACGAGGATAGGTTTAGGCTACTTGAAATTGTCGGATTGGAACTAGATTTTCCTACAATAAGTAAGTTTTACCCTTATCTCTGGGATTATCTTTCGCTTTTCTAGAACATGAAAAATGAACCCCCACTAGATACCTCAAAACATCAAATTTGTGAACAAACCAAACAATTAGCCAGGTAGCTGGATTTATTGTTAAAGATGGTTCGGACATTGCTTGATAGTTTGACTATGGGACTTGTTTTCCAATGAATAAATTAAAATTTGAGAAATTTTTCATCATTTCATTTTTCTTAATCGATGTGTCAAAGAGTTATTATTTATGACTTTGTAATTCAAGGAATTTGAAGACTCAAACCTCAGAATTTTTTCAAGAATCAAGAACTTATTCCTGGAAGTAAATTAGAAACTTCATACGAAGAATCTAAAGACCACGGGTTCATCAAGATATGGGACATTTTGTACAGTTATGATTTTATGTATTCTCTTAAGTTCTGAAATTTATATCATATTATGTTCATGTGTTCCCTATACAATGCATATTTTTGAAAGTTTGGTTCTAAAGTAGCATTTGGCATTGAATGCTTATCTTGACTTAAAAATTCAACCTTTCAGACGTATCCTTCATATAGATGATTTCTGTGGACCCTTCTTGTTTTGACTGCTCAGCTTCAAGCCAATCTCACATGCTTTATTCTTCCTTTTCATGCATATATAAACTTTCACAAGGTTGTTCACACTAGTTGTGCCAAAGTTATCTAGGAAGAATGGATCCATTGTATTCAGAAAACACCACCACCAAATGGATAAACATATATTTAATGTGAAATGAATTTTATGTGATTGCAAGAAAGAAATGTATGATTATGGCTCTTCTCCCAACTTCTTACATTTCTATCTAGAACTGGGGGTTTTCACGCTGCATGTTATAACTGGAGTATGAAATGGAATGAAAATAAATTACCTTAAACAAGTGAAATATGGAAGAATATGGGATCACTTGAACTGTGACATATCAAAAGCTTGGTTATTGTTGTCAATACTCATCAAGGACCTGCCTTGACATATTTAGAAACTCTATTTTGAAGTGTAGAATATCTCTTTTTGCATTGTAAAGGTCAAGGCCCTTGTCGTCAACCAAAAGGGCACCCCAAATTTTTCCTTCTGGAATGTAGCCATAGACTGTCGTGATAAGAACTGAAATTTATGCCCTTCTTTGATTTTATACAGGTCACTGAAGCTTCGCCATGACATATCAAAAACCTGTTGAAGCCAATATCTATTACTTTTGTTTTATGTTTATATTTCCATGTAACATCGTACGTTCTAACTTTCTCACCACTTCATTATCTATTACTCTCTATTTTTTGTTATTATCATGCAATACTTATAGAAAAATAATTCCTATGCTTACTGTTGGTGCACCCAGAAAAACTAAAGACATTGAGCATAAGATCCAATTACAATTGCAAATTGTATATTTGAGCATAAATGATTAAATAACACAATTTTTTTCTCACAGAGTGAGTCAAAATTAAAATAGAGATGCTTCAAACTTTCTATCAACATCCTTCGGCCTCTCAATTCCTACTTGTATCTCTACTGTCAGAACTTTATTTTGTTCCTATGATTGATTTAAGGCCTTCTGGAAGCTTCACAAAGCTGCATCAATCCTCCTATTCTAGGTTGTCTCTTCTTGTAGTCTTATTCTAAGACTTTGTTCCTGATTATGTGTAGAATTTAGTTCTTCCATTAGCAAGCTCATCTTCTTGATTAAATTTCTCTCTCCTATTCAAGGACATTCTTGTCCCTTTCTAAGTGATTTGCTTTCTCTTCTACAACTTTCAAATGTAGAGCTCCAGATGATAACTCACCTTTAAGCCTTCTATTTTCCTCTTGTGCAAGAACCAGTCTTACCTGAAAAATCCCTGGCCCTATTTTCAAAATTCTGATAAAGATTAAGGACATATTGATAATGAATAATTGTTGTCTCCTGTTCTGCATGTGACTTTAAATATCTTTCTGATTTTCTTTTTACCCTTTTCCCAACTATCGAGTTGATACTTACTATTTTACCATCTTTATATTTATATTTGGGGCTCACCTCTTCATACTGGATTCATTTTCCAAGGCTCCCCTCCAACTTCTACAATTCTACTTCCAAATTTTGAATTTATGTTTCAAGTTTTTGATGTTCCTATAGTTCAACTTGTAATTTAAGTCTCATTACATGTCCTTCTTGATCATGTTCTCCATTCTTCTTCTTCAAGGAGAATACTTGCTCCATATTACTGATTTATTCAGCTTGAGATGTTGACTCTTCTTTCATCTTATAGCTTTCTTCTTGCACACAATTTAGGTCCTCTTGCAAGTGTGATGCCTTTTTCTCAGTGGTTCTCTATTTTATAATTATTTCATTCACTTCCTTTGAAACCTTTAATTTTGTAACTTCCCCTCCATCATCTGCCTCTTCGAAAGATAGTGAAGCACTATTACGCATTTGGATTTGTGATTTATTTTGTTGGTCATAAGTGTTTTTTAAATTTCATCAGCATCAAGATGAATATTCTGCTATTGAATTTGGTTTGGAAATTCCCCTGCTATAATGCATTTAGCACAATTCTCGGAGATGTCCTCACATCGTTCTGCTAAAGCTCGATATGCTCTATAAAACTCTTCGACCAAATGTACACGCTTTGGCCAATTTTTGTAGAACATATCTGCAAGTTTGGCAAATGAATCTACATCCTCTTCAATCAGCTTCAACATGGCTTGGATCTTGATATCCATATCTACTAGGCTTATTGAAGCCATTTTGAATTTTCAGGGCTCACATGGCTATCCCACTACCAAGAGTAAGGACAACGAGATTCTGATTGCAACATAGCTGGTTTTATCAAGCCACAATATACAATATGTTGAGGTTGTAAAATTTCTTCTCGATGAGGCCACTTTAGTTGAAATTTTTCTAGGATAAGGAAAGAACTAGGCCTTCATGCTACATGACTGCTAATACTTGTGCCTATTGTAACTCCCACAATTTGTTTCAATGTTCCACTCATTCAGAAAATAAAAGCCACCTTGAGAATACATAGCTAAATCCATTAATGCTTCATCCACCATTATCAATTTACAAGTAAATCACAGTCATGATCACTTGTAATAAATATGACTCAAGATTGCCAAAATCTCCAGACACTCCCTTTCAGATTAAACTCATTCAACTGCTCCACACACATTTAATATGCACTGAACCTCTTCTCAGATGCATCATCACTAACATTTTATGAGTTCCTCTCTCATTTTCTCTAGGATTTCCTCACATACAAAACCCTCTATTCTAGTTCTCAACTTGAGACTTATATTTTTACTCTTCCTACAATAGAGTTTCTCCCCTCACTTAATTCTCTCAAATTTTCTACAGGATTCACCTTTTTCATATGACAGATTCATTCTAAACTACCATTGATTTTGACACGCACACACAAACTGGAACTTATCAATTACATATACCCAGAGACAATATCAAATAAAATGAAATTTTTCACATACACATTCTGCTGAATACATGTTTGAATTTATGAACTTTCTTGAATTTATGTCTTTGAAACACGATGTTTAACGTTGACTTGAGAAAGACATATAGTATGTTTTGAAATTTTCAACATATGTTCTAACAGTATCATAATAATGCATATTAGAGTAAAAAATACTACAAATATTACTTGTATTTATTATACAGATAATTATGGATGTTGAATGACATGGCAGCGTAGGTACAAATCCTCTTGCATCATGAGCAATAACAACTAGCTGCATATGTGGACAAACACCCTCCTATTCTGGTTTATTCTTTTAAAGTAAAATAAACATATTTACTGAGGAATGAAATTTGCGCCATATTGATTTAGATGATATTCCTAACACAGAAACCAAATAGTACTTATTAAGGCATCCCCTTGGAGTGGTTTTCAAAAAAATCAACTAACTATTTTTTAATTTATACATATCTTTAGTGTTTTTTTCATGTAAAATTTGCAGTGTAAAGAAATTATACCCCTAATTTATTCAAAATCACATGCAATAATTAAACTAAACATAATTCACACAAATGGCTATTAAAAGGTTGTTTTGTTAAATGAACATGCCCTTGATATTATAAAAATGGTACCAAATTCTTACCGGAGATACCTGCGTAGGGGAAGAAGTAAGCCTGAGATGATTATCCACTTTAGGAATGAACTTAAATTTTGTTTCTAGCATGATGCAAATAGTTGATAAATGAGAAACAAAGATTGATGACCTCCCAAGAGGGCTAGACTAGGATGCAAGACAACTGTGATAGTTGTCTTGCATCCTAGCTCACTTGGGAGGTTGTATATTTTCCTTTCTCCTTTATCAACTACTGCTATCATGCCATTCACCAAATGTGAGTTCCTTCTTAAAGTGGATAATCATCTCAGGGTTAGTTTTCCCCCCAAAAAAGAATTCTAGGAGTTGTGTCGCAATTTTAACAGTTGTTTCCATCGCTGGTATGACCCAAACGTCCCTAATACTAGTGTTGGACTAGCGATGGATAAGGTGGCACTACCAATGGTTGTTTTCATCGCTGATATCGCCCAACCGTAGCAACAATGTTATGCCAATTTTTGAAATAGAGACAACTATCGTGGCACTTTCGACAGTTGTTTCCCTTGTTGGTATGGCCCAACCATCGCAAAAATGTTATGCCAAGTGTCAGAATAGTGATGACTATGGTTTCACTTATGACGGTTGTTTTCGTCACTAATATGGCCCAACCGTCACAACATTGTTATGTCGGTTTTCGGAATAGCGATGACTGTCGTGGTACTTTCGACGTTTTTTTTTACATTGGAAAATAATAGAGCCGGACGTGCAACAACAGACCATAGATATTGTGACACATTCTGGGATGGCATTTGTGTCGTAATACCGATGCCTCGACATGATGTTAGAATAGTGACTATAAAAAATTCGGTTCAAAGATTTACCAAAATGAAGACACGTGTCATGTTTAGTTTCACTCTACCGACATTTATTAGAAGTGTCGCATATGCGATGATATAGTTAGTGACGTTTCTACCAACCTCAAAGTGTCCCTCTTGGGACGCCTATGTGTCGCAATAGAGACATTTTGGCCATCGGAAATTGGGTCAAATATGCTAGTGAGCAGATGGCTGCTGAGACCGTATGGGAGGTAGATCATCAATTTAAGACATTGTTGAGCCAAATTAGATTTAAGATCACTGATGAATAGCATAGAGAATGGTTTATTGTTGCATTGTTGCCTCATCTCAGATTTCCTTTGTCACAACAGAAGATTGCTACTCAGGTTGAAGCATTGGAGATAAAAATGAAGCTGGAGGCTTCACCAATAGTCGAATAGGGATGAAACTGATTCAAACTTAGTTGGAAATATTGCATATGGAACTCCAGGATTTAAAGAATGGAAAGGAGGTTTGCTCTGATATAAGGTCGGAAGCCTAATGTATCAAGTGTAAAGCAAAGGGTCACTATAAAGATCAGTGCCCTGTTTTTGGAGAATAATTGAATGTTGGGCTTCCAAGTCCATTAACGCCTAGATTGTGAACAAGGCCAAGTGTAGGGTCCCATGTATGGTGTAGCTTATGTAAAGTTGCATGACAAAATTCCATGAACTATTCTCACTTTCTGTAAAATTTTATCATATCGTTGAAGAAATGTTTCTACAATTTCTGCAGTTTGGTGGGACATGATGAGCAACATTGTAAGAACAATGATCTAATGATGCAAAACAATCATAGTGCATATCGAATGCAAGTATAAGGCTGCAAAGATTTGGGTTCTCTGACTGCACGAGGATTTTTCCTAGGCTGAGGGCGTGGCTGAGGAGGAGGCACATGTCGTGGACGAGGCCAGATGATATGTTACAATTGTGGAAAAGATGGACATTTCGGGAGGGATTGTTAGAATCCTACTGCAGCTTCCTATAAGTATTGTCAAGAATTTGGTCATGAAATTTATTATTGCCCCATTTTGTTAGCTAAAATGTAAGAGAAGCGCAACCAATAGTCGTCTCATAATATAAAAATGATGAGGGTTGAACCGGGCCAAGAAAATCCAAGGGTTGACATAGTAACATGCAGTCGTGTGAATATTGGAGGACACCACACAAAAGGAAAAAAAGCCTTTGATGGAGACCTAGGTAAGGAAATCTGAAGATAAGAATGTTGGATGTAATGTGCAGCATGAGAAAGAAACATTCATAGAAGAAAGGAAAACATTTATGACTCTACAGCTTTGCCACCTACCGTGCAGAGATAACTATTTCCATTAGGGAACAAGATTAAGGAGAATACCGAAGTAAAGGACGCTGATCAGTCTATCTTGGCATCCTTCTTGCACCTGTTTATGAAATTTGTAAGGGACCAGAGGGATGTAGAAGGGTTGTAGGAGCTGATAGATAACTATGCTGGCAAGGAAAGGCTACAACTGGAATAATGTGAGTAACGAAATTATACAATAATAAGAAGAGAACTGACCAGGAGATGCGGTTGACTACGCAGATCAGAAATTATTAGATGGATCAAGGCATCCTAGATCTAGGATTAGATGCCAATGTTCTGCCAAAGTATACATGGGAGCGAATGGGAAGGCCTAGGCTAAGATGGTCGCTAATTCAACTGAGGATGGAAAATCAGCAGAAGATCATTTACATGGGGAAATTGCAGGGGATTAGCGTAGATACTGATGGAGCTAGCATGTTGGTCGACTTTGAATTGATTCATATCGTTGATGATAGTAATCCATATCTTGTGTTGTTAGGATTTGATTGGGCTTACGACATGGATGCTATAATAAACTTGAAGAAGAGGTAGACGATATTTGAAAATAATGTTACTCGAGTTTTTGTGCCATTAGATCCTTTCGGAGATGTGCGCTATACAGAGCCTGTCCAACATGAGTTTGTGGATGCTGAGATTGATCAGATATATAGGCTTACTATGTAAGATGAAGACTAGATCAATCCCACCGCGGATGGTATAATTTTTTGGGAGCGCGATAGTCTGAGCATTTCAAATTCTGATGAAGAGATGGAACATTGGCAGAATCATTTTCATGAAGTAACGACTAAGTGTTCTAATAGGGTTACCAGATCACTACGTTGTGTGATATCGAAAGCACGTGACTTGCCTTTTTATGATGGAATAAGGAATGTTGTCTTATTATTGGTAAGGTAAATCCTCTCTGCGGACAGAGACGATCCCTCTAGCCCTAGAGTGGGTCTAGAAACAAAGGGACAAACTAAAGTGTAGGTTCCCAATTAATGAATGAAAAGGACAGGGTAGATCAACCTACCTGGAGTCCAACGTTGTTGTTGTTGTAGTGGTGGTGGCCTCTTGATCTCTATCTCGATGGGTCACAATCCTTCTGAAACAATGCTCGGATACCTATACGAAGATCAGCAAACAAGAGCAACATAAAAAAAAATGATTTCATTCATAATCAACTAACCATTCAAGGAGGGTTAAGCATATTGCATCAAATAAAACGCATTAATGCGAGATGGGAACCAGACAATAGTCATGTATATGCATAAATAGAAGGAACAGTTACAACTGGAGCCTTGAAATCGCAGCCTCCTCTAGTGGGGTTTAGTTGAAGCGCGTCTCAAAGGATCGTCGGGGAATTCAGACGAGGTAAGGACACAAGCCTAATCTCTCTCAAGAAAGGTCCCTTTCGTTCTACCTTTCTAGCGAAAAGTTCAGGAATTCTCTTCAGCGTTTCAGCTATAATAGGTTCAGTTCAGCTAGCTCATCAATGGAAGATGGCTTTATTTATAGAGGGAGAGGAGGAGGTTGGGATCCCTACAATGGTGGAAGGGAGGCTTTATCCCTTGGGAGGATTCCCAAAAATGTGGAAACAAGAGGTTAAAGGAGGGAGGTTGTGGTTATTCAATTGAAACACTCTACATGACTCGCCCACGAAGTTGTTATGATGGAAACTTCACCTCTATTTTTTTTTAAAATTCCATAAACAGTTTGGCGCAGGTAGCTCACTAGGATAGAGCGCCAATGGGTGAGGGTTCCAGTGTTAATACTCCTCATGGGTGCGAGGGCATAACAGTCTACTAGCGCCAAGGAAAAAACATGTGTTTCTGATTGTCTTCTCAGGAAATTTTCAATAGAAGGGATGTTTTCCTCATGGAAAGGGATTCAATGATGGTCTTTACAAGGCATGACGCCTTGTTTTAGTCATATAAATGATCCTCCAATGTATGGGAAAGGGATTGCAGGGACAGTGAAAAAATTTTGTGTAACAGATACCCCCTAAATTATGAGGTCAGAGAGAGAGGGAGGGGTGAAATGCTTTACGAGAACGCGTTTGAACCAAACATTGTTATCGAAAGACCTACAAGTACAAATACAATTGATATCTCTGATACATGAACATGTGGCATGGGCACAACCATCCATAATAGAGTACATATATGAACTGAGATCCGAGGTATGGACGCAACCATCCAACAATAAGGATCAATAAATAGACTTAGGTATGGGCACAACCATCCAATAAAAGGAGTCATAAAACCAAACAAGTACAAATTCAAAAGAACCCTCGAACAAGTACAAATTCAAGCATGAAAATATGTGAGCTGAAGTCGAACATGCATGAAATTCACCTAATTACCAACCAATGATGAAAGTTGTTAACAGGCACGAGAGAAACCACCAATAATGACAATGGCTCTCAAGGTACAACAAGTACAATCCACAAAATGTGAATAGTGATCTAGCGTCGAACACCCGTAGAATCACTTGATCGAAGGCCAATGATGTGGACCTGTAGTTGAATGCGAAGAACTTTCCATTGAGGCATGCAAGCTCCAAGGTATCAGAAGGGAGTCTCTTGATCAACTTTCTGGATAATGAGCTGAAGTCGATAGGAACTGACCTGGTCGAAGGAGGGCCATAATTTTTCCCACATCATCGACACGAGATAGAGTAACATGAGGATAGTGAATCAGGACCAAACAGAGAATCAGAGGGGGGTTGAAAACTACAAAGGAAAACTTCTCTTGAACATATCAGCAACACAACTCTAGATTTGGTAGTATTTGACATCAAGGGATTTGAGGTCATGATGATGCGTTAAAGAGAAGATGAGAGGTCAAAACAGATTACCCAAACCCATGGAGGAAAAAATGATGAAATGAGATGTCCCCAACCCAACACAAATGCAGATGAGTGTCATGTTCAAGAGTGACATACTGCCAACACAACTAAAAAATGGTTCCATTTTCCCCCACCATTTATGGTGAGTACCCCAATTATTTTTGGAAAACAAGCTTGAAGGGGATAGCATATTCTTGTGATGTAAGTTTGTCCTTCGGAAAAATACATGCTAGTATGTTTTACGAACCCTAGGAAGGAGGAAATCGGTGAACTTCATGGTGACGATGTTCGATGTCATTAGGGTTTAACGAGTCTAACAAAGGAATAACTTGGCATATTTTCATGTTTAGAGAGTTTTAAAATAAGCGTAAAAGAAAACTCCAGCAAGTCCCTTTTCAGTAGTCTCATAGATCCGAAAAGGTAGAAAACAATATCTGGGAGAACCTCTTAGTCGCAATTGGCTAAGGTATTCCTTTTTCATAAATAATCTATCCCAGCCCAAAAAAGGGGTAAACATATATTGGGTAGATATCGTTTTGCAATCATTTAACGAGTTCAAAAAAACAAGATTCTCAACAATATTTTCATTTTTAGAGAGTCAAAAAAGAGCTAAAAGATAACTCCAGCAGTGAATTTTTCATGTTTTTACCGAGTTTGAAAAAGTATGAAATACAACTCGTTACTTCATCGCTATCTCATTAAAAAACTATCGCTGCACAAGAGACAAACATAAAACCCATTTCTCAAAATAAGATAATGTAATAATCGAAAAACATGTCTTAAAACCAAATTATGGTTCTGAAAAGTTCTAAATTCCAAAAATGGTAAAAAATAATTACCTTTCACTTTTACCTCTTATGGAGCAATAGTTACCCATTTCTAGACTTGTGATTTTGCGATGACAATAGTGCGTGATCCAATAGATCAATCTCGAATCCATCAATTCCAGGTAAGAGCCAACATCCTTCCCTACATTTTAATTCCTCTTTTATTACCTACAACCCCAAATTTGGAATCCTGTGGGGGAATTTTCAAAATATACGACACGATGGTTGGCGCGAGTATCAGGCATGGACTCGCGCCAATCGCCCATATTTCTAAACTGGGGCGCACCCATTGGCGCGATTTTTTCCCAAATAGTCATGCCAACTGCGCAAACCTTTTTAACTTACAATGCAAGAAAGTAAGCCCAATTTTCACAAATAAAAATATTTTAATTTAGCTAATGAGGTCAATATGAGCATGTTTGCAGGTGTAAAGCAGCAAAATGGTGATCGAGTGGAAATAACGAGAACATAGTGAAGAAGACGAGATTTCCATGGAAAATGAGAGATGTGTGGAAGCTCTTAGAGACTATGGACTGAAAAAATTCTTCATGACACTGTGCCTGAAGGCTCAACCAGAGCTGCTACAATACTTGAGCAGTATCTGGGATGAGGATCAGGAAAAATTCATTCTTTGTGATCAGGAACTCGAAATTGATGTCTGAAACATTTACTTCATAAAAAGACTGTCACGGAGGGGGGCAGTACCAGTCCTGACCGGCACCCGTCCCACCATGGAGAACATGAGTATGGTGATCGACAGGGTATGTCGAGGGGCACGGAAAGGATCAGGAAGTGGGAAAGTGGCTATTTGTGACTATCCTAGATTTGGCACTAAAAGTAGTGCTACACACCATCACACGAGTTGGGGGATCGCAAGCACCGCACAAAGCAACAAAAATACAGCTTCTTCTTGCAGTAGACTGTATGACACCGACCCTCTACAACTGGGTAGAGGCAGTGAAAATCAATATGAAACTTCAACTGACGAAATGCAAGAAGAACAAATTAAAGTTGTTCAGATATGGGTCCATCCTGGTATCGTTCTTCCTGGAATGACTACCAATTTTCCAACGACAGGAAGTGATAGTCCCAACACCACCATCACAAAAGCCACGGATGGCCCGTTAGGCAGCGCTAATGCCAAGGTCAGGGGGCGGTCAACAAATGTCCTTGAGACCAGAGTTCTTTGATTAGCTCTATCGACAACTGATTGTAATGGAGGACTGGCCCTACTCTAGCACAGATTTTACTGGTGATCCAAACCTCCCGCTCCCAGAAGGAGAGGATTGGGATGAAGCACTTGGTAAGACTCATTTTTTTTTTCATGGGTGTTATGATTTTTTTGTTATGTATGTTCTGACATTAAATCCATGTGTTATGTAGATGTTGGACCAGAAAGACCCACAGGCATGTATCTGATAGCGAGGCGAGTCCCTCACGACTTTGATATTGCCCCTCATGGTGAGGGAGGTGAGGAAGAGGAAATCGTACACAACCTAGAGGGAATCTCTCATGGAGTCCCGGACTATGTGAGATTCGACGATGTTCCTCGTGCATACCAGAGACACACTGTAGGGGTGTCAAACCGAGTTCACCACTTACTGAGGTGGCTTGTACGGGCAGTGACATGCTATCATGAGCATCACACTGATTAAACACCTAGGATTTATTTCCGCATATTTTGAGAGACATGATGTCTCAGGATGTAACATAAACACACATATTTTTTGAACGTATGATGCACACTGATGCAAACATTCGATATATATATATATATATATATATATATATATATATATATATATATATACATCTATTTTCTTGTATGGATCTCTCTCATGTGATGATGATTTTACAGGTTACACAAATGTCTATCTAATACAATGTTAGCCACTGTATTAATTAATGCATTCATTCACCTAGGAATATGTTGATATGTGATATAATCAAAATTTCTTTCCAGCAAACGAACACGTAAATACAACCTTAAAATCTGAGGGTTTCTGACTGAACAATTTCAATTGAGTTGAAGAACAACAAGTTGTGAGTCCAGATTTACAACCAATGCATGAATGCTGAGGGTAATTGCCTCGGTTAATAGTTCAATGACAGCACTATACTCAGCAACATTGTTTGTATCTCATCCTAGAAAAATACCTTTTAGACCTACCAACTTACCAACAGGATCATAAATCACCCAGGCTGTCGAAGACAAGTTTCAGGTACTACGGGAAGCATCATCCGCAAAACTGATATAAGGGGAAATAGACATCTGCACAATAAGCAACGACCCAATAATCAGGAAAACACTTGCAAAGCACACCAAGCCAAAAATGTACAAAAATGAGAAGAACACCTATGTACACAAAACATGCACGAATGACTCATGCATAATATTTTTCAAGATACAACCCATTTTTGGGCTGATCCAGAGGATTAACTTCATAATCAATGAGCTCATAGGCCCCATTCTGCAAGACACGCTTGACAATGTAGGGCCCATGCCACACGGGTTGAAATTTTCCTGCCCCCAGCTTATCATGAGCTTGGTTTTATAGGAGGATGAGGTCTCCGTATACAAAGGAGCGAGGGGAAACCGACTGGTCAAAATGAGCTTTGACTCACTTCTTCTGTGCCTCAATGACCAAAGCAGAAAAGTAGCAAGTTTCATCCAGCCTTTCTAAGAAGAGAAGATTCTCTTCTTCTGGTGAAGTGTTCGGCAACAATTCAACAGCCAACTTGAGCAAAGGTATTTCACGCTCAATTGGAAGGGTAGCTTCTAGACCGTAAACAAGCTAAAATGGAGTGAATCTAGTCACATCCTTAACTGAGGTTCGGTACGCCCAAAGAGCCAAAAAATAACATCATATTCCAATTGGATTTTTGCATCCCAATCGTACGTTGAAGCATGGTGACAAGAACTTTATTCGCGACTTCAACCTGGCCATTGGCCTGAGGATAGTACGATTTTGAGCTGTCGTGACGCAAGCCCAACCTAGAAGTCAACTCCACCACCATATAATATTGAAAATGGGAACCATAATCAGTAACGATGGCTTGAGGGAAACCAAACCTAGAAATGATGTGATTGAATATGAACTGAGTTGTTGTCTTACCGTCGGCGGCATGTCTAGGCATTTCTTTAGCCCATTTTGTGAAGTAGTCAAGGGCTATGATGATATAAGAATTCCTCTCGACTGAGTGAGGGTTACACATCATAAAATCGATGCCCCACTTCACAAAGGGACCAAAGGTGATGATAGGGTGGAGATGTGAAAGCAGCGCACACATATTGTGCTGATAGATCTGGCAATCCTAACATTTTCAAACAGCAACAATGCAATCCTTGATGATAGAGGGCCAAAAATACGTAGCACGAAGAATATTTTGTGCAGTGGCATAACCATATATGTGACCGCCATAGGCGCCACTGTGACAATCCTTCAGGGATTTCTCAGCCTCCTTGAGAGTCAAGCACCGGTGGAGAATGGAATCTACTCAGATGCGGTAGAGTGTATCTCTGACTATACGATAAGGTTGTGATTGATGACAGATGTGTCGGTGAGCATCCTTCGTCAAATTAGATCTAAAAGTAGAAGTCTGAATATATACAATGATATCACCGTCCCAAGGATCAAGGGTGCTAATCAGAAAAAGTGAATCATCCGGAATGCATTCCTCAAAACTAGACGGAGCGGAGTCAGAGGGGAGATAGAAGATCAGATCAGCAAAGACTAGCGATTTCTTGGACTTGGCAGTAGTAAATCCAAATCGAACTCTTGAAAATCCACTTCGAGTACTTGCCCCCCCAACAATTGTCGAGACAATACATAGGTCATGGGGTTGTAGTCAGAAATCACAGTCACAGTACGCAGCAGAATGTAATGACGAAAAAGTTGAACTTCTTGAACCGCAGCCAACGCTAACTTATCTACATGAGCATAGCACGTTTCGGTATCGAGAAATTTATGAGAGAGGTAGTAAATAACATGCTCGTCACCGTCATCATTGTCTTGCACCAAAACCATGGCAATCATGCTGAAAGCGGCAGATAAATACAGGGAAAAACCGTGATGATAGTTTGGAGGATGCAATAGAGGAGCGTTGACAAGAAACGTCTTGAGAGCATCGAAAGACTTCTAGGAAATCTCATCCCAAAGGAACAGGACACCCTGCTTTAGTAATCGCATGAATCCTTTAGCCACTTCGGCATAGTCAGGCATAAAATGGCGCAAAAAATTAGCCTTCCCCTGCAGGCTCTACAACTAATGTAATGAGGATGGAGAAGGGAGATTGATGATAGCCTCAACCTTGAGCAGATTGAGGCAAATACTGTCTTTGGAAATGATAAACCCTAAGAGTCTACCAGAATCGATGCAGAAGACACACTTATGCAGATTAAACCGGATGTTATAGCATCGGAAGCGAAGAAATATCTGACGAAGATGGTCAGGGTGGTCCTTATGTTTGGCTGAATGAGCAATAAGGTCATCGAGATAAGGCTGAATGATGTGCTTAATATCGTGAAAATCATATGAAATCACTCGCTGAAATGTGGCCCCAGCATTCTTCAAGCCAAAAGGGAGATTTTTGTACACCAAAGTACCCCAATGACAGATGAAGGCAGTCTTATGTTGATAAGTCGAGAGGATGTTAATCTGATTATAGCCAGAAAAGCCATCCATGAGGGAAAATATCTCACTCCCAGCGCAGTCATAAATGATTTGATCGATAAAGGGAGTAGGATAATTATCCTTAGGAGAGGCCTGGTTTTTGTCATGATAATCAACACAGACCCGAATGGTACCCTGTTTCTTATCTACAGGGACAATTTTGGACACCCATTCTGTCAATGGAATCAGATAGATAAAACCAACATTGAGAAGCTTTTCAACTTCACCCTTAATGGTGGCAGCCTTTCTAGGGTGCACACGATGAAGGCGCTGACGAACATGCTTCGAACTAGGGTAGGTAGGAATCTCATGCACCACTATACTAGGATCGATGTCAGGCATCTCTTTATAGGACCATGTAAAGACGTCATAGAACTCGCGAAAAAGGCTAGTATAAACCTGAAGTTCATCTGAAGAACAGGTGACCCCGATATGGATGTTATCGGTAATTCCCGGTTTCATGGAAATGTCAATAGGCATCGTTTGCATAATGTTACTCAAGTTACCCTTCGTAAAACCTTCATGTGTCAGAATAGGTGTTTGAAATGTAGGAGAAGGAACCTGAGATGCAAACCTCTCAAGACATGTATACATGGCCTCGAGACCAGCCATGAACGAGGAATGATGATTACTATCATCCCACAGAAGATCCTCAAGAGACATAGCTTCCACGATGGCTTCATCGGAGGGTAATATCTCTTTCAAGGGATCGAGCAAATCCGAATCTCCGAGCCAAGGGGATTAAGAATAAGTGTCAAGAGACATGCTCAAAGGAGAATGATCAAAAGGTGGAGGTTTTGAAGCCAAAAAAATTTCACAATAGTCTATCTCGATCAGACTTAATGACATCGAATCTAAAAAAAAATCGATCTGCTCAGGAAAAGGGATGATCCATGGGTCGTTAGACCGAGAGATCATATTAATTTGAACAGTATGGGTGGAGGAAGAGGAAAAATACCCATGAGGGTAGGATATTTGAAGAGACTCGGCCCTACGCTCTCGTAGGGAGCAGGAATCTGATCCACATACGGAACATTGTTCTCGAAATAAGAAGTGAAGAATGATAATTGATCAACAGTAACAATATTTCCTTCGTGCGGGAATTTCAAAATGCAAAAGAGAGTGGATGGAATGCACAACATTGCGTGATTCCAACTGTGACCAATGAGAAGATTGTAATTGAGCTTGGCATCAACTACTTCAACTTCGACATTTATTGTCTTCCCTTCTAATGTAATCGGTAAACTAGCGAGAACACCAAGAGGTTTCGATTCTCTTACATAAAATGCTTCAAGGTCATTTGGTGATGAATTCAGAGCCAGAGAAACAATGGATTTCCAGCAAGCAGATGACATGATGCACGTAGATGCACCCTCATCCACAACCACCAGATGGATATTCAGACCATTAATACCAACTTTTATGATGAGCACAATTTGGTGCGGGATTCGTGGGATGAAATTCTCCAAGTCGAAAGCGAGAAGGCTAGTATCAGCAAGGTCAACCCCGTCAATCGCAGATAATAAAGCCTTCCTTTGAGACAGACAACTCTGAAGTACTTCTAATGCAGACATTGCAAATGGCGCCTGTGCCAGATCCTCAACAATACTGTAATGTTGTGCAGCACGGGCATCAGGATTGTAATAAGACTTACGGAGTACACCTTTGGAAGGTGGCCATACAATGGGCTCAGTACTGGGCCTTTTAGTCTAAAGAGGGCAAGAACAAGTAGAGGAGGAGTACCATCAGCAATCTCTTTCCCTGCTACCTAACGTGATCTGGTATAATCTTTCGACCAAGTAGCGATAGGCACGGATGTAGAACCATTCATCATGAAAAACTGATAGCCAAATGGGGTAGAGGGCTGAGGTTGCTCTACCATCTGGGTATGCTGTGATGGAAAAGGTTCTTTGAGAACAAATGTAGTTCCCTGGGTTCCTTTGAGCAGTCTACTTACTTCGGCCCATCAGGGACAGTCCTTAGTGTAGTGTTCCTTGTCACAAATCAAACAGGGGTACTTTAGCTTACGCTATGAACGATCATCAACACAAGGTTTAGATGAATCTGGTTTCGGGGTATTGGCTTTGGCCTTACCTTTACCCTTATTTATTCCCTTGGAATTATTATCTGCTGGATTGGCCTGAACAACATTGACTTCCATGGTTTTACCAGAATTTGGGGTAGACTGAGAAGCAGTATCATTAGAAGGATTATACTTTTTCTTCCCAGGATTTGAAGGAGAAGACTTCTCAGAAGTCTGAGACATGAAACCAATGATACCATCAACGGATGGTGTCGCCGGTGCTTTGGAAGTTCCAGGTCAAGGAGCTTGAGGAAAGATATCATAAAACGTGCCAGACTGAGAGTACATGATATCGAGGTACCAGGCATGAGCAATGGCCTATTATTTAGTTACACATGCCCCATAGCTATGTCTTTATCAGTTTTATTGACAAACAAAGTAGTGAACCAATCAACTAGAAGTTGATAAGGAATGTCAAACTTGATCAAGCGACGATGACGCCTCCATTCATGAATATGATCTAAGATATGAGTAGCTTGGTCCTGTTTCAAGGATGTGAGGAGGTGCATCCCAGTCTCATAGTGAACCGGTAACTAAAAATGGGTATGAAATTCCATGGCTAAAGAGTTGAAATCTTGATAAATGTTGTAATATTCCCAAATTTTCACGACATATTTGGAATATTAGAGTCCTTGATTTTCTTAATGAATTAAGAAAATAAAAGTGTGGAGGGACCCATAATCCTCAGTATGAATAATTATCCACTTTTGTGTGTGTGAATTTGGATTAATTAAGCCTAGATATCCATAATAAGGTGGTTGAGCAACTACTAATATGAATGAAATTGGAGAACCTGTCTCATTAATTAGATAGATCATGGAGGTTGACACAGTCAACTAAGATCTTGAAGAGATCAAACAGAAGGCTGATTCATTCAACTAAGATCTTGAAGATGTCAAACAAAATATGATGGGACATTTATGATAAAGTGATGGAGGATGTTGTGCAAACAAAGCACAATTGATGGAGAGGGTGTACATTGCACATAGACATGATGGTTGACTTGGTCAAAAAACGCAGTCGAACTTGGAGGATATTGTCCACATGCACTGCGCAGTCTAGATGAGGGCCAAGGCTTGGGAAGGCTAAAAAATTATATAAAGAAGATGAAGGAAAGGAGGAGGGCATACTGATTATTCTTGATATAAATATCTTTTCAAATCTAGAATTGTCATGTGACATTTCATTGCTTTCTCGAGTTGTTTAACAGAGATTGAAAATGTTTTTTAGCATAGGGTGTTCCTAGTCGGGAATACCACCTCTTTCTTAGAGCAGCTCTAGAGATATTATTGTACTTCATTCTAAATCAAGATTTAAGTGCCACATCTCTTTTCCTACTTTCTGCAGAACATCCATATTCAGAAATTGCAGATTTCTGAAGATCAGTTTGGAAGGAGGAAGTTGTATTCAATACTTTAGCTGGAGAAATGGTGAGGGTTTATTCCTATCACCTTCAGCTTATTTATTAGCTTCCCAGATCTTCATTTCATATCTAGCATCAGGCCAAAATTTATTGACCTCCTAGCAGCAGTATTTCCTTCAGGAATTACGCTGTCCATTTTGCAGATCCAAAAGGAGGAAGGAAGTTACTAGCATCTCAGCTAGTAATCCTGTGAGGGATCATCCCCTCACATTTCCATAAGTCTTACCATCATCTTGGATTTTAATGCAGCATTTTTCAGCAGGAATAAGGCCTCTCTCTCCCTCACAACACATTTTTTATAGGCAGTTGTGTTGCAACAGCTGCAATCATTATTGGAGGATTGAGAAGATAGATCTAGAGATTATAGCTTGTAGATCTGAAGAAGGGATCAACCCTTCAAGATTAGATCTGATATTTCAACATATTTCAGCCATCTATTTGAAAAATCTAGCTTCATATCTGTATTTCCCATTAGATCAAGGATCCAATCCTAGGGAGGTGATTTTCCAAAGTTGTAGATCTGTAAAATCCTTTCTGGGTTATCTTGGGAATCCATCACATTGGCTAGATCTTGAATCTTGGCATCATTTGAGCTCCAGATTTGAGTAGATCTATATTTTCCTTTTCAACCTGTAGTTATATGTTCATATTTTTCTAAAGGTACAGTGCAATATTTGCTTCAGTGCCTCTCTAGTTACGCTATACCTATTGTAGCATGTTTTCTGGGTGACTCTAGACCATCTTTTTGGCTAGATCTACTCACATGCTAGTACATTGTGTAACTAAATCATCTCCATATAATAAAATGGCTCATCTTCTCTGTAAATTATGATGTTGTCTTAAGATTTATTTTTTATCTTGTTGTAGTTATTATATTGTGTTTAAGTATTACTGCATTCTCCATTTTGGGATATTACAAATGCCACGAGATAATTCAATGTACCACTTTGTAGCGGCACTAGTAAGATTCTGTTGGAAAAGATGGAGTCGGATGGAATCATCAACCCAAGAGTTAGAGGAACACTACAAGTGGTATGTCATAACATGCGCTTGGGGGTATTCTCTGGACTTGCCCTCAAACTTAGGACAATCACCAGGAATCTTAGTTGGAACTGGAGGCCAATATGGGTTATGAAGAATCGGATCATTCATTAAATTTAACACATCTAGCAGTTCCAACGTAGCGAGAAATGGTAATTGAGGATTAAAAGGCATCGGAGGCCTTTGATAAGGACCGGTGTTAACATTCCACCCTATCTGGGAGAAATTTGGCCCCCATATGTTTTGTCCCAGAGGATTCTGACCATAGGGGTTATAAGCCTGATAGTTCTGCCCATACTAGGGTTGAGGACCAAGATACTGATTCTAAGCATACCGTTAAGGTCCTTGTTGAGCAACGTATGGATTCTGTTGCGGAATGTAAGCATGGCCTTGAGGTGGATTATACACCATTTGGGATTGATTTTGAGGGTGATAGGTAAAACCTTGGGGCGCATTATATTCCTCCTGATATTGACCTTGAGGAGGGTAAGTAGCGCCTTCAGCTTGAGCAGGTGGACCTTGCTAAGCAGGTTGAACGGGTTGTTCAGCTGGTTGAACGGGTTGCTGAGCTGGTTGAATAGGTTGAACCAACTGTTAGGCTGGTTGAATGGGTTGAACCGGCTGCTAAGCGGGTTGAATTGGCTGTTGAGGCTGGGTAGGCTGTCCCTACTGAGCAGGTTGGCCCGGATACTGAGGGCCACTGGGTTTCCCTTATGGAGGAGGTTGTTCCGATGGTTGCAATGGACTAGGTTGTCCCTAATAACCAGGTTGACTCAGAGTGGGACCGTAGGGTTGTCCTTGTTGCACAAAGTTTTGGCCTTGTTGGACGTAAGGCTACTGCTGTTGCACAAAAGGTTTTCCCTGTGGTGTATACATTTTCCCCGCAGGAACATAAGATGCTCCTGATTGATATTGATATTGATATTAAGGTTGACGAGAAGGACTGTAGGGTTGTTGGACCAAAGGTTGACCTTGTAAGGGTTTCCCTTGTGGATCATAAGGTTGTCCTTGGAGGAGTCGAAGTACTGGAATGTGCTATGGACACAACACTAGAAATAATCTGACTCAAAATCCCATAACTAGGTGGAAGTGACACCGATGGAGAAGAATATTTATTAGAGACATGCAGGAGATCTTCAGGGAAAAGTTGGTATTCCCCTGTAGACATATGAATTTCTTCACTACTAACAGGACTTGAGGAATCCATGTCTGATGAAGCTATAAGGTCTTTGAAAAGACAACAAGGACTAGGAGGTATAGCAGTAGCTATAAAAGGTGACCCCAAAGTAAGAGGAGGGAACTCTTCCTAACTCTCAAAACTAGACCAAGCACACTAAGGAGGCCAATTGAACTCAACTAACTCTTTAGGAGGAGATTAGTTAACGAGAGGTTGAACACTCGAGAAAATTAGCTGCGCAAGCTCGACAGACCTAGTGGACTAAGGGGTTTTGAAAGAAATTTCAGGAAAATAACTACCACTATGAGGCAATGAAGAAGACAATGAAACTGGTGGTTCCGCCACTATGACAGTATTTCAACATAGGAAGGAAAATGAGATAATCAATTCAAGGCTTCAAGACCAAACTCTAAGGAATGAAAAAAAACAAGCGAAGTAAAAAATTCTAACAGGCATGTGATCGTGGGTAATTAATTTACGACACTGGAACAAAACTTTGTTGCTTCATGTTTTAAGAGTCGAGAAACAGGCAGAAGATGACTCTAGTCACTTTCAATTTTAAACAAGTGTGAAAGGACAAGTGCTCAATGATCTCTTCTCTTTTTAAAGAGTCACGAAAGGATCGAAATGACTACTCAAGTAATCTAGGCAAGAGGGTGTACTAAGCTTTCGTGAACTTCCATATACACCTTGGTGATCAAATGAAAGAGAAATGACCAAGGAATTAACGTATGTGCAGGTAGTCTCCCCGAATGCTGTGTTCGGTTTATCACGGTTACAGGGCAGTAGACTCGGCTTCCTATGGATAAAGGATTTGAACCTATGAGGGTCTCCCTTTATATATGTGACGGTATGGGGAGCACAAGTCCGTACTAGTGTTGTCTAAGGCCAGATGGCGAATGACAGCTACTATGTTTAACCACACCGGAACACGTCACTAGCCTAGACCTCTAAAAATGTTTGTGTTAGGCTCCAATGCTTCCTTAGGTTAATTGAATAAATTTTATAGTTGATCTTGAATTAATGTTTCAGTTTCAAGGCCCTACCAAATTTGATCTCAAATTTCTTACATGAAAGCTACATGCAATAGAACACCATTTTCCATTTGATGAATGCTAACTAAGAGAAGGATAGAAATCTTTCAGAAAGCAGCAAGCAATGAAATCATATGAAGAAGTCCCCTAATTCATCTAATACAATCAAAGCGAGAAACAAAAAACTCTTTCCTAGATACAAGTGTTAGTTATGTAAAATAACTTTCCATTCTCGATGCAAACGAAAGGATGAATTTTTTTTTTCTTTTTTAATGAATGAAGCACACAATGCACTAATTACATCAAAAAACAAATCAAACAATAGTTTAGAGCACTATGAATGTAGAGAGCTCAAAACAAACAATCTAAAATCAATACAGACATAAAGACGTACTCAAACCAATGATGGACTCTTTCAATCAAAGTGAAATCTTTAAAAATGACCCAAACAAGCAATGTGATCTATGTTCGAAAAAGAAGAGATGGAGATTCAAACAAACACAAAAGTAATCGTTTAACAAACCAAAAACTCAAAATATCAAAAAATACTCAAGAAACTGATTAGGGAATTGAACTGAAAGGAAACAAAAAGACTCGAAGTTCAATCAGAAGGCTCAGTGAGCGAAAGACACCTAGAACCCTAGGAATATGAAATACACTGATAAGATAAAATAAAAACAACTGAGAATAGCAAGCTTAAAGCAGTCAAAACAACTCCAAAAATACCAATTGAAAATCAAGAAACAAGCCAGAGTCAATCAAAACTGACCAAAAACATAGCAAAAGGGTCAAACCAAATCCTACATGGTTCGGTGTGACTCTGAAGTAGTAATCTACGCCAAACAGGGTTTGGCGCTACTACAACAAAAGCAACCTGCGCCAATTGGAGCGAATGTTCAAACAAAAAGCGCGCCAAGCTGAATAACTATGGAAGGAGGAAAGAACTAGTGAGTAGAGGTTAATCTTGACACTTTGGAGTTGAACAAGAGGATTATAGACAATCACACAAGCCAAAAATGACAGGCAAGGAAGAAAATGACTGAAGTCGACTTGACAATACAAACTCCTAAAAGGAAACAAAATGACAAACTCACATTGATCCCCAACGGAGTCGCCAATTTTTTGGTAAGGTAAATCCTCTCTGCAGACAGAGATGATCCCTCTAGCCCTAGAGTGGGTCTAGAAAAAAAGGGACAAACTAAAGTGTAGGTTCTTAATTAATGAATGAAAAGGGCAGGGTAGATCGACCTACCTGGAGTCCAATGTTGTCGTTACTATAGTGGTGGTGGCCTCTTGATCTCTATCTCGACAGGTCACAATACTTCTACAACAATGCTCGGATACCTGTATGAAGATCAGTAAACAAGAGCAACATACAAAACAATGATTTCATTCATAATCAACTAACCAGTGAAGGAGGGTTAAGCATATTGCATCAAATAAATTGCATTAACGCAAGATGGGAACCAAACAATAGTCATGTATATGTATAAATATAAGGAAGAGTTACAACCGGAGCCTTGATGTTGCAACCTCCTCCAACAGGGTTCAGATGAAGTGCATCTTGAAGGATCACCAGGGAATTCGAACGGGGTGAGGACACAAGCCTAAGATCTCTCGAGAAAGGACTCTTTTGTTCTATCTTTCTAGTGAAAAGTTCAGGAATTCTCTTCAACATTTCAGCTATAATAGGTTCAATTCAGCTAGCTCATCAATGGATGATGGCTTTATTTATGGAGGGAGAGGAAGAGGTTGGGATCCCTACAATGGTGGAAGGGAGGCTTTATCCCTTGGGAGGTTTCCCCAAAAGGTGGAAACAAGGGGCCAAAGGAGGGAGGCCATGGTTATTCAGTCGAACCACTCTAGATGACTCACCCATGAAGTTGTTATGATGGAAAATTCACCTCTATTTTTAAAAAACATTCCATAAATAGGTTAGCACGGGTATCTCACTGGGATAGAGGGCCAATGGGTGTGGGGCCCAGTGTTAATATTCCTCATTGGCACGAGGGCATAACAGTCTACTAGCGCCAAGGCAAAAACATGTGTTTCTGATGGTTTGCTAAGGAAATTGTCAACAAAATGGATGTTGTCCTCATGGAAAAGGATGCAATGATGGTCTTTGCAAGGCATGTCACTTTTCTTTAGTCATAGAAATGAGCCTCCAATGTATGGGACAAGGATTGTAGGGATAGTGAAAAAATGTTGTGTAACACTTAGTTTTGGAGAAATTTTAGAAAAATGTGCCTGAGGACTAGAGATACGAAGCTTTGGACTTCGCATTGAGGTCTACTCTAGGCCAATGGTGGGGAACACACAGGGTAAGTTTCGGAGGATGGGAGGAGTTTTGCAAGATGATAAGTCTAATATTTGGTCAGGTTGATATGAAGATCACAGAGAAGTATGATGGTGAGAAGGATCCTCGCGAGAACTTGGCTCACTAGATTACTTCTTGGGGAACCGAACCTCAGACATAATGGGTGCACATATTCTTTCATTCTTTGGATAAAATACCTTAGTAATGGTATCTTGAAACAAAGTTGCGCCATGGAACCGTGGATTGGGATGAGATGAAATATAGTTTCTTACTAGCATATAGCTTCACTAAGGCTTGGGAATGCATTAATGAGGCTCTTTAAGAAGTGAAAGTGGGTGTATTTCGCATTAACAAGGAGCCAAGGACGTTGGTACGACCTGATTGGATAGACCCAACCAACAAACTTGTGTTGGGGGAGGATATTTTTAGGTATTGAGATAACTAGAAACATAAGGATTCTATTGGAGGATTACTTCATCGCAATCATAGTACTGCGTGACAGTCTGAAGGAAGTAGCAACTCTAGGTTACTGCACCAATGGAGGTAGGACTTCGTTGAGGGGGTGAGCATCACAGAGTTCATCTAAAATATGTCCATTGGAGCAGTAAATTTTGATTGGAAAATGAATTAGCTGTTAGAATGAGCAGGACGGATGTAATTAATGAGAATATATGGGCATATATACCACCAAATCGGCATTTATGAGGAGTATCTAAAGGTGATGATGTAGTTTGAATTCAAAATTCACTATAAATAAGGGATCATGCTTCCCAGTCGAACACTTTGCGCACCAAGTGTTAGATGTGAGATTCGTTGTCTACAAGAGAGTCGAGTGAGTTGTTACATGTCATAGTAAAGTTTTGCAGCCTTTAGAGAAACCTTGATCAAGGCAAGGCTCAACCACACATTCATACCAGGAGTAGATCACACCCTGACGGCCACACCGGTAGTAACATCCATAGGGCCGAGGTCACCCAGAAGGTAGATGACTGCAGGTGCAACGCCATCTGCAAATCCTAAGAAACCAATCCTAAGGCAGTCGCCACGGAAGAAAAACCATCAGGAACAACAGAGTAAGGGAGATCGGGATGGGTATAAAAATTCCATGGAGATAGAATTGGATGATGATGAAGTAGAGGAAGTCCCATAAGATATTGAGCCTATCTCTAGGCTTCATCCTTATATTCTGCCCTGGAAGTTGGAGGCTAAGAAGCTGGTGAAATACCACAATGCAGTGAAGTATAAGGTGTTTACACCAGATGAGGTGTCGGTGGAAGGAGAGTTACTGTTCAAGGTGCCTCATCTCAGGATGGAAGATTTGGATTTTAGTGATCAAATCAAATACCCACAATTTGAGCCAAGTAGATAACTCTTCTAACAGGCCTATAAAGAAGGAATAACATGATTGGAGCCAATGAAATGGTTGAAGGATATCTAGGAGGCCGAGATACTCAATATGTTATATTTACCACAGTTCGGGAGAAATATTATCAACACTATTTGTGTGTGCCAATTGCCGAACTTAGTGTATGATGATTGTATGTGGATCGGGAAGAAGATCCCCATTATTGTGATGCTCATCAGGAGAATTACAACCATTCCTTGCCTTGGGTCAGACCTCGTAGAGGCTTTTGTGGGAAAAAGCCAAGATAATCAGCTCGCAAATAAGATGAAGAACGACTATGTGTTGACCAAGGGGACCCAAGGTTATTTAATAAAATACATTTCAGATAGAAATGTGTGCTTCGTCACACACATTCTTGCAGGGAATATTATGGGGAAAATCCACGGAGAGGAGGCTTCTGTGCTTGTCATAGCCTTAGCTACGGAGTATGCCAAGGGAATAGTCGATAACTAGGTAGGATACTTATGTGTTGAATTCCTTTCTGATTCTAGAGTATCAGAAGAAGAAGGCAAGCAGTTCCACTACATGTGGATTTTTCTTCTCATTGAATTGATGGAGTGGAGAGAACACAAGGAGTCGCAGTTCAACACCGCAGACCCTGCTCTATGCGAAGCATCTAAATATGCTTCACTATGGCATTCGACAGAGCCATTAAGGGTTATTGCTAATATTTTTTTTTTGGGTAGGATTTGAGATGAGCTTGCGAACAATGATTAACCAAAAGCCTATGTTATAACAATAATTGTGGATAAATATCAACAAGTAGTGGAGTTCAACTGATACTTCCATCATATACACATATAGGCAAAGAAGGACCTCGCTGGGATCTATTACGAGCTGTCATACCTGGTCAAGGAAGAATATGTGGAGGCCATAGTTATCCACTAGCCAAGTGATTGGTTAAATCTGCTCCCTCAAGGCATGACGCAAGCAGGAACAAGTGGGTTGAAGCCCACTAAGCTAATAAGAAATAAGAACATGAAGTTCACATTTGTGACTGAGTAGGAACCTAATATAGAGATTCTGGACACAAGAGGGGATGATATTCATGGAGGTGATCTTGGCATAGATCCAACTTCCCACTTTACCACCAAGTGAATAAAACCATAGAAGGGTGGCATGTGAAAGAAGTCAAAGTTTGATAAGTCCAAGTGCCCACAAGATATGGTCCTTACTGAAGGGGACCTTGATGAAATTGGGGATACAATGAATCAGGACACTGAGCACCTATGGGGAAGTATTGAAGAACAATATAAGAAAGTGTTGGCAGATTTTCACAAGGGCTTGCAAGACTTGCAAGTGCAGACGAGCATTGTTCATGGGAGTGTGAGCGGATTGCAAGTGAGTGTGTTTCAACCAAGTGGAGCACAAGCCGGTACAAGCACATCTGCACAGGAGTTGGCACTGACATCTAATACCCACGCGGTGCCTATCCCTGTAGGCACACTAAGTTTGACCTGTTGGAGTAGCTAAGGGAGGTGGCCCTATGGAAAAATACAAATTTGAATCTCATTTCAATGTCATTGCAGGCTTTACATGAAATCCACCAGAGCATTGATAAGGAACTAAATATCAGAGAGCATCAAGCCCTCCTAGTCATTCAATATGTTATGAAGGAATGACAGAGCATGGCTAAGGAAAAGAAACTTATTGTCCAAGAGTGTGTGGCTAAAGCAACGCAACGACAAAAGGTGGAGGAGGCTCTCTCTAAAGCATGCAGCAAGCTACCGAAGCTCCAGATTTAGTCTGCAGATGTGCTAGAAGAGAAAGTGGCCAAGCTAGCCATCGTAGTTAAGGAATCTAATGCCAAGGTTGAAAAAGTGCACTTGGAAATGTAGATGAAGATAATTGAGCTACATATGCAATTTCAACCTACCACTCCACCAGTAGACTGGGAGAAGCGTGCAACAAAGCTAAAATCTACATCATAATAGGATGAGTCTCGCATACATGAGGATGCACATGTCTTGGGGGAAGTTATTGATGTATGGGCCTCACTACAAGAGGACCCTCAGGTACAAAATCTGCATGCTGAAGTGCACAATAATTTGGAACAAATGGATCAGATTAAGGTCACTACTAATACCTTACCACCAATGCGACGGCTTACCCATCTCTAATGTAATATTCCAGAATAGGAAAAGCAGCAATATAGTTCATAAAATGAAATCAACAAAAACTATTTAACACATGAAACCATGAGACCAATATAGAGCCGTATTAATGATCATATATGCAGCAAATAAGTACAAAACAATGAGGCACAAACCATAGAATGTGATCACACAAGTCTCCAATACATAGACACTCTCAAAAGTGAGATGATGTTGCAATACAAAATGTTGGAGAGCTTCTACAATGCAGTCATATTCTAAATAGCTATAGCTAGAGATGATACAATGATGTAAAAACACTGATATAGGCCCCAATAGAATCTAAAAATACATATCTGGGCACTAGATCAGCTTTCGAAGACAACCCAACAGGGTTTCTGGAAAATGCACACAATGTGCCAATGTAAGCTGCAGCCCTAGGGCTAAAGATATGTTGCAACCACTGAAATGAGAAGATATGGCTGAAGCTGAGGTAGATAACTACATATTTTCTCCAATAGATCCTCCGGATGAAATAATGGCTCCTCCACTGAAGAAATCACCTCTCAAAACAACCATTGTAACTACCCCTGCAACTCCTCCCTAAAATAACGTAGTTCTGGACTGAAACTACAATGTATGTGATAAATTCTCATTGGCCTGGTTCCAAATGTGTTAATAAATCCCAAGGGACTTATTTACAGGCCTCCCAATGGATGGAAACCTTCCTCCACTGAAAAACTATCTCTGAAGACACTCGATCTAATTCTCCATTGTTGCACCCTGGAACACGGCACAATATCCTGCAGAAACTACGCTGATGAAGAAATATGTAGCTTGGCTTGAAAACCTGAATGTGGAAATGAAATTCAATGCTATTCCAAGAGGCCTCTCAAAGAAAGAGGTGGGATTCCCACTCAGGAACACCCGGTGCTAAACAACACAACAATCTCAACTAAATAGCTGAAGAATGCAAGAAGTCTAAACAAACCGCATACAAAATAATAATCCAAAACATAACCCCATATGGCTGCCATCCTCTTCCTTATATAGATTATGAGCTTCCTTGCCTTTGGAGCCACTCAATTAGGTCATTTCCTCCATGCAATCCATCTCCCTCCAAAATTGTGTTATTCCTCATTTAATGTCCACTCCTCCATAACAACATTGTTGACTTGTTCAAAGTTGACCTGTTCAACAAGATCCAACCCCTATTCATACTCAAAGGTGCTTTATTTAGCTACTTAGAAGGTCTCCTTTCACACTTGAAGTGTTTTTATTGCTGCTAAGGAGATTTATGTGCCTCACCACCCATTTATTTACCTACCTAGTGATAAAACAACTATAATATTCCATTTAGCTGAAGGCTAAATTTTTGGAATATTACAGTCCTCCCCTCCAAAATGTTGCTTGTCCTCAAGCAACTGTAAAGGTGGAGAAAAATTCCTCCCCTCCTCCTGTTGTGGCCTCCTCATCAATATTCCCCACCACTACTCAAAATAATCTGCAATAAATCTACCCTCCAATGGTTCCTCCCAAGTATGAAAAACCAAATGGCTCACATCATGAGAAAGTGGAAGGTGTAAGTGGAAACCTTCTTGATTTCCAATGGCCTCCTCAACGTAGGAATGATGAAAAACATAGGGGATATCATTCCCAATGAGAGACTCCCATCCCATGCTATCATCCAAATGAAATGAGCCATTCTAGGTAGCTCATCAAAGAAATCCTCAACCCTCGGTTCATGCAATGTATTAGGGTTGTATGGAGAGATTAGATTTTTCCACCCATGTTGTTTCTCTCTCCATTTATGATATGTATGGGGCTGCTTCTGATCTTGGGCTGAAATATTAAGGTCTCCAAGGATGTCGCAAGTTACCCCACCAATCAAAACATCCATGAAGTGCCTCTCCCAAGAACTCAAGTTCTCCAAATGGCTCCTCCCACATGAAGACAAGAGATGTAGTGTGGCAATCATGGTTTGCCCATTTTTTCTCCTGAAACATGCAACATATGAAGTATAGAGAATCATACTCCCAATGGGAACCTCCAACTTTTGTGCCATCCTCCCAACAAATATTCCCATAAGAACAATAACATCATCAATATATGGAAGCAAAAGAAAATAAAAACAAGCTGCCATATGACAACAGGGAAGTGGATCATAGTCCCACTTGTGGAACCAGCACAGTGCATCCCCTACCAGCCTCAAAACAAAGTATAACAAGTGTCCTCTCAGCCACTTTTTTTCTGCCACAATCATCCTACAAGATGAGATCATAGAAGTAAATTTTGGTGCCAATGGTGCACAGCAAGAATCATGTGGCCTCTCCCACAAACCACCAATAGAATGGCCAACATCAACACTACAAATGGCCTCGAGTACATCACAATAAAATATAAAAGAAGGAATTATCCTCCTTGGTACAATATGATGTTCACAAAAAGTAAAAGAGTACAAATCATAATGCATAAATGTATATCCTCTACTATGTACCCTGGTCATTGAGCTGAAATGGCTCAACTGACAGTTCTCCCTCACTCTCAATGAGTAGGGAAGTGGTTGTGACAACCTCTCCATCACCATATAGGCTATGCATCTCTCCATATGCTGATATACATCCTGTTGGATGCCCTCCCAAGTGAACTCCCCCATCAAGGAATGATATGCATCAAAGTGCATGGAAAGAAAGTCCACATGTGCTTCATGTAACAACTTCTCCTTGAGCTGAGAGGCTCTAGTCAAGAAGACTCTGCCATAAGAATAGATGACCCCATAATCCACCATTTATCTATCATCTCCCTCTGGGTCATCAATAATCATGCAAGCATCAAGATCCTTAGAGTACTCTACCAAAAGTTGAGACCTTCAATATGGATCAATCCTCCTAAGAGACAACGCTAAATATGTGAAATGTGAAGCTCCCTACATGTTGTTTTCTTCTCCTTTGGCATCCCTCATGCCAAAGTCATCCTCCAAAGTGCTTCCATGCCCATCATGTAGTTTCTCATGCTCAAGTAGAAGTGGTGACCTTTGGAAGTTTGCCTCCAATGAGAAGCTACCATCCAAAAAGAACCTCCTGATCTTAGCCAATATAAGCATGAGTGGCCTCCATATGCTCCAATATATGGAGGATTCCTTCCTCAAGGGAAGTACCCTCTGTTTCTCCAAATCCATGGAGTGATCTTCTTACACCATGGTAGTGCCATCCCCCATCGCTGCAGCAACTTCTGTCAGCTCAAAATATGTAGTGAGAGTGGGTAATGTTGAAAATGGGAGGATGTCTCCCTCCTCCTTGAGTTTATCCCAGACTCTCTGCGATGTGTCAAGTCCTCCTAAGGTCCTCACCCCTCTGGAATCAATGAGTGGTGAAACCAATTGTGAAGCATCTCTCATCATCTCCCGATCTTGTGGTCTCCCAGGTGGAATGCCTCCATGCAATGAGACATTAATATCAAGAGTAAACTGCATATACGAATAGACAACTTTGTCCTTTCCCTCACAACGCAAATCAGTCTGCCTCTTATGTGCATCAATCTTCTGAAATAGATAGGGGTGTGTGCTCCTAGTCATATGATATTGGACATCCTCCCTACCTTCTCCTTTCAACTGCAAGGTTTCACAATCTATCAATAATGGCACATGTTGTTCATGGATTGTGCCTTGATCTCCACATATGAGATCCTTTGGAACTCCTTGTGAACATACATGAATTCTTCTTGTTCAAGAAAGTGCTCCATATACCTCTATATGAGGTGTTAGATATGCCCTGGATATGACAACGATGTGGTCTCCAACCTTCTCTTCCTCTTCAATATGATTGGGAAACTTTTCAATAAGAGAAACCTCTTTTGAAAAAGGGATCTTCATGCCCTCTTTTCCAGGAGTATGAGATACAAGTCTTACCTCTATCAAGGTATTATGCAATTTTTTAGCCTCTTCAATAGTTTCTGAAGTGGAGTTGAGTTTATAGGTCCTTTGAACCCATACAAAGGCTTTGTTTGTTTTGGTTTGTTTAGCTCCACCAAAGGTGTTTCATTTTTTTTTTCATCAAACCTTTCCAATAGTCTCCTAGTGGACTTTGCATAAGTATATGTCTTTGCATTTTTTAATGAAAAAGATTCAAATATCCACCAAGCATAGGCCTTACCTTGAAAATGGAGTGCTGCAACTTTGATGGCTTCATTCTATGAAACTTGGTGTTGCTGCAAATTGGTGTCTATCTCCTCCACCCAAGCTCTAGCTGGACATCTAGGTGAACCATCAAAAGTAGATAGAAATAATCTACCCACATCATTTTTCTTTCTCCTTGTGCTTCTTTACTCCTTTATATTGCAAAACCCTTGGAAGTTAAGGTCATCTCTGAACCTCTTGGATTGAGATTCATACTCTTGCAAATAATCACCAAGAGTCTCCCTCTTTGGCAAATCTTCTTCCTCCCTCTCTCTTATAGTAAATCTGGGAATAAGACTACGTTGTGAATCATAGTGTGTGGCTACATCCTCACACCCATCTTGCAAAAATCTAGGGCTTTCTTCATATTCAAACCCCCTTGGAGATTCTCTACATACCTCCCTTCTCATATTCTTGATATCTCCCTTGATGCTCTACATAGTTTGAAAAAGAAGCTTTGAGAGCTCCTCTTCCTCTCTTCCTCCAAATAATGGAGTCTTATCTCTCTTTTTTTCTGTACATCTCGTCTTCTTGTGAGAAGCTTCTTCTTATGGTGACATATTGGCTGAATGCACAGGCTGAGCCAAGATTATGCTTCAATACCACTGTAATATTCCAGAATGGGAAAAGCGACAATATAGCTCATAAAATGAAAGAACAAGAAGTATTTAACACATGAAGCCATGATACCAATATAGAGCCATATTATTGATCATATATACAGCAAATAAGTATAAAACAATGAGGCACAAACCATAGAATGTAATCACACAAGCCTCCAATACATAGACACTCCCAAAAGTGAGATGATGCTGCAATACAAAATGTCAGAGAGTTGCTATAACACAATTTTATTCTGCATAGATATAGCTGGAGATGATACAATGATGTAAAAATATTGATATAGGCCCAAATAGAATCTAAACATACAGATCTGGGCACTAGATCAGCTTTCTAAGACAACCCAAGAGGGTTTGGCACACAATGTGCCAATGTAAGTTGTAGCCCTAGGGTTGAAGATATGTTGCAACCACTGAAATGAGAATATATGGCTGAAGATGATGTAGAGAACTACATATCTACACCAATAGATCCTTCGAATGAAAGAATGGATCCTCCACTGAATAAATCACCTCTCAAAATAACCATTGCAACTACCCCTGCAACTCCTCCCCAAAATAACGCAGTTCTGTACTGAAACTGCGTTGTAGGGGATAAATTATCCTTGGCCTAGTGCCAAATGTGTCAATAAAGCCCAAGGGACTTATTTACATGCCTCCCAATGGATGGAAACCTTCCTCCAATGAAAAAATAGCTCTGAAGACACCTGATCTAATTCTCCACTACTGCACCCTACAACACAGCACAATATCCTGCAGAAACTGCGTGATGAAGAAAGTTATAGCTTGGCCTGAACACCTGAATGTGGAAATGAAATTCAATTCTCTTCCAAGATTCCTCTCAAGGAAAGAGGTGGGATTCTCACTCAGGAACACCCGGTGCTAAATAGCACAACAATCTCTACTAAATAGCTGAAGAATGCAAGAAGTCTAAACAGACCACATACACAATAATAATCCAAAACATATCTCCATATGGCTGCCATCCTCTTCCTTATATAGATAATGAGCTTCCTTTCCTTTGGCCCCACTCAATCAGGTCATTTCCTCCATGCAATCCATCTCCCTCCAAAACTGCATTATTCCTCATTTAATGTCCACTCCTCCATAATAGCGTTGTTGACTTAGTCAAAGTTGACCTGTTCAACAAGATCCAACCCCTGTTCATACTGAAAGGTGAATTATTTAGCTACTTTGAAGGTCTCCTTTCATTCCTGAAGTGTTTTATTGTTTCTAAGTAGATTTATGCCCCCCCCCCCCCCCCCCCCCGCCCATTTACTCACCTACCTAGTGATAAAACAACTATAATATTCCATTTAGTTGAAGGCTAAATTTTTGGAGTATTACATCCAAGAGGGTAAATACTTATAGGAATGGGTTGATGAGATGCATAGGAAGGAGCAGATACTTACCGATGGACTAAAACCATGGGATGCTGAGGGAAACCAACTCTGCCAAAATGTAGAAAATAAGTTGAAGGCACTGCACTCGACACAAAGAGGATTCGAGAAGAAGGCAGCTAAGAAGGTTACATAGACACTGCTCAGAGAGATTAAGGCATTTTAAAAGAAGTGTCTTGAAGAAGTTCCCCAGTTGAAGGATGCCTTGAGCAGCATCAAAGCAGAGATAGATTGCGCACCATCTTTGTGACTCGGGACGAGTCACAATTTTGTGTTGGGGGCCTATTGGAGATGGGATCCCCTCAAAGAAAGTAGCAAGGAAAGACTCCGCAGATTAAGGAGCGCGGTGTGCAACACAAAGTCTATTTTTAGTCATAGGGGATTTGGGGTGGGTGAAATCCCCTTATTATGTAATGGGATGGGATATTTTTTGAACTTTGGACTCCGCCCATGGTTTTGGACCATCGTATTGTAAATGCCAAATCTATATAAGGAGTCTAGATAGAAGTCATAGAGAAAAGTAAGATGTGAAAATAAGGCAAGTAAACTTAAATGATAGAACTTATGAGATGCATTTGGATGTAATATTTTTTTGAGTCTATGTTTTGGGTTAGATTAAAGGCTCCTACTATTTTATGCACAAAGACCTTAGAAAATATGTACCTATGTGCATAGACCACTGTAGCTCTGTGCATAGGGTGAAACTGAATGTATGAGAAATATCTGGCTATTAATGAAATAACTATTGAGAATATATGAGTTACATTGTGGTATTTGATTTTTACTTACTGTTTATGAATGTCTATGTAGAATAAGGGTTTTGATCTATAATCGAATAACGCAGTCTTGTTTATGGTTATTTACTTCGTTTAATGCATGACTAAGTAAGATCGCGCAGTTTGTGGTAAGTTCAATATATGTGTTGAAAAACGCCTATAGTATTGATAGATCTAATCTACGAAGACTTGATAAGAAGTAAAAGCCCTAAAGCTCCCATCCTCTATCCCTCTGGATGCAGAAAGCTAGTTCTAGCATCCCCCTATATTGCCTCGGGTGAGACTTCGGTCTGTGCAAGTATATCGTTGCTGAAAGGGCTGGTAATAGTGGGTTTTTTTGGACTACACAGTCACTTTGAACCTAGGTCTAGGTCCTATCAAGCCAATAGGGCCATCTCAGAAAGGTCCTCCAAAATGGATGACAAAGACACTTGAAAATGTTCTTCCCGATAAGGTTGGAAAGACAGGAATGAGAAGTTCTACCAGGAAAAATGGAGGTGATGCAGATGATTATGATTCACCTATTGATATGAATGTTTCTTATAATTGTGAATTGAATTTTTCTACAGATATTGAACTAAATTCTTTCATAGAAGCCACTTTTCATGATGAATGGAATGAAGCGATGGAAAAGGAATATGATGCCTTGATAAAGAATGGCACTTGGAAGTTGATCGATCCTCCATTGGGAACCAAACCAATTGGCTGCAAGTGGGTATACAAGAACAAGTACAAAGCTGATGGCTCACTTGATAAGCACAAATTCATGATTGTGGAAAACGTTTTTGCACACAAAGAAGCACTCGATTATGAGGAGACTTTCCCCCCCACAACAAAATGGGCTAGCATCTGAACACTCTTTTCATTATCAGATCAAAATGGTTGGAAATTCCATCAGATGGATGTAAAAATTTCTTTCCTGAATGGAGGTTTAAAGGATAATGTTTTTATGTCCCAACCAGAAGGATTTGTTGTGAAGGGCCAAGATAAAAAGGTATGAAAGCTTGTAAAATCCTTGTATGGCCTCAAGCAAGCACTACGAGCCTAGTATGAGAAGTTAATTGAGCATATTCCGAAACTTAACTTCAAACATTATGATCTTGATGATGCAACTTTGTTTGTCAAGAAATTTATATGTAGATGATCTTTTGATGACAGGGAAAAATGAAATTTATATTGCATCCATAAAGAAGGAATTGAGGAAAGTTTTAAAATGCCTAATTTGGGCTATGTTCACTACTATCTTGGTATTGAATTGACTCATCATCCTAATTTTATATTCCTCTCTCAGAAGAAGTACATTGGATATCTATTGAATATGTTTGGCATGGCTAAGTGAAATCCTGTTACCACTCCAATGTAACAAAAATCAAAGCTCACATACATTGAAGGGAAATAATTTGAGGATGCAACGAAGTATATACAGCTTGTAGGAATTCTCATCTACACAAATACTACCAGACCAGACATCTCATTTACTATTGGAATCCTCTCCCGATTTATGCAAAAAACTTGTGAGGGACATTGGTCTACTACAAAAAGAGTTCTAAAGTACTTGAAAGGGACTCAAGACTTTGGACTCAAATATATATAGGTGGGTGACTTCAGCTTGATTGGATAATATGATTCAGAATTTTATGGAGACAAAGAAACACAAGTATATACTTCAGGTTATACTATGAGTCTTGGATCGGGAGATTTCTCCTGGAGATCACACAAATAATTAGTTCCAACAGATTTCACAACTAAGGCAAAATATATGGCAGAACCTGAAGCGACAAAGGAAATTGTGTGGCTCAAGAAAATCCTGGAACATTTGTAGATGAAACAAATTCATTCAACTCCACTCATGATCAATAACACTTCTACAATAGAGTTGGCAAAGAACCCAAATTTACGTGATCAAATGAAGCACATTAATACAAAATACCATCTGATTCGACATCCTGTTTAGGCCAATACAATCCATCTATATCATTGTTCCACAAATGAGAATATTGTAGACATCTTGACCAAAGCACTTCGAAGAAAAAATATTGAAAAAATCAGAACGATGCTTGGACTCACCAACATCCCTCCATATTAATGAGGGGAATGTCAACACATAATCCTAAGGGATTGGGTCAAATTGTATAATAATATAAATAGAAAATAAGGAAGTTGAAGGGACACTGGTAAATGAATCCAAAGAGTCTCACCTCCATGTATATATTCATATGCATCCTTAATCAATTCAATTTAGTCTTTTGGTGGAGTTACCTCCTAGTGTGACAATGGGGAAGTGGATTTTTCTATTGAGTTGATGTAGGGAGCGACACCAACATCGAAGGAAAAATCCAATATGAGCATTCTAGAGTTAGTGGAACTGAAGTTGCAGTTTAAGGAAATTCTTGACAAGGGATACATTAGGACAAGTGTGTTGCCTTGGGGTGCACCAATATTGTTTATGAAGAATAAATATGGTACTCTCAGTTTGTGTATTGCTTATAGGAAGTTGAACAAGGTGACGATTAAGAACATGTACCCCTTGCTGCAGATTGCTGACTTGTTTGATCAGTTGAAGGAGAAATAATTTTCTTGAATATCACTTTGAGATCAGGATGTCATCAAGTATGCATCAAATAAGAGGACATCCACAAGAATTCTTTCCAGACTAGGTATGGGTATTAAGCATTTTTTGTGGTTCATTTTGGTTTGACTAATGCTCAACCTACTTTCATGTGTTTAATGAATAGTGTGTTGTGTCCTTATCTGGACAATTATGTGATAATATTCATTAATTACATATTAATATATTCTAAGAATGAGGAAAAATATGCAAAACATCTACAAGAAATGTTAATATTGTTGAGAGAGCACCAGTTGTATTCCAAGCTTAGTAAATGCATTTTATTTGAGACAGAGATTCATTACTTAGGGCATGTGGTTTTGAAGGAAGGTATATCAGTGGATCCAGAAAAGATAAGAGCTATCATGGAATGGGAAAATCCTAGGAATGTGGATGAGGTCCTATCATTCACGGGATTAGTAGGTTACTACAAGTGGTTCATCAAGAACTTCTCGCGGATTTACTATCCTATTACATCCTTGTAGCGAAAAGGAAATAAATTTGAATCAATTTCTTACAAATGCTCCGTTAGTGAAGATTGCAAATCTAGATAAAGAGTTTATGATATGTACACATGCTTGCAAGAGAGGATTTTGTGGAGTCCTGATGCATGAAGGACCTGTGGTATTCTATGAGTAAATTAAACTCAATGAACATGAGAATAATTATGTGATGAATGATCTTGAGTTGGCAGCGATCATTCATGTATTAAAGATGTGGAGGCACTATATTCTTGGAAAGATATTTGTTTTGATTAGTGATTACAGTGGATTGAGGTATTTTCTTGACCAACCAAATCTCTAAATGTCAGGAAATCTAGATGTTTGGCCACACTCAGTGAGTTTGACTTCGAGATCAGGGACATCAAGGGTAATGAGAACAGGGTTGCAGATGATCTTAGCATAAGGGTGAAGGTAAATCACATAGCAACTATGAGTTCTTATGGGAGAATTTCACAAGATCAAATATTACAGGAAGGACAACAGGATGACAGGTATAGGGAGCTTAAGCACATATTATAGAAACAGGGTACAGGTGAACAGGATGTGGATTATCATATTATGGCAAATAGTTTGGTTAGATTTAGGGACATGATCTATGTGTTGGACAACAATGAGCTCAAGAAGCTTATATTGAAGGAATTTCATGTTAAGCCATATTCAAGTCACCTGGGATATCAAAAGAAATTAAAACTGGTTATGAAGTTCTAGCATTGGCCAAATTTGAAGAAAGAGGTGATTGAGTTTGTTGTGATATATTTGGATTGTCAACAGGTAAAATCAGATTGTAATCATCCAGGTGGTCTACTAAAACCGATTCCAATTCCATATTGGAAATGTGAGGACATTTCTATGGATTTCATTATAGGTTTTCCAAGTTCATATAGACATCATGATTCCATCATGGTTGTGGTTGACAAGTTAACATAGGTAGCTCACTTCATAGAAATTAAGTCTACTTATTCAGCTAGTGAGTTAGTCCAATTCTTCATTAGGAAGATAGTGATATTGCATGATATTCTTAAGAATATTGTAGCTGATAGAGATGGGAAGTTCATTTCTAGGTTTTGGAATGATTTATTTGTAGGTTTGGGTATAGATTTGGCCTTCAGCACAACTTATCATCTACAGACAAATGGATAGATAGAGAGGGTCAACAAGATTCTGGAGGATATGATGAGAATGTATGTTATGGATCAGCAGAGGAGGTGATAGGAGTATCTTCCAATGGTTGAGTTTTCTTATAACAATGGGTATTCGGATTCACTGAGGATGAGTCCGTTTTAGGCACTTTATGGGAAGAATTGTAACACTCTGACACAGTCACACAACTGAAGTCAACTCCCTTTCTTCTACGCTCTTCCTGTGCCTCCACGTGGTCCTCTTACAATTCCTTGTTAAAATTTATTTAACAATTCTGAGAAAACAACCATATTCGACTGCTTTGAATATGAATACCCCTCCGCCTGCAGGATATTATTTAATAAAACAATAGTACTGATTTAAATCTATCTCCCGTCTTTTATATTAATAACCAACTTTATGTTAATGAACACTTTATAAACATATAACCCGTTGAACAAACCCAGGTTTGGGTCCCACCTCCACGTGCTTTATATGAATCCCTTATAATGAACCGTGTGCTCCTTTATAAAACCTCGCACATCTTTGTGAAGCGCTCGCCGTCCGATGGGCCTCTCTCAAATCAACGGATCTCGTTGATTTCGCTCGTCGTCCTGGTACGATGGATAACGCGCGAAATCACAAGTTAAACAGTGGGTTTGGAATAGTGGTCTAAGCCACGTGTTTAACGCTGAATGGAGTCGCTGTTCACTCTGGAATTACCACCCAAGCGCCAAAAGCGGTGCGGAAGAGACCGGAAACCACTCATGGTTTTCGTACAGTAACTAACTATGGTTCACGCCAGTTTATGGACTCCGTTGTATACTTTAACTCCAGGTTTCGACACGGTTAAGAGTTCTAATTATCAACGAACAATGAGTTCCTTTGTAAACAAAGCGGTTTTATGTTATCATAAGAAAAGACTTAGATGGCCACGATTTCACGTAGATACTTCGCCTGCGCAGGATTAAATCCGCAGGGCTATCCAACACTTTCAGGATTTAAAGACAGAGAACTGGATTTCTTATACACAATTGCTTCACAGTCAACAATCCTTCTATAACCAAAGATTCAAGTCTTTCCAAAGGCAAACAAGCTTAGAATCATTTAACTAGAACCAATTGTAACACACAGAGTTTATTGGGGAATATCCTCTCTACCTCCTCTCCCTTCTCATACATCGAGGGTTATATTTATATACATTACAGTGTGTCTCCTTGGTTCCTCGGTGAGGACGTTTGTCTTCTAACAATCTCTTGTGAGCCCGACTAAGCTGACATGAGCGGATAGACTAACTAACTATTAGCACAGCTGCCATACTCTAAAACAAAGCGATTAAGTTAGGGTATTGACACCTATTTGCATTACAATTTTGGTGGTTTCAAACCCTCTAGCCACAACATGTGGACAAAATCTTACATTCTTGGCTAATGCCTAAGGCCACAGATGAGACTCTGAAATTTTCTTCATGGGCTCATCATGAGAGCTCTTCCTTGATCTGCCTATCTTCGCAACATTCCTTAAGTCATCCAAATCACTTCCTTCCTCACGGTTTATTTTTCCATTTGATTAAATCTTGATAGTATTATTGTCCTACGGTCTTCTGAATAGTCTTTATCCAGCCTCTTCTTTCGTTGCAATGGTTGTGCTGGAGGTAGCTGCTCTTTCCACTAAATCTGTTCCTTTTCTGTTGATCTGTCCTCTGCACCATCATATTCATACTTGTATAAATATGCAACATTAAAAATGGGAGATATTCCAACATCAGGTGGCAATTCAATCTCATAAGCATTTGCAGAAAACTTCCTAAGTATCTTTCATGGCCCAATCTTTTTGAACTTCAATTTGTTGTACTGCTTCTTTGGGAACCTTTCCTTTCTCAAGTGTGCCAAAACCTGATCTGCTACTCCAAAATGAACTTCCTTTCTGCTCAAGTCTGCTCTACTTTTGTATTTTATCCTACTGCCTTGTAGTTGTTGTTTCACTTGTTCATGTATGGCCTGGATCTCTGAAGCAAATTCCTCACCATCTACAGTTCTTAGCTCTGCCCTTCCTAGATTTCTTAACTCTGATATTCCTCCGGGATGCATTCCATAAACAATATGGAATGGACTCTACCCTGTGCTTCTATTTGGTGAATCATTATATGCATATTCTGCTTGGGGAAAAATATGGTCCCACTACTTGGGATGCTCTCTTGCAAGACTCCTCAACAAATTTCCCAGACTTCTATTCACAACCTCAGTTTTTCCATCAGTCTGGGGATGATAAGCTAAGCTGAAACTTAGTTTGGTACCAAGTTTCTTCCACAATGTCCTCCAAAAGTGCCCCACAAATCTGGTGTCTTGGTCTGAAACAATGTCACAGGCAGCCTTGCAAATCTAACAACTTCTTTGAAAAACAAGTTAGCAACATGCGTGGCATCACTAGTTTTATAGCATGGAATGAAATGTACCATTTTGGAGAATCCTGGCGTTGGCTCCTTCCTTTGGCATATTGACAAATCTTGCAATTCTTCACAAAATTTTCCACTTATGTTCTCATCTTGGGCCAGAAATAAAAGTGACTCAGCTTCTCATAAGTCTTTTCAGTACCAAAGTGTCCAGCAAGTCCACCACTATGCTTTTCTTTGATCAAATTTTCTCTCATGGAACATTTTGGTATACACAGTTGGTTCTTTCTGAATAACAAGTCTTCCTGCAGAAAAAATCCAGCCACTAGCTTCTATCTGTTAGAACAGGGTTACTACATGCTTCAAATGCTTCTTTAAAATCAGGATCTGTTTTATACAATTCTTTGAGAAAATCGAATCCTGCAACTTCAAAATTAGTCTCTTGAACAAGCAAATGTCTCCTACTCAAAGCATCAGCTACTTTATTGGCTTGGCAACTTATATGTTTCAAAACAAAATTAAAACTTTGGAGATACTCAACCCATTTAGCATGCTTGTGTTTCAACTTGGGTTGTTGTACAATATACTTCAAAGCATGATTATCAGAATACAATACAAACTCCCTGGACATCAAATAATGTCTCCACTTCTTCAGTGCTTGAACAATTGCATTGAATTCTTCTCATAAGAGGAATAATTTCTCCTGGTGTCATTTAACTTCTCACTGAAATAGGCTATAGGCCTATCATCCTGACTCAAAACAGCCCCAATGGCCTCCCCACTGACATCACATTTTACTTGAAATGGTTTGGTGAAATTAGGCAGAATTAAAACAGGCTTCTCTGTTATCTTTTGCTTCAAAACTTCAAAGTTTCTTTCTACTTCAGAAGTCCACTTAAATGGTTGTTTGCTCTTCTTTATGGTCTCAATTATGGGTGCATTAATCTTATTGAAGTTTCTTATAAACTTTCTGTAAAAACTAGCAAGTCCATGGAAACTCCTTACCTCAAAGACATTTCTGGGTGAAGGCCACTCTACAATTTCCTTAACCTTTTCTGGTTCCATCTTCAATCCCTCTGCAGAAAAAACAAAACCCAAATACACCAACTCTTCTTTCATGAACGAGCATTTCTTCAAATTTATCAGCAATTTTTCTTGGTGCAACTTCTTCAAGACATGATTAAGATGCCTTAAATGTTCTTCCTTAGTTCTGCTGAAGACTAATATATCATCTAGGTATACTATGACAAATTTACCAATGAATTCCTTCAATACATCATTCATAAGTCTCATAAAATTGCTTGGTGCATTTGACAACCCAAAAGGCATTACCATCCATTCATCTGAGTCCTTCCATTTGTTTTAAAAGGCAGTTTTCCACTCATCTCCGCCTCTCTTATTGTTCTAATCGATGGTATCCACTCTTTAAATCATTTGAGAAATATTTAGCACCACTCGGAGTAATCCATTAGATCTTGATCACAGGCAAGGGAATACGCATGCCCCGGTGTGATCTTATTAATTTCTGCGGAATCGGTACACATCCTCTGACCTCCATCATACATTGGGCTGATCTTTGCGGTACGCACATGGACTCGGAAGACTTTCCACACGATTAGTCCTTTGTCCACCAATTCTGTACTTTTTCTGATTTCCTCATTTTCTTTGGGAGTCATACTGTAGGCTGCCTTATTTGGAAGATTTGAACCAAGGATAAAATCTATCTGATGGCTGATATTCCTCACAGGGGGCAGCTCATCAGGTAAATCATCCACAACAATGTCACAATAACGGTCTAACATCTCTTGGATTTCTATTGGAAAATCAGAAATATTTGTAGAAGTAAGAATTACCTTAGGTTTGCAAACTAAGTAAGCCTCTTCCCTCTTCTAATACGCTGAGACCTTGTTCAGATTCGGCAACAAGGTCTTTGGATCAATCTTTCTGGATGGATCTCCTTCTTGTGGGTATCAATGTATGATGTACCCCGTCTTTGAAGAACTTGTAAGTGTTCTTCTTGCCATCATGCACTGTTGCTCTGTCAAACTGCCAAGGTATACCCAGCAGTATATGACACACATCCATGGGCATTACATCACACAAGACTTTGTCCTTGTACTTTCCCATTTGCAGCTCTATTTCACACTGTTCTTTCACAACTAGCTGGTGCCCTTTGTGCAGCCAGGACACCTTGTAGAGAGTTGGATGCTCCCTAGTCCTCAACTTCAACTTTTCTATCACCTCAGTGGAAACTAGATTTTCTGTGCTGCCACTATCAATGACTAGCTGGCAGCATTTCCCTTGGACTTTGCATATGCTCCTAAACAAAGTCTTCCTTTGTGCAGGCTCAGTGACCTCTTTGGCACTAAGCAGGTTTATTTGCCACCCAGGATTCTCCCCTCTGCGGAAAGGTACCGCTTCTCCAGTTTCTGTCCTTCTCTGCTGACAACAACATTCCTTGGACCAGCACCCACATTCTCTGGGCATTCATAGTGCTTGTGTCCCACTTCCTGGCATCTATAACACCTCAATTCTCTATCTTTGCCTCTATCTCTGCCTCCTCTTCCTCTTCCTCTGTAAGAACCCCTTCTGCCCCTTGCATCATCCTTTGTAGATGCATTCTGAGGTGACCTATTGTTAGCTCCATCCTTGGGTGTAGTAGGCTTTCCTCTACCACCCTGACTTCCCTTCCCATGGAAAGTACCTCTATTCTTGGCAGACTGTTTCCTCAAGAGTTTCTCCTCTGCTTTCAAGGCCATCTGGTAGGCCTCTTCAACTGTCTTGGGAGACAGAAGACCAATTTCATCTTGGATCTCCAGCTTGAGACCATTCACATATTTGGCAGTGTTCTCTGGTGTATCTTGAAATTGCCCAGCTCTTATGCTCACTCTGTAAAATTCTTCTGTGTATTCCTTTACTGTCAGCAACCTCTGTCTCAGGTTCTGCATTTGTCTATATAATGTCAGCTGATAATCATTGGGTAATAATTTACCTTTTAGTTTAGCCATCATTCTGGTCTAGCTCTTGATAGGTTGCTTGCCAACTCTCCTCCTCTCTGCCTGTACTCCATCCCACCAAAGTGCGGCATGTCCTTTCAGCTTTGTTACTGCAAACTTAACCTTTTTATCTTCACTTATTTATTCATAATCGAAGCACTTGTTTAATTCATTTATCCAGTCCACCAGCTCTTCTGGATTCAGTCCCCCTGTATAACTCGACACTTCAATTATGGGCTTAACTGCAGATCCCAGAACAGTTCTAAGGAGCCTCAAATCAAGAGGAATTTCAATTTCTTCAGCTTCTTCCGTTTCAGGTTCGCTGATGTCTTCAGGATCTCTGGGCTGTCTGCGTTCCATGGCATCTATTCTGGCCTCGACCCTCTGCAACATCCCCAACACTTCAGCGTTGGCAACAGGTCTCCTCCTGCCAGCACCTCTACCAACTCGGATTGCCATGTCAGCAAAACAACGTCAACCATCTCTGATACCACAAATGACGGTGTCACACAGCTGAAAGTCAAATCCCTTTCTTCTGCGCTCTTCCTATGCCTCCACGTGGTCCTCTTACTATTCCTTGTTAAAATTTATTTAACAATTCTGAGAAAATAACCATATTCGACCGCTTTGAATATGAATACCCCTCCGCCTGCAGGATATTATTTAATAAAACAATAGTACTGATTTAAATCTATCTCCCGTCTTTTATATTAATAACCAACTTTATGTTAATGAACACTTTATAAACATATAACCCGTTGAACAAACCCAGGTTTGGGTCCCACCTCCACGTGCTTTATATGAATCCCTTATAATGAACCGTGTGCTCCTTTATAAAACCTCGCACATCTTTGTGAAGCGCTCGCCGTCCGATGGGCCTCTCTCAAATCAACGGATCTCGTTGATTTCGCTCGTCGTCCTGGTACGATGGATAACGCGCGAAATCACAAGTTAAACAGTGGGTTTGGAATAGTGGTCTAAGCCACGTGTTTAACGCTGAATGGAGTCGCTGTTCACTCTGGAATTACCACCCAAGCGCCAAAAGCGGTGCGGAAGAGACCGGAAACCACTCATGGTTTTCGTACAGTAACTAACTATGGTTCACGCCAGTTTATGGACTCCGTTGTATACTTTAACTCCAGGTTTCGACACGGTTAAGAGTTCTAATTATCAACGAACAATGAGTTCCTTTGTAAACAAAGCGGTTTTATGTTATCATAAGAAAAGACTTAGATGGCCACGATTTCACGTAGATACTTCGCCTGCGCAGGATTAAATCCGCAGGGCTATCCAACACTTTCAGGATTTAAAGACAGAGAACTGGATTTCTTATACACAATTGCTTCACAGTCAACAATCCTTCTATAACCAAAGATTCAAGTCTTTCCAAAGGCAAACAAGCTTAGAATCATTTAACTAGAACCAATTGTAACACACAGAGTTTATTGGGGAATATCCTCTCTACCTCCTCTCCCTTCTCATACATCGAGGGTTATATTTATATACATTACAGTGTGTCTCCTTGGTTCCTCGGTGAGGACCGTTTTGGAATTCAAAAGTATCTTACAATAATTCGACTAACTGAAACATGATAGACAGACTAACTAACTATTCAACTTCTACAACTCTTAACTACTCTAAAACAAAACAGTCAGCTGAGGTATTGACACTTAGCTATTACAATTTTGGTGGTTTCGAACCCTCCTAGCCACAACATGTGGACAAAAATCCTACATTGCTGGCTAGTGCCTAATTCCCCTGCATCACTATCATTTAAGCTGAAATATGTTAGAATCCGTTGGGAAATGATAGGTTAGTGGTATGATGAGTTAGTTAGTGTTGAGATTCAATGTAATTACATATCTTGCAGTCATCATTGTCATGATAGGGTATGAATGAGGCATAATTTAGTTATGAAATGACATTTCAAATTCAAAATATTGCTTAATTGGTCATTCTTGTTTCCCTTTCCCTCCATTCGAGTGTCTAAGCTCTGAAGTGTCAAGCGAAACATGTGGCTGTTCCATACAAGTTTTCTTCATCCTAATCAAGCGATGTTGATATAAACTATTCAAATGAGGATATTTCATATAATCAAATGAGGTTGACAAGTTTTTTGTGAAGCATGGTAGAGGAAAAGAAAGTCCACAGAGGAGGACACTGCTTAAGATATGAGCCTGAAAATATGAAGGCCATAGTTGAAGACCCAACAGTGATGAAGGCATTCAGCAGAGTAGGTTGTCTTCGGTTTTGTGAAAAGCTGCAAGGTTGCCACACACAGTTGTCTAAAGTATTTTCCTTGCACTTTAATGGAACAACTACCAAGGTTGGGATGCTAAATGTTTCAATTTCACCAGAGATTATTAATGTTGTGACATAGATACCAAGGGGCCAAGAAACTTGGTTTAAAGGTTTCAAATTTGATATGGAGCCATGCAAATAATTTATGAAACCTAATTATGTAGATATGGACCTAAATAATGCAATCCCTAGAAGCTACATCAAGGACACTTATTCAAAGTTGTTGCTCAACATCCAAAGATATTTTACATGTGAAGGTAGATATCATAAGGTCTACACATATCATTTCAAGCTGCTTCTGCATTTCACAGGTAAGATTTCACTTGATTTTCCATTTTACCTGCATAGGAGTCTTACTAAAATGGCTGATAAAGTACAAGCCAAATATGAAGGTTTTGAAACATCTTTGTTTCATCATGGTTTGATGAAGTTATTAATTTTGAATGAGCTTTAGAAGATAGGTAGGGAGTGGTCATAATTTTTGTTTATAAATGGTTTTGAGTTGGAAACACTCACTCCTGCTAGAAACCCTAAAACTAAAGGAACTCCATCACCACCAGTAGTAGCGTCTATCCAACCAATAGTTGCAAAACCAAAGGAGTTTGTAAAACTGAAGCCAAGGAAACTAGTTGAGAAAAGGACAGAACAGACACAAGTGCTTGATACTCCAATTCCATCACCTACAAAATAGAGGTCAAACATTTTCAAAGAGGAAAAATAGAAACAAGATGTCAGCAGGAAGGAAATCAAAAGAGTAATAAGAAGCCAAGCAGTGGAATTTGTTAGGGTCCCGTGATTTCGCTGATTGGCAAGCCAAATGACAGTGTAACATCAAACCAATCTTTGGAGCCCAAGGACCTAGCCTTCCTGGACTCAGAGAGGGCTCTCTCTATTTGTGTAAGGGATATTTGTGTGTTTGCTTATTGTGTTCTGATTTTAGGCTAGTTATGAAGTAGGTTTTTTGGTTTTGGTTTTTAGGTTGTGAGGGATGAAACTGATCAAAGATATAAGATAGGTAAAAAGATGTCAGATCAACTGGGCTATGGGGTCGAAGAGGTCAAGAAAGCTATCATATGGTGATACAAAGTTGTTGAAGGGCGGATTTGATTCGAGGTAGAAAGGATATTTGGGAAAAATGGAGTAAGATGGACATTAAGTTTGTGAACAACAAAGGATTTCAAGCATAACTAGTTTAATAGCTGACATAAACATGGTAGGGAAAACCATTGATCATGAGAAATGTAACTATAAGCTAATCAATACATAGAAATAAACATTCAAGCCATGCATAGAGATATATAACTCTCTAACTTTGGGAAATGGCTATCAGACTTTGGGGAAATACACTTAACACAGACAAACACCTTAAATCACTATGCCAGAACACCTAAACATAGTCCTTCAAGTTATTGGGCACTTTGAAAACAAGATTGCATAGTCTTAGGCAAAGGGCAAGATTAGAACAAGACCTCCTTGGTTCAACAAATGACAATCTAATCAGTCAAAGAGAAATTTCATGGATGGAGCTATGGCTAGCCATGAGTAAGCAGGGCATACTGTAAATCATACTTAGCATGCATAAAACCATGAATGAAACAAGAAACAATATCCTTAAGTTATTAAAGAGCAATCAATAATTCTTTAATGTGACTAAGAATGAAAAAAACATGGAAGCTATGAAGAAATAGGAAATTTGAGGTGCCTCCAAGGGCATGTCTCAAATTTGTTCTCTACTGTCTTATAGCAAGCAAGAACATGGATTTATGAATGAAAACTAGGAAACAAAACAAAGAGAGAGACGCTATACCATTCTACTAAGTCATGGAATCCAACAACAATCCTCTTTCATCATCCAAGAACATCTAAGAGACTATCCAAAAGCATGAGACAAGTATTTCTTCCAAAGCTTATATGACCATATATTGCTTCTATTCATCAAGTTTAGCCTTGTTTACAATGAAAGTCTTTGGAATATATAGGCTCAAGTGAGGAAAACCTCTTGGTTCAATTTGCACACTCATTGGCCTAGTCAAAATATCTAAACTTGTCCTTGAGGCTTTGCAAAGCCCAAGGCACAAAATGTCTCATAAAATATCTAAAAAATGCTTGAAGAAATAGTTAGCTTTTCAATGCTTCTCTGTGTACAAAAACCTTGCTTTGAGAAAAAACGGTTTTATGATTCAATTTTTACAAAAATACTCAAAAAATACAATAGCAAAAGGTCCCCTGACTTGCCGGCAACTTTTGGCAGCCTTCCCGATGTCGAAATAAGGCTCATGATAGATCGTTGGAAAGATCCAAGTGTCTACTTTCTAGAACAACTTGAATTTTCCCAATGTGATGCCTATAAGTCCTCCAAAAATAGGCCTGTGTGTAAAAAACCAAAAAATAAGCCTTGCTGACAGACCGGGCAGAGTGTAGAAAAAGCAGGTGTTTTTCGCCATTTTGGAGGAGCAAATGATCTTTAATTGTTCTAAAAATTGCTGAGTATGTGCTCTTGAATTTCATGCATCCAATGGTACCGCTCTCAAGAGTTGAGGATGCTCCAAACCAAAATGGTGGCGCCCATGATTTTATGCAATTAGGCCCAAAAATGTCGAAAAACAAGAACATGTCAAAATTTGCTCAATTTTGGTGAGCAAGTCCCTCAAGGATTTTTAGAAACATGTCTAGAAGCTCGGGCCAAAATTATAAGCCTAAAGGTGTCTTTCTACTTTTTTCTCACTGGGCGCCCTCTTTGGGCGGTTTTGAGCTTTTCTTGGTTTCCTTCTTTGTTGTTTTAGATGATAAAGTGCCTTTAAACCACTGTTTTTTTAAAGATTGCATTCAATTGACAAAGGTCTTCATCTTCTAACCACTGCTTCTTCTCTAATTTATTAAACAAATTGCTTTCAACACCACTGTTTTATATATTTCACACCTTCAATTTGAAATGATGACTGCTCATGTTTTAATCATTGATTTCTTTGTGGTTAAAACAACAGAGGGACTGATTTAAAACACTTCTTCAAATTCTCCTTCAAACTGATCATGAATCCCTTCATAACTTTGTTTTTCTTCTAGACGTTTGTGCAAATCCTTGACTATTTTATATCACAAAAAGACCTCTTTTTAAACTGACAAAACCCTCATCTCTTATTCACTGTTTATCTCCGTGGTTTCAGATGATCAAAGTAGCTTTGAAATCAATGTTTTAAAACTGATTTAAATACCTCAACCTAAGTCTGCTTTTTCTTTCGAGACTAGGTGTGTTCTAGGGCATTTATAGCATAGGAAAGATTTTCAAATTAGCTCCTAAAACCTCCTCCCTGATACTGCATTATCCTTCACTATTCAAAGAAAAATTCCTTCCTTCAAACTTGCAAAGCCCTCATCATCTATCAATGTTTTGAGTTTCTTCATGGCGCTGCTCTTCATCACTGTGCTGCATATCATCAATGTGTTCTTCTTCACCTTGTTGCCCTGCCTCAAATAGCCTGTGGAAAGTTCTTCTCAAGGACACAAATTTGTCCTCTTTGTTAGTCACTTTTTGACCAATGGAAATGCATCAAATGCTCTGTGAAATGGTTTTTTAATATCAGCTCTCTGCTCCTTACAAATCACTGCTTGTTTCCCTTTGTATGCCAATCAACAAATGGTTATAATAACAAGCACATAGTCAACTAAAATGTATACACAGTCAAGTGATTTTCGGTGTTTGGGTAAGATCACAGAGCTCTTGGTGTTTTGATGTAAGCAAGGCAGCTTAGTCTTTAAACAGAGGCAAAATACTCCTCACAATCAACACACCCTTCCGTGTTTCACTATTCCTCACCCATAGTTAGGCAAAAAACCTCCAAACTGATTTAATAACTTCACTCACTAAATTCTGCTTCATGGAACAAAAAAGAGAAAACACTGGTTTTTTATTTTTAACCACACAAAGGGGACTTTTGAAATGACAAAACACTTACACAATGATCACTGTTGTTGAAATTAGGCCCACTGCTTTGCTTTTCAAACCCTGTTTTTCCTCCCTTTAAACACTTCCTCCACTTTTCAACTTGTTTGAGGGTAGTTTGTTAGGTCTTTAGAAATCAATAAGAACCCACCATTTTACTATGTTCACCTTGAGCAATCATAAATCACAACAAATCTCGATTTTTTAAACAAAAATATTAACCCTCCTAAGCATTGTTTTCACCAATGCATATAGCTGCCAAAGTTTAGCTTTGTTTTATCATAGTAAGGTTACCTTCATAATTTGACAAAACCTTCACTACTATGTATATTCTGAATTTGCAGGTTTATGTTTTAGCACTTTTCTGAGGGCAGTGCTTAGGCCTTTAGACACCAATACAAACACACCGCTTCTATTATGTCAATCTTGGGTAATGGCAGCCACAACAATTTTCGGATTTTCAACAAAAATTCAACCCTCCTTACCACTGTTTTCACCACTCTATTTGCTGACAGAGGTTATGGTTTTATCTCAGTATTTGGGGGAAGCTCTAGGTTCTTTGAAACTAATGAATCATTCCACTAACCTCCCACCGTGACAAACTTCTTCAACACATTTAACACATTACCTTGATTCACACCATGAGCTTCATTTTTTGCCATTACTTAACAATTTTGAAATGAGCAAGGAGGCAACAAAATACCTTGAAGATCGATGGAAGCCCTTGTTTGATTGGTTGAGCAGCTCTAAAAAGAGTTTTTTTGAAGGTTTTAGGTGAGCAGCACATTCAGAAGCAAGAGCGCTGCGTGCCGCGCATCAATAGAAAACCCTTGTATTTTCTCTCCCAGGCGCGCCGCGCAATTTTTCAAACGCGTCGCGCACTTTGCAGACCATTTTGGAGGCCTTCCCGGTGTCGGAATTGGGCTCGAGAGGGATCGTTGGAAAGATGTGGAAGTCTAATTTCCAGAAAAAAACTTGAATTTTTTCATTTTGTGTCATTTTTTTTGTTAAAAAAATTATTTTCCCAACACTGGTAAAAACTGGTGAATCCTGGTGCAGAAATGCATAGTGCTATTTGTAGGCCACTTTTGGATGCCTTCCCGGTGTCAGAATTGGGCCTGAGATGGCTTGTTGGAAAGCTATGGAAGTATAATTTCCAAATATGATTGATTTGTTCCATTTGGTAACCATTTGTTTGTTCAAAAATTTATCGTTCCAACACTGGTAAAAAATGGTGAATGCTGGTGCAGAAAAACATAGTGTTGTTTGCAGGCTACTTTTGGATGCCTTCCTGTTGTCGGAATTGGGCCCGAGATGGCTCGCTGGAAAGATGTGGAAGTATAATTTCTTGAAAAACTTGAATCTTTTCATTTGGTATCCATTTGGTTGTTAAAAAACTGACTGTCTCAAAACTGGTCAAAATGGTGAATCCTGGTGCAGAAATTCTCCTTTGACATCTGTATTTTTTACATTTGTCACAAACCATGATACCTGTATAGAAACTGAGGGAGGTTTTTCTTCTTGAAACTATGAGGAACAAAAACCTCTCTCACATTTGTAAATTTCATCTCGTTTTTGTCAGAAACATTGTTTGAAGTGAAATTGGTCTTGGGGGGGACACATGATTTGTCTCGCCTATGTGATTATTTTCCACATTTCTCCTTGCACCCTCTGCTTGTACATGAAGGAGGTGCTGTTTTTACACCAAATTCTGGGCCCTCAGCTGATTAGTGAAGGAATTCTCTCAAACAACAGTTTCTTTTTCCTGTTCATCAATTGAGGATTTGTCTTTAAACAGGCTATCTGTGGGCCCTCTACTTGTTATGAAGGAGGCCATTTGAAAACAGAAATGCTCATGCCTCTTTCTCTATTACTAAAGGAGGCATATCAAGTTGAGTGGGTACTCCGTTTATGATTGAAGGAGACCTTTGAATCTAGGTCTTTTTCTTTCTTTGTTCATTATTGAAAAGCCTTTTGCTTACAATTGAAAGAAGCCCTTGTAAACTGTATTGTTTACCTTTATCTATGTTTTAACCTTGAAGTTTAGCCTTCAAACAAATTTTACATCCTGTTGCATAATCAACTTCTTAATGAAAATCTAGAACACCTCCTACATTAGTATGTTCAGTTTTTTTGTGTAAAAGCAAACTTTTCCTTTTGCAACCTAAAGAAGGTGATTTTCATTTTTCTTTGTAGGGACAGCTTCTTGAAAACTGTGTTGGTTGCATAAGACTTATTTTCAGAGCTGGCCCACATATTTGGAAATAAATGCAAAAATTCCATTTTGAGTTTCTGGAGGCAGTGATCTTCTGATCTTTATATCTTTTTGCCATGATGGGGGACTTTTTGACCTTTTTGGTGCTTTGACTTTGCGGGATTTAGTCCAGTGAGTTTCCTTTCTTTGCAAACTGCATTCTCTTTTGATTTTCAACAATGAACTGCTACAATTTGAAGTATTTTCCTAAATTTTATCTTTCCCAACACTGATTTGATCCATTCATACTAGCACCCCTGCAAAGATGCATTGTTAAAATAGCTTTGATCATTGGAGTTCCTTCTTGTAGTGTCATGATGATAACGCCTGCAATTTCTATTGATCTTCTTTCTTTGGACATAAGACCTAAAAACTTTGCTTTTTCTTGAATTGAAAATTTCTGATCTTTGCTGAAACAAAACACAATGACCACTTTGATGGTGTATGACCTACAGATAGACAAAGGGTTGTTTTTCCAAATAATAATAAATGATGGCTGACTGATGTTGAAGACAGGGGTTTTGACTAGAGATAGCTTTTCTCAAGGTATTTTCCCTAAACACCACCACCTAGACCTAGAGACTTTGTGATAATTTCTGAGGGATTTATGAGATATTTTTAGGTCATTTTATGGAAAAATAAACGATGAGAGAGGAGTAAACAACTTGATTTATGCTGGACAATGAGCTGTGTGAAAGTAGGGGAAAACTGATATCAGAGGTACAAGGCTTGTGACAATCATGTACAAGGAAGTTTTGCTGATTTAGGACAGGAATGAAACCTGAAGACCACTTCCATCTTAATATGCAAGAGAGGGGGAAAAGACAAAAACAAATTTGAGGGTTTTTCTAGAGGACAAATTGACTGTTCAAGATTGGTTTCTAGAAAACCTAGATAAGGAATCTAGTCATCAAAACAGGAGAAAATACTGATGACTAACAGTGGCTCCATTTGGGGAGGGCAGCTTCTTTTCAGGAGGTGTCCAGAATTGTAGATCTTTGGCTTATAAATACCAGTGCCTTATCCATTGGTGCAAATTTCATTCTTTCTTGATGTTATTTCTTAAAATTGACAGCATGATTAGCCTAAAAAACATCTCTACCTACCCAGCTATATTTCCTAACATTTTTCTTCTTTAGGTGCACTTTGACTAGCAACCTTTTGACATGCTTTTTTTTAGAATAGAAACTATCTAATGCTACACTTATATCTTCCGGGAGTTCAGATTAAAATGATGAACTCCTTTGATTCTCTACCTATGCTAGATCGACTGTCAAGATTAAGCTATTTGACAGGATTTTATTCTCTAATCTAAAACATGAAATTGAAAAAATGATCAAATCAGAATTAGACAGTCTGATTTGTCATGTACTTGTGGCATGAAAGACAAGCTACACACAAATATTATTTTGCATAAAAATTAAAACTAGAAAAGCGAGGCTAGGATACACAATTTGTTTTTCATCCCTGATTTCCTCTTTGGTTCTGTTTTGAGCATGTGGAACCTGTATCTTTTCCTAATCTACTCTCTTTGATAATTCAAGCTTACAAAATGTTGACCATCTTTTCCACTCACTAACTTATCGGCAAATAAATTTAAAAGATGTTCAATTATGATTAGGCTAGATTACTGAACAAGACATTTGAGCACTAGCAACGACATTTAGACTTGTGCGCTTTCCGGACTATTTTTTGAACACGGGGCCTTCTTTCTATTTTTCAAACTGCCCTCTTTTTATATTTTTCTATTGTTTCTTGAATTTTCTTCTTTTTTAATTTTTCTTCAAACAATCTAAAACTGAAAAGATGTTCACAAGGCTGAGCTTATTTTTCACAGCTATCTATCTATCCTAGTCTAAACTATACACAACATACATTCATTTGGTGAACTCTTCTTTCCAATATAGCTAGTCAAGTAGATGATTGCATGGTTGATTCTGGTTTAGTTCTTTCATGATGTTGAAGTAATGAAAATGCCACCTCCATTTGGCTTGTTTTTAGATAGTAGTGCTTAAGTTTTTTCTCATTCTTGGTAGCAAACTGTTCATGATAGAACCCACTACTCCTTCAGATTTCTCAAGGAAAACAAAAAAAGGATCTTGGAATAATACCTGATCTAGAGGATTTGATATATAGGCTTCATTCAGGACTATTCTTTCTTCCACTTGGCTATATTTGGGACTCTCCTGGTAAAGCAACTCTTCCCCATGCTCATGATGACTTGAACTGTCAGACTCATCATATATTGCAGTGTAGTTTTCTTTCCAAGCTGATGTGTTCTGATTAAGTAGACTGAAAACTATGTGAAGGTCATTAGGTTGATGAGCAGGGATACACTTTGATAGTAAATTATCTTGAAAGGATAGTGTGACAACTCTCATGTGTTTATCAACCTCTATTTCTTCATCTGCAATTTGTAACTCAATGGAACTTGGTGGCTGCAAATCTGGAGTTAAGGAAGATTCCATGTCCAAAATGATTTCCTCAACCATTTCAGGAAAAGGCTTCTCATTTACAACATGCTCGATAATTTCATCATCCTCCTCAACCTCATCATCAAAGCTGAAAGATTGTTGATTTCCAATTATGTGAATTTTATCTCTGGTGGACTGAAGTGAAGTAGAGCAAAGAGTTCGAGACTCTTCACTTACTTCTAAAATCTCAAGGCTCTCCTCATCGGTGTCATAGATGACCTGTATTGGTTGCTCACTTTTCTCAAGTTTATGAAACTGAGCTTCCTCCCAAAAATAAAAAACTGAGTATTCTGCAAAGTTAGCTTCTGTTTGGAAATCATAATCATCAACATATTGATCAAACCTTGTAGAATCATTAATATAAGTAATGTCACTAGCCATGCATATTGGACTCTTCAGATTTATTTTCTTCAAATTGATTTACAAATCTATTTTTTTGACTTATGATATGCAAGATTAACAGGGGAAAGATCAGAAAATTTTTGGTTATATGAAGTTTCAGAGGCTGTTTGCATGTTTATAAGTTGATCTATTTCCTCTTCAGTTAAAAAGGGAGGCATTTTCATTTCTCTACAATAATCCTCTTTCTCTTGGGAAATCTAATTTGAAGGATGAATGTATTTTTGGGCTTCACCTATGAGAGATGATGAATCATCACTTACGCCCTTAGAGAGATCCTGTGGGTTATATTTCATTTATTGTTTGTTTTCATCTTCAACCAATTCTTTGTGATGCTGAGGACAGTTAGAATGTAATTCATGAGTTTTTTCTGATAGATTTTCAAGAGGCCAATTTGCTTTTATGAACTCAAATGACTCCCAGCATAAAGGTAGAGATCCTACAGGTTTTGCTTTATCTTCTATTTCAGATTTGAATTCATCCTCACTCAACTCTTCTTGATGCTTGGGATAATAAAAATGGGATTCATGAGTTTCCTCTGATGGATTTTGAGGAGGCCAGTTTGCTTTTATGAACTCAAATGATTCCCAGCATAAAGGTAGAGATCCTACAGGTTTTGATTTATCTTCTATCTTAGATTTGAATTCCTCTTCAATCAACTCTTCTTGATTTAGGTGAGAGTTAACTTGAGTAGGGTTTTCTTGAATAACTGCTGAGAGATATTTAGGATGCAAATTTTCTTTCAAAGTCTAGAATGATTTAAATCATAAGGGTAGAGAACCTAAAGGTTTTGATTCTTCTTCCATTTTAGAATCTGTAATTTCGAAATGGCTGATAGTCTCTTTAGAACATTCCTCTATGTTTTTATTTGAAACTTTCCCATTAGGCACATTTTGTTTATAACTCTTGTCTTGTAATAGTCGAGTGTGTTCATCCTGAGGAAGAAGTGTAGGTTGGTTTGAATAAGCAGTGTTAACCTTAAATTTTTGTTTTTCTCTTTTCTTGTCAAGTAGATGCTCTAGTTTTCCGAACATACATACCAATTTTTTCAACTTTTCCTCTGAAGATATTATTCTCTCTTGATTTGCTTTGTCTTTCTCTATTATTCTTAGTTGTGCCTCCCTATTTAGTATGTTGAATTCTACATCAACTGCTATCCTTTGCATTTATTCTAGGGTCAAAGGATCTTTATTTCTTATCTGGAAAACCATCTCTGGGTCAAAAGAATCTGGGTAGTGCAAGAGAGCACATCCGAGGGGTGGCTTTACGTTAGCAGGCATTGCATGGTATACTTTATTTAACCCGGCTGAAAATTTTTGTATTGTCTTCCCTGGTTGTGTTTTTAACTGATTGTATTCCTTTATGATGAGAACTTTATTACCCATGACCACCCACCTATCTAGGAAGATTTGAGTGAACTGATGAAAATTGGTAATGCTTCTAGCTGGAAGGTCTTTAAACCAAATCTTAATTTTTCCTTGTAATGATAAGGCAAACATTCTAATACGCACATCATCTTCTTATATTTCATAAAGGGTCAAGTAAATCCTCAAGATTTTGGACGTGCTCTTCAGCGGTGACTTTGGAGCTTTCTCCATCAAATATGGGTAATTTATTTTGAAGATTTGCAGGAAGGGCTTGGAAGATGAGAGGTAAAACCAGAGGCTTGTATCTTTCTGGGACCTTTGTGGATATAGGTAGTGTAAAGCGAGATTTATGACTGTTTTAGGTTTCAACCAGAGTGGGAAAGGTAGCATGAGGCTCATGTTTTTCTAGGTTTTCCATAGGTGAATCTGGGGTAAGCACAGGTATATAAGCCTGCTCATGGTCTGAAATTTAAGGCTTCGCTTTTCAAGGTTTGAGAAATTTCCAATGATCAATGTAGATCTCATCAGTGTATTCTTGATTAGGCTCAAAGTAGGATAGAACATAGTTATAGATAAAGAAAATAATTTCTTGAATCCAACTAAGGCCTGAGTGCTTTTTGTTTCTAGGATGACTGGTCATGTTTTAGGTTCTTCCTCCAATGGAGTCTTTAGGTCTATTGAGAGTTGTGGAGTCGCCAGGTGGAACTTGGTTGTTTTTACAGAGATGTAGCTATGGTCCACCACCAATAACTAGGAGAAGCCAATCTGGGGATGTTTTTGGGGTTTTCTGAGTTTTTATGTGCAGCCTATGAGGTTTGGAAGAGTTTCCTATAACTGAATTATCATTTTGCTAAGATGTCGAAAAATCTAGCTTCTACTCTTTAAACAACACTTAAGTTTTCTAAGTTTGATTGAGACTTCGAGAGTTACTAAGGAGTACTTAGATTGTCACTAACTCAGAAGGTCCCACTGTGATCGCCACTATGTTAGTGAGCGGTGGGATAAGTCAATCAGATAGTATTCTTAAGGCTGCTGGAATGTTTAGGGAATCTAAGTTTGTTTATCTCTTAGAGTCCCACCGTGATCGCCATTATGTTAGGGTGGCGACGAGGTGGCTCAATCCGATAGTAGCCTAGAGTTTAGTAAAGTGTGTAAGGTCTATTGGAGTCTAGTGGAGTCGCCAGGTGGATTTTTAGTTGTTTTGAGGTATATGTGTATGGTCCACCACCAGTACTGACAAAAACCAATCTAAGGGAGTTTTTTGGGGTTTTTCTGAGTTCTTTATGTAGTTCTAAGGTTTTTAAGAGTGTCCTACAGCTGGGTCATCATTTCACTAGGATGGTGAGACAACCAGACTTTACTCTTCTAATTTTGACTGAGATTTTGAGAGTTCCTAAGGGATACCTAGGATGTTTTGACTCAAAATCCCACCGTGATCGCCATTATGTTAGGGTCCCATGATTTGGCTGATTGGTAAGCCAAATGATAGTGTAACATCAAACCAATCTTTGGAGCCCAAGGACCTAGCCTTCCTGGACTTAGAGAGGGCTCTCTCTATTTGTGTAAGGGATATCTATGTGTTTGCTTATTGTGTTATGATTTTAGGATAGTTATGAAGTAGGTTTTTTGGGTTTGGTTTTTAGGTTGTGAGGGATGAAATTGATCAAAGATATAAGATAGGTAAAAAGATGTCAGATCAACTGGGCTATGGGGTCGAAGAGGTCAAGAAAGCTATCATATGGTGATACAAGGTTGTTGAAGGGCCAATTTCATTCGAGGTAGAAAGGATTTTGGGGCAAAATGGAGTAAGATGGACATCAAGTTTGTGAACAACAAAGGATTTTAAGCATAACTAGTTTAATAGCTGACATAAACATGGTAGGGAAAACCATTGATCATGATAAATGTAACTATAAGCTAATCAATACATAGAAATAAACATTCAAGCCATGCATAGAGATATATAACTCTCTAACTTTGGGAAATGGCTATCGGACTTTGGGGAAATACACTTAAGACAAACAAACAACTTAAATCACTATGCCGGAACGCCTAAACACAATATTTCAAGTTATTGGGCACTTTGAAAACAAGATTGCATAGTCTTAGGCAAAGGGCAAGATCAGAACAAGACCTCCTTGGTTCAACAAATGACAATCTAATTAGTCAAAGAGAAATTTCATGGATGGAGCTATGGCTAGCCATGAGTAAGCAGGGCATACCATAAATCATACTTAGCATGCATAAAACCATGAATGAAACAAGAAACAATATCCTTAAGTTATTAAAGAGCAATCAAGAATTCTTTAATGTGACTAAGAATGAAGAAAACATGGAAGCTATGAAGAAACAGGAAATTTGAGGTGCCTCCAAGGGCATGTCTCAAATTTGTTCTCTACTGTCCTATAGCAAGCAAGAACATGGATTTATGAATGAAAAATAGGGAGCAAAACAAAGAGAGAGACACTATACCATTCTACCAAGTCATGGAATCCAACAATAATCCTCTTTCATCATCCAAGAACATCCAAGAGACTATCCAAAAGCATGAGACAAGTATTTCTTCCAAAGCTTATATGACCATATATTGCTTCTATTCATCAAGTTTAGCCTTGTTTACAATGAAAGCCTTTGGAATATATAGGCCAAAGTGAGGAAAACCTCTTAGTTCAACTTGCAATCTCATTGGCCTATCCAAAATATCTTATTTTGTCCTTGAGGCTTTGCAAAGCCCAAGGCAAAAAATATCTCGTTAAATATCTAAAAAATTCTAAAAGAGGGAAATAAATTGACTTTTCATAACTTCTCATGTACAAAAATAGCTAAACGCACATGAAGAAAAAGCAGTTTTGAAAGGTTCATTTTTTACAAAAATACTCAAAAAATACATCAGCAAAAGGTCCCCTGACTTGCCGGCAACTTTTGGTAGCCTTCCCGATGTCAAAATAAGGCTCATGATAGCTCGTTGGAAAGATCTGAGTGTCTAATTTCTGGAAAAACTTGAATTGTTCCAATATAATTCCTAGAAGGCCTCGAAAAATAGGCCTATGTGTAAAAAACCAAAAAATAAGCCTTGTTGATAGACCATGCAGAGTGTAGAAAAAGCGGGTGTTTTTCGCCATTTTGGGGGAGAAAATGATCTTCAATTGTTCTGAAAATAATTGAGTATGTGCCCCTAAATTTAATGCATCCAATGGTACCACTCTCAAGAGTTGAGGATGCTCCAAACCAAAATGGCGGCGCCCATGATTTTATGCAATTAGGCCCAAAAATGTTGAAAAAAAAGAACATGTCAAAATTTGCTCAATTTTGGTGAGCAAGTCCCTCAAGGCTTTTTAGAAACATGTCTAGAAGCTTAGGCCAAAATTCCAAGCCTAAAGGTGTCTTTCTCCTTTTTTCTCACCGGGCGCCTTCTTTGGGCGGTTTTGAGCTTTTCTTGGTTTTCTTCTTTGTTGTTTTAGATGATAAAGCGCCTTTAAACCACTGTTTTTTTAAAGATTGCATTCAATTGACAAAGGTCTTCATCTTCTAACCACTGCTTCTTCTCTAATCTATTAAACAAATTGCTTTCAACACCACTATTTTATGTATTTCACACCTTCAATTTGAAATGATGACTGCTCATGTTTTAATCATTGTTTTCTTTGTGGTTAAAACAACAGAGGGACTGATTTAAAACACTACTTCAAATGCTCCTTCAAACTGATCATGAAGCCCTTCATAACTCTGTTTTTCATCTAGAGGTTTGTGCAAATCCTTGACTATTTTATATCACAAAAAGACCTCTTTTTAAACTGACAAAACCCTCATCTCTTATTCACTGTTTCTCTCTGTGGTTTCAGATGATCAAAGTAGCTTTGAAATCAATGTTTTAACACCCTTGCAAACTGATTTAAAGACCTCAACCTAAGTCTGCTTTTTCTTTTGAGATTAGGTGTGTTCTAAGTCATTTATAGCATAGGAAAGATTTTCAAATTAGCTCCTAAAACCTCCTCCTTGGTACTGCATTATCTTTCACTATTCAAAGAAAAATTCCTTCCTTCAAACTTGCAAAGCCCTCATCATCTATCACTGTTTTGAGTTTCTTCATGGCGCTTCTCTTCATCACTGTGCTGCATATCATCAATGTGTTCTTCTTCACCTTGCTGCCCTGCCTCAAATAGCCTGTGGAAAGTTCTTCTCAAGCACACAACTTTGTCCCCTTTGTTAGTCACTTTTTGACCAATGGAAATGCATCAAATGCTGTGCGAAATGGTTTTTTAATATCAGCTCTCTGCTCCTTACAAATCACTGCTTGTTTCCCTTTGTATGCCAATCAACAAATGGTTTTAATAACAAGCGCACAATCAACTAAAATGTATACACAGTCAAGTGATTTTTGGTGTTTGGGTAAGATCACAGAGCTCTTGGTGTTTTGATGTAAGCAAGGCAGTTTAGTTTTTAGACAGAGGCAAAATACTCCTCACAATCAACACACCCTTCCTTGTTTCACTATTCCTCACCCACAGTTAGATAGAAAACCTCCAAACTGATTTAATAACTTCACTCACTTAATTCTGCTTCATGGAACAAAAAAGAGAAAACACTGGTTTTTGCTTTTTAACCACACAGAGGGGAATTTTTAAATGACAAAACACTTACACAATGATCACTGTTGTTGAAATTAGGCCCACTGCTTTATTTTTCAAACCCTGTTTTTCCTCCCTTTAAACACTTCCTCCTACTTTCAACTTGTTTGAGGGTAGTTTGTTAGGTCTTTAGACATCAATAAGAACCCACCATTTTACTATGTTCACCTTGAGCAATCATAAACCATATAAAATCTCGAGTTTTTAAACAAAAAGATCAACCCTCCTAAGCACTGTTTTCACCAATGCATATAGCTTCCAAAGTTTAGCTTTGTTTTATCATAGTAAGGTTACCTTCACAATTTGACAAAACCTTCACTACTGTGTATATTATGAATTTGCAGGTTTATGTTTTAGCACTGTTCTGAGGGTAGTGCTTAGGCCTTTAGACACCAATACAAACACACTGCTTCTATTATGTCAATCATGGGTAATGGCAGCCACAACAATTTTCGGATTTTCAACAAAAATTCAACCCTCCTTATCACTATTTTCACCACTCTATTTGCTGACAGAGGTTATGGTTTTATCTCAGTCTTTGGGGGCAGCTCTAGGTTCTTTGAAACTAATGAATCATTCCACTAACCTCCCACCGTGACAAACTTCTTCAACACATTTAACACATTACCTTGATTAACACCATGAGCTTCATTTTTCGCCACTACTTAACAGTTTTGAAATGAGCAAGGAGGCAACAAAATACCTTAAATATCGATGGCAGCCCTTGTTTGATTGGTTGAGCAGCTCTAAAAAGAGTTTTTTTGAAGGTTTTAGGTGAGCAGCACGTTCAGAAGCAAGAGCGCCGCACACCGCGCATCAATAGAAAACCCTTGTATTTTCTCTCCCAGGCGCGCCGCGCAATTTTTCAAATGCGCCACACACTTTGCAGCCCGTTTTGGAGGCCTTAACAGTGTCAGAATTGGGTGCGAGATGGCATGTTGGAAAGCTATGGAAGTCTAATTTCCAGAACAACTTGAATTTTTTCATTTGGTGTCAATTTGGTTGTTCAAAAATTTATTTTCCCAACACTGGTCAAAACTAGTGAATCCTGGTGTAGAAATGCATAGTGCTATTTGTAGGCCACTTTTGGATGCCTTCCCAGTGTCAGAATTGGGCCTGAGATGGCTCGTTGGAAAGATATGTAAGTATAATTTCCAGATATTCTTGATTTGTTTGATTTGGTATCCATTTGGTTGTTCAAAAATTGACTGTCCCAACACTAGTAAAAAATGGTGAATGCTGGTGCAGAAAAACATAGTGCTATTTGCAAGCTACTTTTGGATGCCTTCCTGTTGTTGGAATTGGGCCTGAGATGGCTCGTTGGAAAGATGTGGAAGTTTAATTTATAGAAAAGCTTGAATTCTTTCATTTGTTATCCATTTGGTTTTTCAAAATATGACTGTCCCAAAACTGGTCAAAATGGTGAATCTTGGTGCAGAAATTCTCCCGTGACATCTGTATTTTTTACATTTCTCACAAACCATGATACCTGTGTAGAAAATGAGGGAGGTTTTTCTTCTTGAACCTATGAGGAAAAAAAATATCTCTCATTTTTGTAAATTTCATCCCTTTTTGGCCAAAAACACTGTTTGAAGCGAAACTGGTCTTGGGCGGGACACATGATTTGTCTCGCCTATGTGCTTATTTTCCAAATTTCTCCTTGCAACCTCTGCTTGTACATGAAGGAGGTGCTGTTTTTACACCAAATTCTGCGCCCTCAGCTTATTAGTGAAGGAAGTCTTTCAAAAAATAGTGTCTTTGTCTTGTTCATCAATTGAGGATTTGTCTTTAAACATGCTATCTGTGGGCCCTCTACTTGTTATGAAGGAGGCCATTTGAAAATATAAATGCTCATGCCTCTTTCTTTATTACTGAAGGAGGCATCTCAAGCTAAGTGGGTACTTCGTTTATGATTGAAGGAGACCTTTGAATCTAGGTCTTTTTCTTTCTCTGTTCATTATTTAAAAGCCTTCTGCTTACAATTGAAAGAGGCCCTTGTAAACTGTATTGTTTATCTTTATCTCTGTTTTAACCTTGAAGTTCGGCCTTCAAACAAATTTTAGATCCTGTTGCATAATCAACTTCTTGATGAAAATTTATAACACCTCCTACATTAGTATGTTCAGTTTTTTTGTGCAAAAGCAAACTTTGCCTTTTTCAACCTAAAGAAGGTGATTTTCATTTTTCTTTGTAGGGACAGCTTCTTGAAAACTATGTTGGTTGCATAAGACTGATTTTCAGAGCTGGCCCACCTGTTTGGAAATAAATGCAAAAATTCCATTTTGAGTTGCTGGAGGTAGTGATCTTCTAATCTTTGTATCTTTTTGCCATGATGGGGGACTTTTTGACCTTTTTGGTGCTTTGACTTTGCGGGATTTAGTCCAGTGAGTTTCCTTTCTTTGCAAACTGCATTATCTTTTGATTTTCAATAGTGAACTGCTACAATTTGAAGTCTTTTCCTGAAGTTTATCTTGCCCAAAAATGATTTGAGCCATTCATACTAGCACCTCTATAGAGATGCATTGTTAAAATAGCTTTGATCATTGGAGTTCCTTCTTGTAGTGTCATGATGATAATGCCTGAAATTTCAGTTGATCTTCTTTCTTTGGACATAAGACCTAAAAACTCTGCTTTTTCTTGAATTGAAAATTTCTAATCTTTGCTGAAACAAAACACAACGACCACTTTGATGGTGCCTACAGATAGACAAAGGGTTGTTTTTCCAGATAATAATAAATGATGGCTGACTGATATTGAAGACAGGGGTTTTGACTAGAGATAACTTTTCTCAAGGTATTTGCCCTAAACACCACCACCTAGACCTAGAGACTTCGTGATAATTTTTGAGGGATTTTTGAGATATTTTTAGGTCATTATATGGCAAAATAAACGATGAGAGAGGAGTAAACAACTTGATTTATGCTGGACAGTGAGCTGTGTGAAAGCAGAGGAAAAATGATATCAGAGGTACAAGGCTTGTGACAATCATGTACAAGGAAGGTTTGCTGATTTAGGACAGGACTGAAACCTGAAGACCACTTCCATCTTAATATGCAAGAGAGGGGGAAAAGACAAAAATTTGTTTGAGGGTTTTTCTAGAGGACAAATTGACTGTTCAAGATTGGTTTCTAGAAAACCTAGATAAGGAATCTAGTCATCAAAACAGGCGAAAATACTGATGACTAGCAGAATTAAAGGGAAAAACAGTTGTTGTAGATACAGAGGATAGCCCAGTGATAAAGAGAAACTTAGATGACATCCTGCATGTAATTAACATAGAGGAGACACCCATTGTGCAATCTGATTTCATTGGAGAAGATGAGCACAAAAAAAAAAGCTAGGTCTGTAAAGAAGCTTGAGTTTGAGGGTGAAAATGCAGCTTTTATCTTTCAAGCTAGAAAGACTTTAACAAGGCATGCTAAGAAACTTAAGGAAGGCAGCAAGGAAGTTCAAGAAACTATTGAAAAAGATAAATCTCCTGAAGAAGTGGTTGATCTATCAACACTTGCAGAGAAGCATACAACCAACAAAACAAAAGAGGGAAAAGAAGAAGTGACAAAGAAAACAGAGTTTAAACATCTTGAGTAGAAATTGAGGTTGGAAAACCAAGAAATTGTTGTGATGAGAAAGAGGGCTAGAAAGCATAGTATTGAGAAAGCAGAGTTCAAAAGAATGAATGCACTTTGGCAAGGTAAAATTGGTTCTATGTCTGAAACCCCAAGCAGTGCAGAGCAGTTTTTCACATTGACTATCCTAGCAATAAAGGAAGCTAGATTTTCTAGAGTAATAAATACTCACTTGAGAGTTAGTAACATGAAACTTAAAGATCAAGTGGAATACTTGGAGCAGCAACTGAAAGTGATTCAGGATGAGTTAAAGAACAAAGGTGCAAAATGACAATTATTAAAAAGTCAAAAGCTAAATCAAGTGAAAATTAAGAAGGAACCTCATGAAAACTGTGTTTTTCAGTTCATATGGCTTTTTGATTTGATGAAATCAGTGTTATTTTGAGTTTTTGCACATTTATAGTTTTCACTTTGAAAAAATTTGGACAAAACTGCTAACTCAGCAGTTTCGTAGAGAAAACAGTGTAAAAAGAGTGAAAAGCACTATGAAACTAGCTTTTTTCACTCTTTCTCATAAATTTTTGAAGGGAAAAAGTATGAATTGTGACTTGAAATTGCTAGGGGGGATGTATTAAGTGATAATGAAGATAATATTCGAGGAAATAAATCAAAATTTTTAAGAAGAAAGGGTAAAAGAGTTGCACTACGAAAAGCTCTACGAAACTGTGTTGTTTTCGTAGCACAGTCTTTTTCAGCTCATTTGAACAGTGTAAATATGGTTTGGGATAGCTGGAGCTTAGGGAGGATTTTTGGTAGGTGTTACTTCAGTTTCTAACAAAAAAATACCTTGAAATTATGAACTCATGATGGTCAGAACATTTCAAAATTGCAAAGGACCCTATGCCTAGAAAACAGGGGACTGTTTCCTGTTTTGATGGAGATGAACATTATGGTCATCAAGATTTAAAGCCAATCATCTAGATTCTACTAGGTGTTAATAAATTTGGCAAAGGATGTAATTTAATTAAGATACGATTGTTATATATAGGTGATTAAGAGTTTGAATCCTATTTGTAATAGGACTATTTAGTAGATTAGCTATCCTTTTGTAATAAATACCGTGTCATATGGTTATGCAAGGTGCCAAGAGTCAAGAGTTCGATGTATCTAGCATCAGATAAGGCTATTTTATGTTGTAAGTGAGCTATAAATGATCAAGAAGTGAAATATGCATGGTTTGGACATTTTTAGCAAAGGACTGTGTTTATTGTAAAGGATTGATTTTCAGCTTAATACAGAGATTTGTACTTAGCCAACTTGAGATTCATAAAGAGTTCTAGTATGTTCTTGTTCTAATTGCATATTTTTATTATCCTATGGCAGTGATTTTTTTTTATGTTACTCATAATTCATCTTTGATGCTCTGGCTTCCTATGTAGAGAAACTGACTGTGTATTTTATAGTTTCACATGTGTATCTCTTGACTAAACTCTGATATGCCTCAACTTCCATGCTATGTAGATTGATTGGTTTTACTGAAACTATTTTGACCCCATAAGCCCAATGTGCACTTGCCGATGTGATTTACAACCAATATCTATAATTTATCTGCTTATTACCCCACATAGAGTTAGCCATTTATATTTTTATCAAAATCATTAACCCTTGAAAGAGCCCTCTCAGGTTGAGGAGGCTAAGCCTCAATCAAAAGATTGGTTTAAAACAGTTACATGAGATTGATTTGATAAACAGCCTATCAGGTCGAATTTTGTGATAAAATTTTGGTGTGTCTGCTGGGAGCCTGAAGATTATACTTTCCCGAAATTTTGAAGCTGAACTTCTGAATGTAGCAGGAGCTTAGGAAGCTTTTCGAGGCTGCATCTACCTTGGTGACTCCATTTAGAAATTAAATGATCAAAGGTGGCTTAGAGAAGGAGATACACGAGGAGTAATCGTGACTCAGATCTGCCTACCATTGTGGAAAATCCAAACACCATTCCCATAGGTAGTAAAGGCGTTTATGAAATATCAGGTACTCCATCACATTCGAAATTCTTGTCCTCTGAAATTTTAAGAAGTCCTGAAGATAAAATAGTTGATGATAAAATTCAAGAGGTTCTATTTAGATCAGAAAGTGAAAAAGAGCTAATTGAAATTATCTTAGACTTGCATATGAGAGGTATTGACACCTCAGCTCTAGTAATGCAGGAAGACAAAGAAGAGTTTTGGGAAACTGTTACTTCTAAGCTGTTGTTGGAAAAAGAGTCTTTAGATAAATTTAAAGAGCTTGATCCTTTTGAAGTATTGTTGAAAATTAAAGCTAGTTTACCTCTTCCAAATTGGAGTTCAATTTTTAGTGGACCACAAAGACCGAACAATCCTCCTCATAGCAGTTTTTTATCCTCTATTTCTTCCATCCCTAAAACTACTACAGTCCCTCAAACCATGGCTAGAAATGTACCTCCTCCACCTACTGCACCTGCTATATATGCCCCTCTTGTTCTTCCAGCTGTCTTACATGACCTCCCTAGAAAATATGTTGCTAGAATCAAAACTTGGGGAAGTGATGAAGACATTACAGCAGAAGAACATGTGGACCAATTTAATGATTTTATAGACAGAGAGGAGGTTGATGATGAAGATGTTAAGTTGAGGTTGTTTGCTAAGAGTTTTACTGGTGAAGTTCGGAAATGGTATAAATCCCTTACTCCTAGAATTATTCATAATTGGAATGAGTTTGAAGATACTTTTATGAGGAAATGGGGAAATAGAACTAATCCAGTACAAGCCCTCACTGAGTACAACACTCTGAAGAGAGCTATTGATGAATCTGTCCAAAAAATTTCAAAAAGGTTTAATAAGGATTATGACTCTATTCCTGCCCATTTGAAACCACCACAAGCCTTAGCTTAGATGAGATATGCTGAAGCTTTTGAATATGAGTTTTCTATACTGCTGAGAGAAAGAGAATCCCCTTCACTTGCTGAAATGAAAAATGACGCAGTGAAGGTGGAGGTTAATTTAATAGTAGCTAAAAAATAAAAAATGGGTAAGACTAAGTTTAAAGAAGAAGAGAAACCTTCCTCCTCTACCTCTCAGGATAATCTTGATTCAATTATGAAAACAATGGAAAAGTTCATGGATAGGTTTACCCTTGGGAATACCTTTGCTCCTCCTACACAACATGAGCCTCAATTTAGAAACCCTCAGTTCAGGAGACCTCAGAATCAGCATAGGCCATGGGAAAAAATAAATCAGTAGCCTGATCCTCAAGTGAGACCTCCTTTCCAACAGAACTTGGTTGATGAAGAAGATGATCCTCAGATTCCTAAAGAGTCTATTCACTATTTCGATGAGGAAATGTCTACAATTTTCTTGACTAAAGAAGAACATGATCAATCAGACCAAATTAATCATGGAGAGGAAACATCATATTATCTAAAGGGGTGTCAACATGCTATTTTTGGGATGCAAAAAAAATACAATCTTAGAAATAGAAATGTGCCTATCATTGCAAAAAAAAAACAACCTAAGAAAGATTCTCCTAAGGTTGCTGAAGGTAAGAAAGATACACTAGCTGTTCCTCCTATCAAACAAGATGAAAAATTGGTTTCTGTTTTTAGCCTTAAGAATGAAATTTCTAAGATTAAAATATCAGACCCTTTTGCTGAGATTCTCAAGGTAAATGAATATAGAAGCAAAATTTTCAAAATGTTGAATTCACAACCAGGAGCTGCTGATATCTTGAATGTATTAGAAGATCATCCAACCATATACTTGGGTCTGAGACTAGAAGATGAACAAAATGAGGAGGTGCCTCCTTTTTATGTGAGCCTTAGTATTCATGACATGACATTGCATGATGCTATGTTGGATTCAGGAACCTCTCACAATATTATGCCCAAATTAATCATGGAAATAATGGGGTTAGAAATAACTAGGCCATATAAAGACTTGTTTTCTTTCGATTCGAAAATAGTTCAATGCATTGGTTTAATCAAGGATGTTGTTGTTGGTCTAACACAAATTACTGCTAAAACTGTGGTCATGGACATCGTTGTAGTAGACATTCCACTGAAGTTTGGTATGCTATTGTCAAGGTCATGGGAAGTGAAAATAAAAGGTACAATGCATATGGACCTTACTTATGGCACCATTCTTGTTTTTGGTGAGCAAAGAAGACTGTATCGAGAGACAAGAATGGCCTACAGTGAGTAGTAAATACAAACCCCAAAATTTTCCAATTTATGCTCTTGATACTGAACTTGGTTCTGCTATTCATTTCAATGACTTAACTAATGAAGCAGAAGAGGAAAGGAAAGCAGAAAATCAGAGTTCTAAAATTTAGCAGTCTGAAAATCAGCAAACAAAAAATTAGTAAGTCAGTGATAAGGAGGAAGAAGGTTGGTGGTCTTTGCATTTTGATGGATCAGCAGGTAGAGAAGGAGCATGAGCAAGGATTTGGATCAAAATTCCAAGTGATGAGAGTAAGTTCTCTTCCTATAAATTAGACTTTTATTGCACGAATAACACGGTTGAGTATGAATCCTTGATTTTGGGCGTAGAGGTTTTGAAAAGAATGAATGCTCAAAACATTTTTGTTTTTGGAGATTCAGAGTTAGTCATTAAATAGGTTGAAGGTGCTTATCAAACAAAAGATATAAGGATGAGGGCATATAGAAACTTAGTTTTGAACATTTTGGAAAAATTTCAAGTTTATTCATTCATGGTCAAAACTAGAGAACAAAACTCTATTGTTGATTCTCTTGTTGTCTTTGCAAGTATTTTCATTATTATTATGCATTCCACAGGAAAATATGAGGTTGAGATTCACCATAGACCAGCTATCCTTGATAAAATTACTCATTGGAAAGTTTTTGAGGATGATCAACAAGTGAAGAACTTTGTTGAGCTAAAGGAAGAGTTTGAAAATATACAAGTAGATCGGCAAAATATGCTTGCTAAGTCTAAAGGGAAATCTGAAGTTTTACAACTAAAGAATAATTATATACCAAAGGGAATCATACCTCTTGAAAAACATTTTGATCAGAATGATGTTTTTAAATTACCTAAGATACAAGCTAATGATGAAGAAGTTGAGAGTTGTAACCTTGGTACAGTAGCTATGCCCAAAATGATTAAACTTTCAAAGTTTATTTAAGTTGATATGAAGTTTAAGTATATTTAAATGATGAAGAGATTTATAGATGTGTTTGCTTGGAATTATTCTGATTTGAAAGAATATGACCCCACTATTATTCATCATACTATTCCCATAAAATAAAATGAAAAGCCTTTCAAGCAGAAGTTAAGGAGGATCAATCCACTTCTCATGCCATTGATTGAGAAGGAGGTCAAAAAAATCTTTGATGCTAAAATCATTGTCCCAATCAGATTTTCAAATTGGCTTGCAAACTTGGTTCCAGTTAGGAAAAAGAGTGGAGAAATTAGAATATGTATTGACTTCAGAAATTTGAATAAAGCATCTCTGAAGGACAATTATCCTTTCCCGAAGATGGACCGAATTTTGCAAAATATTTCTGGTTCTCAGAGAATGTATATGCTTGATGGTTTTTCAGTTTATGATCAGATCCGTGTACATCCTGATGATCAGGAAAAAAAAACCTTTTCTACACCATGGGGTACTTTTATGTACGCCAAGATGCCATTTGGTCTCATGAATGCAGGAGCTACTTTTCAGAGAGAAATAGATATTGCTTTTTCTGAAGAGAAAGACAATATGGTGGTTTTTTATCTTGATGACATAATAGTCTTCTCAAGGAGGGAAGAAGATCACTTGAAACACCTAGAAAGAATTCTGTTGAAGTGTAGAAGGTTTGGCATCTCTCTAAATCCCACCAAAAGTACTTTTGCTTTAACTTCAGGTAAATTACTCGGACACATCATTTCAAAATATGGGATTAAGATTGATCTAGACAGGGTCAATGCAATTCAGAATGTGGATTTACCAAGAAGTAGGAAGGAGATTCAATCTTTCCTTGGAATGGTAAATTTTGTAAGGCGATTTATTCCTAATTTTGCTGAGATTGTGAAGGACATAACAAGGATGCTGAAGAAGGGAGTTGGCATTAAGTGGACAACAGAAGCAAGAAACTCATTTGAGGAAATCAAAAGGGCACTTAAACAAGCACCAGTATTGATCAGTCTAGATTTCTCAAAAGAATTTCTGGTTTTTACTTTTGCATCAGAGAATACTATCGTTGGAGTTCTGCTACAAAAGGGACAATAAGTTATTGAGCAACCTATTTCTTTCTTTAGTAGGACATTAGCCAACTCTGAGATGAAATATAATATCATAGAGAAGTAGGCCTATGCCTTGGTGAAGGCTATCAAAGATTTCAGAATTTATATTCTGCATTCTCATATTGTGGCTTTTGTTCCTAATATTGTTGTAAAAGACATCCTCACTCAAGCCGATATTGATGGTAAGAGGGGGAAATGGATTGCTAAATTTATGGAGTATGATATAGAGATTAAGCCAAAAAAATTGGTCAAAGGGAAAGGCTTAGAAAAGCTGATGGCATAGTAAAAATTTGATTGTCTTGACATAAATTTAATTGCAGAAACATCAAAAAATTCAGATGAGGAAGAAGAACTAGTTCCTATTGAAGAAAAATACATCACTTCAGATTGGTACAAGGAGGTTTTTTTTTCCTAAAACATCATAAATCACCTACTGATCTAACAAATTATAAGGCAAGGTTTGTTAAGCTAAAATCCTTGAGATATTTTATTTTTGACAGAAATCTGTTTTGGAAGGATACTAGCGGAATTTTGTTGAATTGTTTGCTGGAAGAGGAGGCTGATAAATTAATTGAGGAGTTCCACAAAGGAGATTCCGGAGGTCATCATTATTGGAAGGAAACATTGAACACGATTCTTCTAGCAGGGTATTATTGGCCTACAATTTTTAAGGATGTCTACAAAAATATTATTTCCTACCATGAATGCCAGATTTTAGAGGATAAGAAGAAACTTGTACCTTTACCTTTAATGCCTATCTATGTGGAAGCTCCATTTCAGGAGTGGGGGCTAGATTTTATTGGAGAGATTCATCCATCATCATCAGGTTAGCATAGTTCGATTCTTACAGCGACTGATTACTTCACCAAATGGATTGAAGCAATCCCAACTAGGCAAGCAAATGATTTTGTGATAATTTCTTTTTTAGAAAATAATATCTTGTCTAGGTTTGGTTGCCCCATGAATATTATAACTGATAATGTACAGACATTTAATTCTAAGAAGCTGATTAATTTCTGTCATCAATATCATATTACTCTTGGGCATTCTACTGCATACTATCCACAAGGGAATGGTCTTGTTGAATCTTCTAACAAGATTCTTGTGAGGATCATTAAAAAGGTGTTGCAGGAGAATAAGAAAGCTTGGAATTTGAAGCTAAAGTATGCCTTATGGGATGATAGGATATGCACAAAAAAGTCAATTGGAACATCACCATATGAATTGGTATATGCGGCTGAGGCCATTTCTCCTACATCTCTAGGGGTACCTGTCATGAAGCTGATTCAAGGGTTTGAAGAGGAACCAAATGCAGTCCAGAGGAGAATCAATCAGCTAATAGCTCTACAGGAGAAGAGAAATGAAGTTTATAACAACAATCAACAATCTCAAAACAGAATCAAGAGGAAATTTGATAAGAAGATCAAGGAGGAAATTTTTCAAATTTAGGATGAAGTGCTAAAATGGGAGGCCAGAATTGAAGAGAAAGGAAAACATGGTAAGTACGAGAACTTGTGGAAAAGTCCTTTCAAGATAGCTGCTTTCCATAGGAACAATACTTACATACTGCAGGAGATGGATGGAAAATCATATGCTGGAGGACCTGTCAATGGTAGGTTTTTAAAGCATTACTCTTCCTGAAAATTGATTGATAATTCATGTCATTGTACATGTTCCATTTTACGAGTTTTTTTTTTTCTAATAATGAAAAGCTAAATCAACAAGCTAGAGCCCGAGGTGAAGGCCGTTAGAGCTTGAAGAGAAAGCTTGGCAATTTCAAAGTTTTTTTTGTTTTGGTCAAGAAAATGGATAACAGTATGGAACTACTGGTTCTTAGTGTACCACAAGGGCACACTATCCCAAGTGGAGCCACTGTTATCACCCAAAAATTTTCAAAACATCATTGTGTCATGTTTGTTTTTGGTCATGGTTCAAATTAGGTTTAGAAGTCAATTTAGGATTTGGTTAAGGGTAGGTTAGATTTTTATAAGTTCAAAGGTCATCATTAAGTTCAAATAAAGCCTGTTAAAGGTCTATTCATTGTCAAAATATCCATAATTTCCATTTGGGAGTCATTCCATAAATTTTTGGGTTAAAACTATGCAATTAGCCAAGAATCCACATTTTCGTAGCACCACTAGTTCAAAAAAGTTGATTTGCGCTAAGAAAGCGCTAATAGTTTCGTAGCGTAAACAGGGAAAAATACACTGTCGGCGCTGTGAAAGCGTAGTTTCTTAACTGTCTTGTCATTTAAGTTGAAATATGTCAGAATCCGTTGGGAAATGATAGGTTAGTGGTATGATGAGTCAGTTAGTGACGAGATTCAGTGTACTTACCCATCTTGCAGTCATCATCGTCATGATATGGTATGAATGAGGCATAATTCAGTTATGAAATGACATTTCAAATTCAAAATATTGCTTAATTGGTCATTCTCGTTTCCCTTTGCCTCCATTCGAGTGTCTAAGCTTTGAAGTGTCAAGCCAAACCTATGGCTGTTCCATACAAGTTTTCTTCATCCTAATCAAGTGAGGCTAATATAAACTATTCAAGGGAGGTTCTTTCATATAATCAAGCGAGGCTGACAAGTTTTCTGTGAAGCATGGTAGAGGAAAAGAAAGTCCACGGAGTGGGACAATGTTTAATATATGAGCCTGAAAATATGAAGGCCATAGTTGAAGACCCAGCAGTGATGGAGGCATTCAACAGAGTAGGTTGTCTTCGGTTTTGTGAAAAGCTACAGGGTTGCCACATACAGGTGTCTAAAGAATTTTCCTTTCACTTTAATGGAACAATTACCAAGGTTGGGATGCTAAATGTTTCAATTTCACCATAGACTATTGCTGCTGTGACCAGGATACCAAGGGGCCAAGAAACTTGGTTTAAAGGTTTCAAATTTGATATAGAGCCATGCAAAGAATTTATGAAACCTGAGTATGCAGATATGAACCTAAATAATGCAATCCCTAGAAGCTGCATCAAGGACACTTATGCAAAGTTGTTGCTCAACATCCAACGATATTTTACATGTGAAGGTAGATATCATAAAGTCTACACATATCATTTCAAGCTGATTATGCATTTTACAGGTAATATTTCACTTGATTTATCCTTCTACCTGCATAGGAGTCTTGCTAAAATGGTTGATAAAGTACAAGCCAAATTTGAAGGTTGTGAAACATATTTGTTTCATCATGGTTTGATGAGGTTATTAATTTTCAATGAGCTTCAGAAGATAGGTAGGGATTGATAATCCTTTTTGTTTATAAATGGTTTTGAGTTGAAAATACTGACTCCTACTAGAAACCATAAAACTAAAGGAACTCCATCACCACCAGTAGCAAAGTCTAGCCAACCAGTAGTTGCAAAACCAAAGGAATTTGTAAAACTGAAGCCAAGGAAACAAGTTGAGAAAATAACAGAACATACGCAAGTGCTTGATACTCCAACTCCATCACTTGCAAAACAGAGGTCAAATATTGTCAAAGAGGCAAAGCAAAAACAAGATGTTAGCAGGTAGGAAATCAAAAGAGTAGAAAGAAGCCAAGAAGTGTCATTAAAGGGAAAAATAGTTGTTGTAGATACAGAGGACAGCACTGTGATAAAGGGAAACTTAGATGACATCCTGCATGCAATTGAGATAGAGGAGACACCCATTGTGCAAGCTGACTTCATTGGAGAAGATGAGCACAAACAGAAAAAAATCTAAGTCTGTAAAGAAGCTTGAGTTAGAGGGTGAAAATGTAGCTTTTATCTTTCAAGCTAGAAAGCCTTTAAATAGGCATGCTAAGAAACTTAAGGAAGGAAACAAGGAAGTTCAAGAAAATATTGAAACAGCTAAAGCTCCTGAAGAAGTGGTTGATCTCTCAACACCTGCATAGAAGCATATAGCCAGCAAAACAAAAGAGGGAAAAGAAGAAGTGACAAAGAAAATAGAGTTTAAAAATCTTGAGAAGAAATTGAGGTTGGAAAACCAAGAAATTGTTGTGATGAGAAAGAGGGCTAGAAATCATAGTATTGAGAAAGCAGAGTTCAAAATAATGAAGGCACTGTGGGAAGGTAAAACTGGTTCTATGTCTGAAACCCAAAGCAGTGTAGAGCAATTTTTCACATGGATTGTCCCAACAATAAAGGAAGCCAAATCTGTTAGAGTAATAAATACTCACTTGAGAGCTAGTAATAGGAAACTTGAATATCAAGTGGAAGACTTGGAGCAGTAGCTGAAAGTGATTCAGGATGAGTTAAAGAAAAAAGGTGCAAAATGACAATTATTAAAAATTCAAAAGGTAAATCAAGTGAAAATTAAGAAGGAACCTCATGAAAACTGTGTTTTTCAATTCATATGGCTTTTTTATTTGATGAAATCAGTGTTATTTTTAGTTTTGGCACATTTATAGTTTTCACTTTGACAAAATTTGGACAAAACTCCTCACTTGGCAGTTTCATAGTGCAAACAGTGTAAAAAGAGTGAAAAGCGCTACGAAATTGTTGTAGCAGTTTTTTTCACTCTTTCTCATAAATTTTTGAAGGGAAAAGGTATGAATTATTATCTGAAATTGCCAGGGGGGATGTATTAAATGATAATGAAGATAATCCTGGAGGAAAGAAATCAAAATTTTGAAGAAGAAGGGGTAAAAAAGTTGTGCTACGAAAAGCGCTATGAAACTGTGTTGTTTTTGTAGCACAGTCTTTTTCAGCTCATTTGAATAGTGTAAAGATGGTTTGGGATAGCTGGAGCTTAGGGAGGATTTTTTTCCGGTGTTACTTTAGTTCCTAATAGCAAAATATCTCGAAATGATGAACTCATGATGGTCAGAACATTTCAAAACTGCAAAGGACCCTATCCCTAGAAAATAGGGGACTGTTTCTTGTTTTGATGGAGGTCAACATTATGGTCATCAAGATTTAAAGCCAACCATCTAAATTCGACCAGGTGTTAATAAATTTGTCAAAGGATGTAATTTAATTAATATAAGTTTGTTATAGATAGGTGATTAAGAGTTTGAATCCTATTTGTAATAGGACTATTTAGTAGATTAGTTGTCCTTTTGTAATAAATACCATGTCATATGGTTAGGCAAGGTGTCAAGAGTCAAGGGTTCGATGTATCTAGCATCAAATAAGGTTATCTTATGTTGTAAATGATCTATAAATGATCAAGAACTTGAATATGCATGGGTTGGAAATTTTAGCAAAGGACTGTGTTTATTGTAAAGGACTGGTTTTCAGCTTAATACATAGATTTCTACTTAGCCAACTTGAGATTCATAAAGAGTTCTAGTATGTTCTTGTTCTGATTGCATCATTTTAATATCCTATGTCAGTGGTGTTTGTTTATGTTACTTAGAATTAATCTTTGATGCTCTAACTTCCTATGTCGACAAACTGACTGTGTTTTTTACAGTTTCACATGTGTATCTCTTGACTAAACTCTAATATGCCTCAACTTCCATGCTATGTAGATTGATTGGTTTTACTGAAACTATTTTGACTCCATAAGCCCAATGCACTTTCTGATGTGATTTACAACCAATATCTATCATTTATCTGCTTATTACCCCACATAGAGTTATCCATCTATATTTTTATCAAAATCATTAACCCTTGAGAGAGCCCTCTCAGGTTGAGGAGGCTAAGCCTCAATCAAAAGATTGGTTTGAAACAGTTACATGAGATTTATTTTATTACAGCCTATTAGGTCTAATTTTTTGATAACACATGCTACACGAAAAAGAGAAATACATGAAAAACGTGATTGCAGTCACGTTTTATAATGTATTTCTCATTTTTCGTGTTGTAGGATCCATAAAAAGTATGCAACATGGGTACTCCTTGGATGAGGAATTAAATTTTTCATCCAACGAGTACTCCCACTCGAAATTTGAGTAAACAATTTGGGAAATAAATTAAAAATGCAAGTTAAAAAAGTAGTTTTATTATTTTATTATTTTTTAAATGTTTTTACCCTTTTTACCCTTTCAGGAGCCGATGCAGTCTTCAAAGGGAGACAGTGCTCTGCAATGCAGGCTGAGAAGGGAGACAATGCTATGCAAAGCACTGTGCCCTGAACAAGGGTGCATTGGGCACAGTAAACAAAGAAAAAGCTACTGTTTGGCTCACTAACTTTGCAAATTAAGCTCTGAAAAATTCTAATATTTATGTGAAATAGCTACTAGGTGGATTTAGAAAGCAGATCAGAGACTAAAACACCTAGAAACAAGAGAAGTTCTCCCTAGTGGAGTCGCCAGGTTGTTGGGCTAGAATTGTAATCTACGGATAAATTACGCTTCCCTAGGCAGGTGTTAGCCTAGAACAATAGGTGAAAGACTATACTACCATTTCTCCTAACTCAGAATAGATACACAGAGAGGATTGGATGCTTACTTGTTTCAGTCGCATCCAAATGGCTCCTTTCTGTCGCTTCCACTACAACTTCAAATTCAAGCGGTTTAAAATGGCTGAATGCTTCCTGCAAGAAAGAACACTGAAAGAGAAAAAGATGCAATAATATAGATATCTATTCAACCTATTTAGCTAAATCAGTTAAGAATAAACTACATTCATCAACCAAGATCTTGCAATATGGAAAATCAAAGTAAACATAGATGCATGTAGGGAAAAGCAAGAAGTACTCTTTATTGATGATAGAAGGAGAGGTTACAACCTAGTGACTGATTTGAAGCAACCTTCCAGCAGAGTTCCCAAGTCTCATCACAACATAAATCTCTCCAGCAGAAGCTCCACAAATCAAAATCTCTATTGAAAATTCTCCAGCATTTCCCTACTCAAATTCTTCCTCTCAAACACTTAGATCTGTGTTCAATTTATTGATGAACTGTAGGTTGTTTTGTAATCAATAACATTCCAAAAATAGGCAAGACATGTTTCCATTCATGTAGATGTCAAATGGACACTTGGATTCGAAGATTGACACATGTGAACCCTTCTAGAAGACACTGGCCAAGTGGAGATTCCGGAACAATGAGAATTTCGCTCTCAATGTGAACAACGCACCTTTGAATGTCGGGAAGTGCTTTGCAGAAAAGCCTTGAATGGGGCTACCTGCATATGCAACGCACCTAGGCCCCTTAGAGCCTGTGTTGGTGAGCTCCCACATGTTTAATAATAAGCTTCAAACCATGGAAAATCCTTGCTTGATGAAAGTCTTGTTTGATTCATGTTTTTTCCTGTCTTAGGGCATATAGCAACTGAGATGATAGGGAATGATAGACCCTTGGTCATCGTTCCTGGAGATGATGCCCAGTTAACTAGTTCATTGGGAATGGTGCCAAAATTAACCTATAACAAGTAGTTTAATATTTGGAAGGAGGTCATGGAGCATACCAAGAATGGTGTACCTTTGTTCAATGAAAATAATTATGGACTTTGGAAAGGAAGAATGGAGGTCTATCTCTTGGCGCAAGGTTACGAAGTATGGGACACTGTTCAAAATGAATTTACATCAACCACAGATGAACAAGGTAAGAATAATTTGGTAAATGATGCAAAAGCGAAGAATATTATTATCAGTGGACTTATTGAATCTGCTTATCATAAGGTGTTGGGTTGTAAAACTGCCAAAAATGTATGGGACAGGCTTGAGAATATATATGCAGGTGACTCAAATGTCAAAGAAGCAAAGCTTCAAATCTATAGAGCAAAATTTGAGCAACTCGGAATGAAAGAAGATTGCAGCATTGCTACATACTTCCAATACGTTGATGAAATAACCAATACTCTGGAAGGATTGGGAGAGCTAGTTGATGAGAAGACTATTATACAAAAGATTCTTAGAACGTTACCAGGAAGATTCAACCCAAAGGTATCGGTCTTAGAATATAGTGAAAATATGGACAAACTAAGCAAAGAGGAATTACATGGAATTATCATAGCATATGAAATGATACTTGATGAAGAAGAGGGTACTTCGTATCTAGAAACTGCATTCGTTGCATCTAAGAAAACCAATAAGGATAAACAACCTTCAATTGAAAAGACATGCACCTGCAAGTGTGAAGAAAAGGGAGATGATGAAGAAGGTCTTTCAGATGAAGAATATACTTACTTCACGAGAAAAATAAAAATTGGTAAGGGAAAATTCAAAGTTAAACTTCCATTGATATGTTTCGGCTGTAATGAGGTTGGGAATTTCGCATCAAAATGTCCAAGCAGAAGTGATGGCAACTCAAAAGGAAAGAAAGGCTTTAAGAAATTCAACAAGCAAGGATCCAAAAGGAACTTTCTCTCTAAAGAATATAGCTCATTGTCCGATGAAGACAATGACAATGAAGAAGAAGCCAATGAGAGAGTATTGTTTATGGCCAAGCACAATAAACAAGAAATATCAAACAACGAAGAAGAAGGATTGACCATAGAAGAATTTTATAAGGAAGCAATCAAGCTTATAAAAGATCTCAAGGCAGAGAAGATCCGTTCCAATACTATTGAAGAACAAGTTCAAGGTCTCAAAATTGAAGTTGAATAACACAAATGCATTGAAGAGTCACTTCAAAAGAAGTTGGAAGAAAGAAACCAAGAAAGGGAAGAATTAGAAGCTGAAGTAGTCTCGCTGCATGAGGAAGTGAAGGAAAAAATATCCAAAACTATGCCAACAGCTCAAGGGCATTGGAAGAACTCATCAACAATAAACGATCTTACAACGACAAAAATGGCATTGGTTACAAAGAAGAAGAAGCAAGACCTTCTACGAAAAAATACAATGAACCTATGAGATTTGACATGCATGTAGACTTCATTGGACAAGATTCACAAGAGCAACCTTGGAAGGCAATTCCTCGATGAAAATTTCCATCCAGGAGCGAATACAATTCCAGGAGATCTATCAAATATGAACCTCCCAGGGCTCAACGAAACATAGATTTGAACATTTAAGAAATAATATTGAATGTTACAAATGTCGAAACTTTGGACACATAGCCAAAGACTGTAGACTTGAAAATCCTCCAGAAGAATCTTCGAAGCCACAGAACAAACGAACATGGAAGAAGAAGAAGACTGATAATTGTGCTCTCACTTTCAAGGCTCAAAACAACAAAGATGTGTGGTATGTTGATAGTAGTTGTTCAACGCAAATGACTGGAGATAGAAATAAATTTGTATCTCTGAAAGAGAAGAAGGATGGAACCATGTCCTTTGGAAAAGATGGATCCTCAAATGTTATAGGATCAGGTACTGTCACTCTCAGAAGCAAAGATGCTCTAGCCAAGAATTTTCTATTGGTTGAAAACATGAATCACAATCTGCTTAGTGTTGGACAAATGTGTGGTCAAGGACACACAATACTATTCAACTCCACAAAATGTGAAATCAGGAAAGACATGTATGGTGAAATTGTGGCTACAGCAAGTCGAGCTCCAAACAACATATATGTTCTGGATGAAACAACTAAAGCATGTCTAATAGCTAAAGAGGATGATATAATATTTGGTAGCAATGATGATCAAATAAGTAAGAAGTTTGCTACAAAGGTGCAAAGTGATTTCAAGATGTATTTACTTGGTGAGCTCACATACTTCTTAGGGCTTCAAATATATCAGCAAGAGAAATGAATATTTATATGTCAAGCCAAGTACATCAAGGAAATGATCAAGAAATTTAAAATGGAATATTGAAAACCCATCCTTACTCCAATGGTAACAGGTTGCAAATTGAGCATAGACGACTAATCTAAGGATTTGGATCAAAGGTTGTACAGATCTATGATTGGTAGTCTTCCATATGTAACAGCCTCCCGGCTAGATGTTATGCAAGCAGTTGGACAAGTAGCAAGATTCGAAGAAGCACCAAAAGAATCACATATTATTGCCCTCAAAAGAATTCTTCGATATTAAAAGGGAACAACAGAATATGGCTTGTGGTATCCCAAGGGTAACAATCTCATTATTCATTCCTTTACTGATGCAAATTGGGTAGAAAGTGTTGATGATCGTGAGAGTACTCGTGAAGCATTGGAATATCTTCGCCAGAAGCTTGGGATTCTCCCAAGTTCTCATTAGATTTTCCTTATTCAGAATATAAAGGGGGAGTGGAAGTGTGTACAGGCCCGCAGGATGGTTGTGTTTTAGGGGGAGCTACCATTTTCCATTGATGTCAAAGGGGGAGATAATTTTGGAGGAAGAGGTGCTATGATTGCAGGGGGAGTACTTGTGTTGTCGTCAATGCCAAAGGGGGAGATTTTTGATCAGCGGTTGACATTGATGTCAACCCAAGCAGCACCAGGGGCTAACTCAATATTTCATGGGAATATTTACCTACAAAATAAATATATTATAGGTCAATAAGTCTTTTTATGGTTTCTACTTGTCGAGATGTTTTCGTTGATATATGGCATGCCATGTAATTCTTCACGGTTTGAGAGATATTCATGTTTGAAGTTTGTACCCCCAGTTAGTGTGCTAAAACCCCATGGGGTTGTGGCATGGGTCATTTAAAAGTCATAATTAATATTTTTTAAGATCCTAAAATCCCTTCCATGTTCACTTGTTGAAGCCCCTCTCAACCTAAACAATTATATAAATTGTGATCCTCATATCCTCCTCATGCAAGGGATTTTGTGATCTAAAACAGGTCATCGTGTAATTTGCGCTCTAATTCCTTTTCTAATAAGGTTCAGAAGCTGAAATTTTTATGAGGCGAAGAAAAAATATTGAGGAAGCTTCTGTCAAAATTTTAGATCAAGGTGTGCAATATTTTCAGAGATATGTTCTATGAAGTTAGTGTTTTTGCAGGCTCCTGAAATTCATCTCAAAGAAGTGACCTTGGGAAAATTGTCATAACTCTCTCTTTGTGTATCGGATTGGAATTTCATAAAAATCGGTAGAGAGTGCATAGTATTTAGTATTCTCTCTATTAATTTCAGATTCAAATGAAGCAACAGTGACACGTGGTACGTCGTACAAGTTTGCTCTGCTGAAAAAATCCATAATTAGGGAATTGTTAGAGATTTTTGGTATAACTCTCTCTTGAAGAATCAAAATTGGGTTAGACCTGTGGAATTGGAAATTCGACTCAGAGGACTAATATAATACCAAAAATCAGAAATTAGGGATCTGAAATAACAGAGGTACACTAGATTCAATATCGAGCTCCTAGAAGGCAAAGAAAAAGCTAGATCATGTGTTGTCAAGGGCTGCAAAGGACCAGACTTTCAAGGGAAGCAAAGAAAAGAAAGGTGCAGCAGAGGGTAGAATGACAAGAGAAGCAACCAAGGTACATAATAATAGCAAGAATTTCATCACATGAAGACTTCAAGTGGGCAGCACTGCATACAATCATTGTAAAGGTATCATTGTACTAAGTCATTGTAAATATATTATTGTACAAATTGTACTAGTGTCTATCTGCCAAGAGTTGAAGAGGTAGTGTTGGGTGGTCTAGGATCATTATTAGGTGGTTGTGTCATATTTGGGCTTATATTCTAGTGTGTCTTATTCTTCTACATCATTCTATATCATTGTAAAGTGGACCATTTTCCCTGGTACGAGAGTCCATTCTTCTTTTATTCTTCTACAGGGTGGTAGGGTGGTGCTAGGGTGAGTTGCAGCTCATTGGGTTTTGGGGCATCCATTCAGTCGAATACTGAAGAATCTCAAGCGTTGGAGAATCCATATAGTGGCAGCTGGAGAATAATTCTTTTCTAGATTCTAGGAAGTTGGATCTTTATTTTCAATTGGAGTTGAATATTAAAGAATTATTAGAAAAAAATTAGGTGGTTTTTGTCCCGGAGTGGGTTTCCACCTTAAAAACTATGTGCATTTGTGTTCCTCTTGTTTTCTGCTATCATTGTACAAACACTTATAATAATTGAAGATTAACTAATGCTCTAATTGAAAGGAATACTGATTCACCCCCCCCTCTCAGTATTTCCAACAGAGACCCCCTGATTGGAAGACTAATAAAGTGTTCTCTCAACTATGGGCAACATTTACATATTTGGCTAAGGAGGGAGCCTTGGGAGAAGCTAGCACAGTGCAGAGAATCTTTCATGAGTTCAAAGGAGAGGTAAGCAATTTTCTGAAATGGACATTTCCATCTCCCACACAACAACTTGCATTGGAAAAGTAGAATTCAGAAATCTATGATGCCATGAGCATGATGTCAAATAGCCACTCCATATCTTTGGGGAAACCAATGATATTCTCACGCATAAAGAAGATTTTTGAACATTTCAAGAGGATATAACCACTCTTGCATGCATGGGCTAAATTAAGGAAGCTTTGGAAGACAAGGACTTTCCAAGGGAAGGTTGACTTCCATCTACTTCAATCTTGTCTACTTAAATCTTGTCTTGAGAAAGATTAGCTGAAATAAAGGCAACAAAAGAAAGTTGATAGTATTCCAACATGTGACTTTGGCATCAAGCATGTCAAAGAGGAGAGCCATGTTATGAGAGGGGCTACATTTCATATTTCTACAATGCTGTCATTTCCGGAGAGCCTAGATCCTTATTGGGAGTCCCAACTTTTGATGGAATATTCCAAGGACCTCTTCACATGTAAGTTTGTTAATGGGGAAGTGATGGATGGGAGGTATAAAGTAGTTTATGGAGTAATTCATTTCCATGATCAAATCTACTTAACTAAATTTTCCAAGCTCAAGTATAAATTACTTAATGCAGCCTATGAGATCCTGCTTTCTAACCCCACTAGCTTCATTAAAACATACCATACTATCTTAGATGGATTCATGTGGGTAAACTTCAAAGAGGAGATGCACTCTCATATGAGGAAGTGCATATATCATTTGTTGGTTGAGGAGAAACATAGCTCTTGGGAAGAGTTATCATTACCACCTCCTTATTCATTGGGTGTGAGAGGGGGCTAATCCATGATCTGCCTCACTTATTTGAATCAATTGTATGGTAAAACTTGTGTTTTTGAACATCATAATGTATCTACTATATGCTTGTATCTTCTTAATACTCATGTATAGGGCTTTTCTCCAAGAGGGGGAACTATTTCTTATGAGATTCATGGGCCACTTGCAACCATGGACAATGGTGATATTGACCATTCCTTAGAAGATATTGGAGAGATGATGTAATCTTCATGGTGTGATTCATTAACACCAACCATTATACACCTTCTCCAAGCATGCAAGGAGGATGGGCCAGAAAACAAGTGTTGGGAAAAACACTTGTCATATCATATTCGATGGAATTTGGGAGTAAAACTGCACTAACTGCACATGAGGGACCATTATCCTTCTCTTTTACTTCATATGGCAGCTAGCATGATTTCAATTATGATTCCATATGCTGAAGATGTTCTTACCTTTGTTGGGAAAATGATTGGAGGAGATACACATTGGTTGGATGTGTCCTTTGGGGAAGAAAATCCCCACACTTTTTGCACTACATGTTTTAAGGGGAGCATGGGAAAATATATGGCTACCATAGTAGATCACTTGTTTCTTTATGAGGTAGGCCATATGATTGTTTGGAGCACTTGGGATATACCTCATATAAGCATTTGGGAGGAGCTTTTCTATGAATTACCAAGCTAGGAGGTGATTCATTTCATTTGGATGATAGCATGGAAATGTGAGTCCTTCATTGATGATTGAATTCCCCATGATTGTCATCACTTCTATCTTTAGGAGGCCATTGATAAGCAAGAAGGTATCCACATAGACCTTCCATTATTTCATGATGAGAGCCATTTGGTTTATTCACCAAAGGCCAATTTGCACACTTGGGAGGTTTTAGCTCCCTTTAATCAACAAGATTGGAAAAAGTCTAACCGCGGGGAGAACAGTGTTTCAACCACTTTGGGATTCTAGGATCTAGCCCTCCTGAATCTGGAGAGGGATCTCTCCAATATAGTGCAAAGATGGATTTATCTTTAAAGTTTTGGGTATTGATATTAGGCTAGTTATGAAGTCCGAGGGTTTTTGTTTGTTTTGGATGGTTGAGCATGATTATTATTTGATTGTAAAGTCCTAAATGGAAAGAGTTTCAAAGGTGAGAAGTTGCAAGCAAATAGAACAAGCTTTGGCTAAAAAAGATGGATGCAATGCTGGTTTTAGTCCATTGGGCTATGGAGTCATAATAGGGTTTAATTGAAACAACCAGGTTCAAGAGTGGTCCATGGGGCAAGTCATCTATGTCTAAGGATCTCTTTAAAGTTGATTTTATGGAATGAAGTGATACAACAAGAAGGGGAATTAAACAATTGAAGAGCAAAGAGCAACCCAATATCTGGTAAGTACTTTGAAACTAGCCAGCTTTTGACATACACTTAAGAAAGACATGAAAGCAACCCAAGATCTGGTAAGTACTTCGAAACTAGCCAGATTTTGATACACTTTCAATAGAAAAAAAATTAAAACACAAATGATAACGAAGAATGGTCTAAGATCTGGTAAGTACTTTGAAACTAGCTAGCTTTCAACACACTCTTAGGGAAACTTTCAGATAGTCTTTGGGGATAAAACTAGGACCAAGGCTCACCATATCTTCCTTAGTTCATCTCTACTTAACATAAACTGAAAATAACATTTAAAAATAACAATTAGCTAAGACAGTAGGACGAGGGAACGCCAGCATTCCTAACTGCTTGAACTGAATTAAATCATTCCTAAACAACACAATTGGAAGAAAAAAATAAGATAAATCTTATCAGTCAGAGAAGGGTACTGATATACAGTAAATCCTAACTCTATGCTTGCTATTCTTTATAAGAGAATATGCACAAAGTGAAAACAAAAATAAAATAACGATTTACAATAAGAAAAACATCACCGTCGACATACCAGGATCCCATAAATTAGCTTGTATTGATGCTTCAAATCAGTTATAGCTTTAAGTCCAGTGTTTCAGTTTAGCAATCATCTTCACTTCTCAGCCTAACTATTCTATCACAAGAAGAGCTTCAAGAGCCTTTGAACACTATTTACAATCAGAATTTTCGAGCACAAGTATATTTCAAAGTTCTGCAACCAACCTTTTCTCATCTTCTACAATAGTATTTATAGAAGGAATGAGGAGGTGGGATCTGATAAAATATCTCATGGGTCAATTAATACAGACTTTAATACTTCTCGGCCTTTGATGGGCTTGATGGAGAAGAGTACAGATATCTTCACTGTATTAATTGATTTACATTGAAGGATTAAGCTCGGTGGGAGCTTTTGTTGACTTTTAAGGCTCTGTTTCATGATATAATAACTCTGTTGCTATTTTGCATTAAGTTCCTTTGGCAGAATTAATTCTTCGGTTGTGTTGAGGAAAATATCTGATTTTCTGATCATAACTCAGCCTCTGTTGAATGATCCGAGGCTACAGGTGGCTTTGTGGTAGCTGAGAGGAATCAATTGGCCTCTATTGTGGTGGTGGAGGCCTTTCTGTCTAACATATCTTTTGATTTTCCTTTAATTATGTTTTAATTTAATGGATTAGGCTTTTTGATAATCAATCTTAGCCGTAATCCACTAAACTATATAATTCATCTTCAATCTTCAATTCTTTTGTGTTTTGTCTTCGACACTGATACTCTTTTAATTTGATTAAATCACACTGTGTCTTGTTGATGTGCAGGGCCGCATAGGGTTCATATGGCATCAATGCCCATGAAGCGCTGATGAAATGGGGATTCGAACCCTTTGTAATTATTTCTCTTTGATAAACAAAATTCCAGAGGATCGTCACCCTCGGCTTTCATTTCCTTCATAATAATGAGGGAAAGTGTTGACACCTGCAAAATATACACAAACGTTTTAAAATCCTGCGTTATTGGGTAAAAACTGCTTCAAAGGTTGTGGGGAGGAGCGTGGCTGTTGGATGGCATCATCCAACGGTGGATATTTGTTTGCGGGAAGTTAAAAAGGAAAGTGGGGAAATAATGAAGTCAGAGCCATTGATTGCGCAGAGATCAACGGTTGGGATTGGTTGTGATTTAACAGTGTGAAGGAGTCACATTGTTTGGAAATAGAAGAAATGCAAAGAAATGGGGTTAAAACCTTTGTTTCAGAGGAAAAATGGTAAAAAAATAGAGATGGGGGTTAGGGATGATCATGGGCCGTCGGATGAGATCAGCCCATGAGATCAACAGTGGAGATATGCATTAAAAATCCTTTGGAAGAGGTGGAGGGTGATAGTGAAAGGCCAGATGAGATCTGGGTCGTTGATCTGCAGAGATCAATGGTGGGAGTCGTATGCGATAAAACATAATATAAATGGGAAAAGTGGTTTCGGAAGGTAAAACCACTGTTTTCGCGTGAGAAAAAAGGCGGGGAGGCAATTTTTCCTTTTTTAATGCGATATGCGTTCCCGCCCGACACGTGGCTTTTCAAAACCACCTATATCGCGCAGGCCTCAAGAAATTATCCTTCGCGCTGAAAGTTACGTGATATGGAATGTGGACCGTCAAATCTGGGGCTTCAGATTTGACGGTGGAGAATGACCGCGATATGAGATAGATGCGTGGATGGAAGCGAGGGGAGCGGTTTTATTATGGGCCGTCGGATGTAGAAGATTGCCGGTGGAGATTAGATCTGGAGGGTATGAACGCAAATAATACAAGGGCGGAGAAGGGTTAATGAGGGTCATTGATCTGCAAAGATCAACAGTCAGGATTTTCTGAAAACATTATGAGCGGGGTTGCATATTTTTAACCAAAGTCGGGAGATGCGATCTGGACCATCCAATTTGGACACATGGACGACTCAGATGCAATCAGGGCTCGGTGATTGGTGGGGGGAAGAACTAGTATAGTGCCAATGCGATTGAGCGCTGACCGTCGATCTGCAGTTCAGATCGACAGTGGGAAATAAATCGGAGGGGTTCAAAGGCAGGGGGAAGGTTAATTATCAGAAGAAACGAGGGCCATCGGATCTAGGGAGGTGGGGAGGAGATCAATGGCTCTCATTTTATCGAAGGAAGTTAATCGGAAAGGGAAATAAAATGTGCCCGATGAAAAATTTGCAATGCGATGTAGCACAGATCGTTGATTGGCTTAATATCAATGACGGATATTGTTTGAGACATGTGCCAGCGGAAACCCCTTTATAATATATGAAAACCCAAAAATTAATTAAATACAAAGGTTTTTGCTGCTCGGAGCGGGACATGTATATATGAAATGGTCTAGTGCTTGACTGCGAGGCCTTTGGTCTATATGGAATGCGATAGGCCCAGGGCTTATAAATATAAGGGCCAATCACATCGGAAGGTCGGGCTCGGTCTTTCAATCTACCCATTTGGAATTTTGCGATGCAACTGGCACTTCAGGACTTAAAATCTTGGTCTCGGGCATATTTTTATATGGAGTAAAGAGGGGGGAATGGAGTTTATACAATGGGGCTTCAATCACATCGAAACTTTTGATGCAGGCTTTTCAATCTACCCATTTTTCATTAAAAAAAATCATTGTTTCGGCGAGTTTAGACTAAACTTAGGAAAAAGTGGGCTTTTTTATTTATAAAGGAAAAAGGTAATCGGTAAGGGAATCATACCATGTTTTAGCGCCCGATTGCAGGCACAAGGGTTATATGAGGTGATAATGGGATCGGGGGTCGTTTACAAAGGGCTTATCGCAATCAGAGGTCTTAATTTAACAAAAAGACTTGTGCGCCCTGAATTTTCCAATGCGATAAGCGCTGAAAAGGCTTAGCACCTGGTTCTAGGGCACGAGCACATGTGGGGAAGTGGTTTAGGATTTAGCCCAAGGGGCTTAAACCCTTAATACAAAAAAGGTGTATTTTTATGAAATTTTCAGAGTTTTCTGATGGATTTGGGGGTTTCCACAGAGTTAAAAAAAGGAATTTTAAACTCTGTAAGGTGGATTTTATGAAGGGGGAAATGGAAAAAAGGAAAAATAGAGGAATTTCATGGGAAAAAAAGGGGTAAAATGAAGGTTAGTTTTGAAGTGGATGGAAGGAAAAAATGGTGTTTTGCAGCAATATTTTCTTTATGGAATCAATAGAATTTTTTAGTTTAAAATGGAAACAACACTGAAGATTTAGATAAAGGGCATGATGTCTTCATGAGTCTTCAAGAGATAACATTTTTTAGCAATAAAACCTATTTCTTGAAGGCTCCAAAAATGTTTTAGCCATCATTTGATATGACAAATTTTATTGGTGGCTAACAGTGGCTCCACTTGGGGATGGTGCCTTCTTGAAGGCATCAAGAACTTCAAACTTGCATTCTCTAGGAGGCTGATTAGTGCCTCATCCATTGGGATACCTTTCTTTCCTTGGATGATCTTCTTTTGTTCTGAAAAATTTGTTAGCAGCCATGGAAAACAATGGACCTTCATCAACACAAGCTTTCTACCTTCCCAATCCTACTGATCTAACATTTTTTCTTCTTTAGAGTGCACTTGGATTGGAAAAATCTTTTCACAACATTTTGTTCTTTTGAAAGCATAAAACTAATCTAATTATACTCCTTATTTCTCCATGGACTCAAATTAAACAGTTGAGTCCATATGCTTCTCTACCTAATCTACTAATTTGTTAGGATTAAACAGTGTAACAGATTTTTATTCTCTAACTTCTAAAACATAAATTCAAAAGCATACAAGTTAGGATTGAACAGTCTAACTTGATGCTGATCTATGGCATAAAAAACAAGCTGCACATAGATATTATTTTGCAGAAAATTAAATCAAAATGGAAGGCTTAAGATCTGAAATTTCAAAGCACTTCCTTCATCTTTTTACAGCTCTGTTTTTTTCTTTTTGTTTGAGTTGTTTCTTCCTTGTTCTCCGGTTCATATTTTGAGTTAATTAGAACCAGTTTTTACCTCTATTCTTGACTCAAAAAATAAACAAATTTGAGTCATCTCTCTTTGGATACTTAGGTTCAGATTTTGAGCATGTTTGAACCTTTAATTTCTATTCTAATCTATCTACTGATAAGCCAAGATTAAACAGTTTGGAAAATTGCATTCATTATCCTATTAGCAGTAAAATTAAAACTAATTACTCAAGATTAGGCTGTTTGACTAACTAGAAGTGTGTTTTTCAGGAGTGGCATTTAAGCTTGCAGACTTTCAGATTTGTTTTTTTTTGTTGGTATGGGGCTGTGCCTTTATTGTTTTTACAATCTACCCTCTTTTCTCTATTTCACTGTTTTTGTATTTTTGAATTTTCTAACTTTGAATGCAATGGTGGATGAAATATTTATAATGGAAAAAAAGATAAAAAGGCTTTGAGAACATGACATGGATTAAGAGAAGTAATTCTAAAGCATCTTGCCATTGACAAGACTCCCAAACAGCTCTACTCCATTCAATTCCTGTGAATAAAAAGGCATTATTACCAGCAACTGAATGAATGAAGTAAGGGCCAAGCCATAAGTTGTAAAATTTTCCATGCTTGCCCTTGTCTTCTCTCCTGGAGTCCCACTTTAAAACTTTTTCCCCAATATTGAAATTGCTGGCCTTTGTTCTTCTGTCAAAAATATTTTTAATGTTGTCTTGCTTCTGCAATGCTTTGTTATAAACCTTCTCTCTAGTTTTCTGAAGGTGAATAGTCTGATTTATCCTTCTGGTCATGTCATTATCTTCAGATCGAACCTCTTGAATCAACTTCATAACTGGCACACCAATGCTGGTAGGAAAGATTGCATCAGTGCCATACACAAGCTGGTAGGGTGACATACCAATAGATTTCTTCAAAGTCAATCTGTCAGCCCAAAGTGCATGCACAAGCTTTGTTTTCCAAGACTTTTTGTTGTCCTCCAACAACTTCTTGATTATGTTCACTAAACTCTTGTTTGAGGATTCTGCAAGTCCATTACCTTGAGGGTAATAGGTCGTGGAATGCCCCAATGTTATCTGATACTTGTGACAGAATTCAACCATCTTCTTTGATCCAAATGCTGCTACATTATTAGTGATGATCTTGGTAGGACAACCAAATCTGGAGAGAATATTATTCTCCATGAACTTTATAATGACAGAATCATTGGATTGTCTACAAGGAATGGCTTCTATCCATTTAGTGAAGTAGTCTGTGGCAGTGAGAATCCATTTATGTTGGGCAGAGGATGATGGATGGATTTCACCTATGAAGTCAAGTCCCCACTGTTGAAAAGGGGCTTTGACAGTGATTGGATGCAGAGGCAGAGGTAGCAGCTTCCTTTTGCCTTCAAAAAGTTGACATTTATGATAGGCAATTATCATCTTATGTACATCAAGAAAAAGAGTAGGCCAATAGTAACCAGCCCCCAAGATTTTGTTGGCTTTTGTCTTCCAGTATAAATGGCCTCCACATTCTCCTTCATGGAACTCGTGCTTAACCTTCTCTGCATCATACTCAGGCAAAAATTTAAGAAATATACCACTTGCATTTTTCCAATAAAGACATTTATCTATAATGCAATAGTTTACAGCTTTCAACTTTAAGAACCTTGCCTTTGTTCTTGTCAAACCAGGAGGTGTATTCAAATTAAGAAAAACATAAAGAATATCAGCATACCAAGAGGAATTCATAAAATGGTCTTCAACAATGGGTGTTGAGATTTCCTCTTGTTCATATAAAGCATTAATCATATTAATATCAAAAACTTCAAAATTTGATTCAACTATCAATCTAGCTAGACCTTGGCCTTTGATGAGTTTAGTGGGTTTTATCTCTAAATCATATTCAAGGATTATAGCAATCCACTTACCTCTCTTACCATTTGGGTCCTGTGTTAGAATGTCTTTCACAACTGAATTTGGGACAAAGACAATGATGTGCGAGTGCAAAATGTATACTCTGAAGTCTTTTAAAGCTTTAACCAAAGCAAAGCTTGCTTTTCCATAATGTTATACTTCATAGGGGCATCTCTCAATGCCTTGCTAAAGAAAGCAATAGGTTGTTCTTGTCCTTGTGGATTTTTCTGTAAAAGGACAACAACTATTGTATGTTCTGATGCAAATGAAAAAATATAAAATTCTTTTGAAAAATCAGGACTGATTAGAACTGGTGTTTTGGTTAACGCTTGCTTCACCAGCTCAAAGGACTTATTTTCTTCCAAGGTCCATTTTACCCCTTGCTCCTTCTTCAGCATGTTTGTAATATTCCTAAGGAGCTCAACTAGGTTGGGGATGAACCTTCTCAAAAAGTTAATCTTTCCAATGAAAGATTGCAACTCCTTGACGTTTCGAGGATGAGAGATTTTCAATATGGCTTCAATCCTCTTGGGATCTATCTTAATACCCTCTTGTGAAATAATGTGCCGAAGAAGCTTACCTTCTTGGAGACCGAATAGTGTTTTCTTAGGGTTTAAAGATATCCCAAACTTTCTGCATCTCTTGAAGATTATTCTTAAATGTTCTAAATTCTCTCCATCTATCTTTGAAAAAATAGTAACATCATCAAGGTATATAATGATGAAGTAGCTCAGTTCCTCCGAGAATGATATGTCCATGGCTCTCTGAAAAGTTGCACCAGCATTCATTAGACCAAAGGGAATTTTCACATACATGAAAGTGCCCCAAGGTGTAGTAAAAGTTGTCTTTAGTTGATCATTAGGGTGGACTAAGATCTCATTATACCCTGAGTAGCCATCCAACAAAGAAATTCTTTTTGACCCAACTACCCTTTGTAAAATATGGTCCATTTTAGGTAAAGGGTAGTTGTCTTTCAATCAAGCTTTTTTTAAGTCTCTAAAGTCTATACAAATACCGATCTCTCCTGTTTTCTTCCAAACAGACACCAGATTAGACACCCATTCAAAATATCTAATAGAGACAATAATATCAGCTTCATACATTTTCTTGATTTCCTTCTCAACCAAAGGCAACTGAACAGGATTAATTCTGCGTAGCTTCTATTTGAATGGTTTTTGGTTTTCTTTGAGAGGGATTTTGTGCTATATTATTTCAATGTCATAGGATTTAAGATCTTCGTAACTTCATGCAAAAACATTAGAAAAATCTTTAAGCAGCTCTATGTATTTGAGTTTAATGTGAGCTGGTAAAGTCTTAGACAGTTTAATCATCCTAGGTTTTAGTTCACTTTATATATTGCACTCCTCCACTTCAGTCTCTACAGGTTCCAGTTTTGGCTTCTTGGCCACATCGTTAAAATCAAACAACTCTTATAAAGGGGCCAAACCCTTAAGTAAACTCTGATCCTTAGAATGCAAAGTTTCTAACTCCTTTGTTTCTACCTCTGCAATCATCTCTGTTTTGTTTTCAAGTTTGCTAGACAAAAGATTAATATTGGCAAGTTCAGGAGACTGTTCTTCTTCACCAAGAAAAGTTTCTTCACTGTTGCAATCTGTTTCATATTATGAGTTCGAACTGTGTAGTTTGAATTCATTTCTAAATTGCATGAAGTCTTCTATTTGTTTGTCTCTATCAAACACTTGCCAATATTTTTCGTTATCAGGAATGGCTGGTTTGAATTCTGAGTTATGCAGTCTTGGGTTTCATATGGCATTAAGCATGTTCTAGCTGCAAAGGCTAAGATGTGGTCCGCGATATTTCTTTTTCTTGGGACAACGATTACCTGGTACTCCTCAAAAGTATTTAAAAGGTCCACAACATCATTTCAATAGGCCCTAAGTCTTGGGTGATTTGCATTGTATTCCCCATTGACCTGCCTAATGATTAACTCAGAATCCCCATATGCTTTGATTCTTTTGGCTCCTAACTTTTTCAACAAACGTAAGCCTAAAAGCAGGGATTCATATTCCGCTATGTTGTTTGAACACTGAAAGTTTAATCTATAGGAAATGCTCTCTGTGTGATTGTTTTCAGTGTTGCATATCCAGACACTTGCACCAACATTGGTTCTAGTGCACAACTCGTCAAAATTCATACTCCACAAAGGACTATTTTCAGTTTCATCTTGGTTATTGTCCTCTTCAACTAACGTGCTTTCTGATTGTTCATGAGTATCAGCACTTAGTTGAATTTTGTTTAAATCCTCAGATTTTTCACTGTGTTGAGTGTTGTTTTCTTGACAATCAAGGTTTAAAATCAAAGTACGCATGACTTGAAGCTCAAGACCTGTGTTTGGTTTACTAAAGTTTTCAAAAGCAGGAAACTGTTTTGACAGTTCTGCGTTGTGTTCTTCTTCCTCTCTATTGGCCATCAGTTCAGTTAAAGTCACCTGTTCAGTGAAAGATTCATCGTTAAACAGGATAAAAGAATCGAGGCCTATATTTACAGAATACAGAGGAGATTTTTGTGGTCTTTCTTGACTTGTAACCGTGTATTGCATATGGGACTCCCTGTAAAGTCTTCTTGTCTGATTGAAAACAAGGATGGTTGCATAGGTCATGTCCATCTGCATAGTTCCTTGTAACTTAGCCCCCCAAGACCTAGATAGTAGCATTCCATACTTTGGGGGCACATCAACCACAACAATATCCATAGCCAAGCATTTGGCTGGAATCTGTGCTAAGTTAATGCATAGGTCTTTTATCAATCCTAAAAATTTTACTCTGCTTGAGTCAAAGGAGTAAAGGTATTTATAAGGTCTGGTGATTTCTAGACCAAGGCTCTCCATTACAACTTTAGGCATTAAATTATGAGAGGCCCCGGAATCATGCATAGCGTTGTGAAAAATCTTGTCATGAACGTTTAAACTTACATAAAAGGGAGGAAAAGGTCCCTCTTGATACTTACCTTCAATCTTTGGATCAAAAATAAGCTCTGGCTGGTCATCGTTAAGATTGATTGTGTCATTATTCTCTTCAATGTTTAAAGCCTTCAAAATTTGGGTCCTATATACATTTTGGGTAGCTAACTCAGTCAAGGGAACAGAGATTTTAATTTTGGAAATTTCTTGCTCCAGGCTGAAAGGTGTTTGATTCTTTGAAGTGCTTGTCTCAGCCTTACTAGCTACCACTCTATCAGCAACATTAGCTTGCTGAGTTGTTCTATTTACATTTGACAAAATGGTTTTAACAGGAGTACTAGCTGAAGTGTTAGTACTGCTAAGGTCTACACTCTGTTTTGTAACGTTTTGAGTGCCTTTCTCTTTACCTTTATCAGAATTCACAGCTACTATTTTGTTCTTCTATTTGACAACCTTAGGCTTGTTTACAGTGCTATTTTGTGAAGATTTGTCAGAGGTTTTGGTGTTGGGAGTCTCTTGATTGGTTTTACTTCTAAGGTCATATTCCCTTTGAGATTCTATGATGACATTTTCCATATCTCGATAATAACTTTCATCATCATCTCTTTTTTCATCATAAGGTGTGTAAAGACCTTGTTTTCTATCATAATGAATCTCAAAGTCATCATTATCTACCCCCAGCATGTTGATATCATCTTCCTCTATTGGTTCATATGTTTCCTCAACCTCACTCACATAGTTTTGATGAAAGGGAGGAGTGATCTATTGATCATATTCCCCAGGTCTGTTTGGAGGTTGGTTCCTTCTAAAATTCTGATTCTAGTTTTGGTTTCTGTTTTGAGGAGCAGTTTGGTTTTGACTTGCTTGTGCTCTCTCAAGGATGCTCATTTTCTTCATCATCTCCTCCATCATTTTTTCCATCTTTGAGCTTGAAGTGGAAGGGGTAGATTCCTCTCTGAAGGGTACTCTCTTCTCATTCTTCATTCTTGCTCTCTTCTCCATCAAATTAACTTCCATAGCAAGAGCCCCTTTTTGCATATCCTCAAGAGTTGCAAGATCTCTCTCTCTCAGCTGATAGGCCATCTCAGGGTCAAACCCTTCAGGAAAATTGTTTAAATCTGAGCTTTGTGGAGGTTTTAGATCTGGGAAAAGTGCATTATATACACTGTTAAATCTAGTGCAGTAAGATTGCACACTTTCCCCGGTGTTTCTATGGAGGTTCTTGTAATCAGAAAGGACTTAGAGAGGATTCTTCTTCACTTCCGATTTGTTTAAGAATGTCTGATGGAAGGCTTGGAGATCATTGATACTATGGGGGGTTAAGCCTTTAAACTATTTTCTTACTTATCCCCCCAGACTCTGAGCAAATAATCTAAACTTGACAAAATCATCATCAATTTCATTTCTGTCAATGTAGTCATTCATCTTATCCAAATGTTACGATGAAGTTGTAGCATTACTAGCATCATATAATGGAATTTTGGATTTATAGTCCTATGGAAGATTGACTAATGGTACAGGAAGGACTAAGGGAGTATACCATGCTGCCATGATATGTGGTGGAGGTGGATTTACAAGAGGTGGATTAACAAAAGGTAAAGTGGGATGAAGTGGAGTGGTTTGGACAGTGGGTGTAGGGTGCATGGAAGTGGATGGACCAGGAATAGATTGTTGAGAAGATCTTGGGTGAGAAACACCTAAATTGGAAAGGAAATGTGAATCAGGTGGTGTCATTTCTCTACTGCTAGGATGTTCACCTGTTTCAAGAGATGAAAGTGAAAACTCAGAATCTAGCTGATCTAAATCACCAAGAGACGTAGTTATAAATAGACTTATTAGATCTGCTTGTGATTGTTGTAGAGCTGCAAGATTTTCAAGAACTGAATTAGCTCTCAAGGGTGATCTGAAAACAGTTGAAAATTTTATCTTAGGAGACTTCCTAAGGATACTTTTTGGGTTATCAACTATCTCAGGTGGATCTCGGTCAGAATAGGCTCTAGTATGAATCTTTCTATGAGCCACTATGCTGTGTTTTTCAGACCCTACTAAACAAAGACAGTTTAACCAGATATGACAATCTTTTAGAGGTTAACCAATCTGTTTTACACAAATTTTAATCCTACAGTCCTCTAACTGAGTTTGAATGATGTTACAATGATAATGGTTCTTCCCAGTGGAGTCTTAAGGTCTGTTAAGGATTGTGGAGTCGCCAAGTGGAAGTTTTTAGCTCTTTTGGAGGTAAAAGGTCTTATGGTCCACCACCATGTTTATTGAATACCAATCTGAAATATTTTTTGGTTTTCTGAGTTATTTTTCAATCCTATTGGTTGTTAATAGTGTCCTAAATTTGTTTCAAAACTTAGCTACGGTTATGAGACAAAGACAGTCTACTCTTATGGCTAAGCCAGCTGATATTTCAAGGTTAGATAAAATCTTATGAGAATCATAGGGTTTGCCTAGTTTGTCATTGATTCAAACAAGTTTCATCATGATTACTATTACTTGGTAGTGCTTGAAAAGGTTGCTTTTTACTCACAAGGTTTTATGAAGTTTTTAAGGGAACCTAAAATGAAAATTTGACTCATTCCCCAACGGAGTTGCTAGAAATGTTAGCTCCATGTAATCAGCAAGATTGGAAAAATTCCGACCGCAGGGAGAACACCGTTTCAACCAATTTGGGATTCTAGGATCTAGCCCTCCTGAATCCGGAGAGGGATCTCTCCAATATAGTGCAAATATGGATTTATCTTTAAAGTTTTGGGTATTGATATTAGGCTAGTTATGAAGTCTGAGGGTTTTTGTTTGTTTTGGATGGTTGAGAATGATTATTATTTGAGTGGAAAGTCCTAAATGGAAATAGTTTCAAAGGTGAGAAGTTGCAAGAAAATAGAATAAGCTTTGGCTAAAAAATATGGATGCAATGTTGGTTTTAGTCCATTGGGCTATGGAGTCATAATAGGGTTTAATTGAAACAACCAGGTTCAAGAGTGGTCCATGGGCCAAGTCATCTATGTCTAAGGATATCTTTAAAGTTGATTTTATGGAATGAAGTGATACAACAAGAAAGAGAATTAAACAATTGAAGAACAAAGAGCAGCCCAAGATCTGGTAAGTACTTTGAAACTAGCCAGCTTTTGACATACACTTAAGAAAGACATGAAAGCAACCCAAGATCTGGTAAGTACTTCGAAACTAGCTAGATTTTGATACACTTTAAATAGAAAAACATTTAAAACATAAAGGAAACACAAATGATAATGAAGAATGGTCTAAGATCTGGTAAGTACTTTGAAACTAGCTAGCTTTCAACACACTCTTAGGGAAACTTTCAAATAGTCTTTGGGGATAAAACTATGACCAGGGCTCACCATATCTTCCTTAGTTCATCTCTACTTAACATAAACTGAAAATAACATTTAAAAATAACAATTAGCTAAGACAGTAGGATGAGGGAACGCTAGCATTCCTAAATTCTTGAACTGAATTAAATCATTCCTAAACAACACAATTGGAAGAAAACATTAAGATAAAGCTTATCAGTCAGAGAAGGGTACTAATATACAGTAAATCCTCACTCTATGCTTGTTTTTATTTATAAGAGAAGATGCACAAAGTGAAAACATAAATAAAATAACGATTTACAATAAGAAAAACATCACCGTCGACATAGACCAAGATGCCATAAATCAACTTGTATTGACGCTTCAAACCAGTTACAGCTTTAAGTCCAGTGTTTTAGGTTAGCAATCATCTTCACTTCTTAGCCTAACTATTCTATCACAAGCATAGCTTCAAGAGCCTTTTAACACTATTTACAATCAGAAGTTTCACAAGTATATTTCAAAGTTATACAACCAACCTTTTATCATATTCTACAACAGTATTTATAGAAGGAATGAGGAGGTGGGATCTGATAAAATTCTGAAAATGCATCTATTTTTTTTGCTTCGATATGGTCTCCAGTACTACAATTCTCTGGTTCCCCTGCGCGGGATTTTTCAAATGAACTGTTTCAGACTGGTTTCCCTCTTGCAAGGCAGTCTTCAAACTATGGTTTTTTGTTTCAAATGCCACAGCACTCGGTAATGATCAGGCTTCGGCCCGCTGTACTGTACTCCTTTTTTTAATATAATTACTTTTACTTAGCAAAAAAAAGCTTTCATACATGAGAAAATAGATACTGACAAATGGTACATCATGGCCTGATTAATTTCGCTCAGCAATTTCAAATGGTATAACATTTATTCAATAGTAATCATCAATTTCTGCACACAGAGACTAATTTCTCTGGAAGCCTCAGATTTCTTTGGCTTGTTATTCTTATAACTACATAGACATAATTAATAGAGAGATTGAGGACAGAAAAAAATCTAGCGCTTAGTCTCCACTACTCAACATGTTTTGTGAGAAATAATACATAGATTGATTTCTCTGAGTGCCTTAGCATTCTTTGGCTCATTTTTTTAATCACAACAACAATAAAAAATGCACCGAGGATTTGTTCTTAGTCCGATTATGCAATTTTTATAAGACAGATTATGAAATATTAATAATAAACATAAATTTATTGCAATTTAGGGAAAGCTCGTTCATGTTTTTTTCTTTATATTGGAAGGTTTACTTGATTTTTGAAGTAATTTTTAGTAGATCATAGTGTTGGAATATTTAAAATTCCAGAACAACAATGGAGAATAAAAATCCCCTCTTCAACACAGAAAATATAAAAAAAAATTTCTTCACTGGAAACAGAGTTTTCACTGTAAAAACTATTTCATTAAACTTCAAAACTTTGGTTACAAAATCTCCTCTGATTGAGGGAATAAAAAAACTTTGACTGCTTCAAAACACAGTTCAACACAAAACTCACACTCTAAATTTCACTCTATCTGTGCTTTTACAACTCACTGCTTTGAATTGTTCATATGATGTATATATGTAAAACATATATATATGGACCTGTATGCACGACATTTTTAAAACAAACATTAAAGAACTTTGACCACCGGACGTCAACCAAAAATTAAACTCTCCTTCAATCAATTTTGGGTGCCAAAAAAATTTACTAACGTCATAAAAAATGTGACGTGAAATTTCTATTCAATCTGCTTTATGAATTTTCCGCGTCCGATTTTGGGCACTCGTACGGACGGCTGAGTGTGATGCGGAATTTCTATTAAATCCGCCTCAGTGAGATTTCAAATCCGGAAATTTCAGTTCTGGGACCACTGTCCTTCAATTTTTTAAACTCTGATCAATCAAAAATGGCAAGTAGCTCTCTGCAATGTTTTTGTTATACTGCAATCTTGACTGATCGCTGGAAATGGAAGGCAGCTGCCTGTACATCAGCTGTAAGTAATTTCAACACATAGCATATATTGAGGAAATATTAGTTTGACAAGAATCAGTTATTTCTCTTGAAACTTTAGGTATTAAAAGTCCATGACACAGATATATCACACTCCAAAATCCAAAGAAAATGGAAGAGCATTCAATTTTTTTAATCAAACTTTTATTGGTGAAGGGTTAATTTATTACGAGAACATCATTAATGAAGTGAAAAATTTTAAACGTAATGTTTATTGACTAGAAAAATAATGACCAAAACATCAAAAAAATTTGTGTGATGGGTAAAGAGAAATCCAAATTCCAACCCTGCCTACCACTTGTTGGTGAGTGGAGGTTATTCACTTTTCATTTACAGCTTACCAGGTTACTCATGTTACCAATATTTTCACATGGCTCACTTTTAGGTGACTACTTATTGTACTTCTTCTTTATAAAGAACAATTGGTAGATAATTGTATATATTATTTGAAATCTATAACAAATCCAGGCAACAAAATTACAACAAATAGAAAATTATGCAAAAAATTCACTAGGGCACTACTAATGTGTGGATACCCTATCATTTCTTAGATCCTCATAACTTACCAACACCTACTATATTGGTATACACATAATATGGCATTTACCTAAAGTATTTCATATGTACCTAGAAGTAAATAAGTTGTATGACAATTGTTATGGAAGATATAAGATGTGTATTATAGTTTATATTTCAATTTTTCTAGCATGCATGTGCGGTCCATATAGTGACTACAATTACCAATATATTTCAGTGAATATGTGAAGATGATCTCTCATTAGGTCCTAATTACTTAAAGCATCATTAATTAGCTTTCCAAATGAATAAAATATGTTAAAAAATTAGTAAAAACTAGGAAAACAAATCATGCTTTAAAAAAATATGGCACAATGAGTCACACTTTGAGATTTATTTAATTACTCATCAAGTGTCGCTACAACATATATATGATCACCATTACCATAGAAATGGGACATGTGACCATCATTTTGGTTTCGCCAATGACATTCCACATCATGAGCATCGTTTAGGGTTGATTGTGTTGATTTTTTTTAAACAAATCATTTATACATTTTATGGAAATTATAGACACAATTTATAATCACATTACAAGATCATGATGTATGGATATTCCTTATCATTTCTTAGATACTCAAAACTTACCAACACCTAATAGATTGACATACACATCATATAGAATTTACCCCTAGAATGCCACATGTATCCTAAAACAAATTAGTTGTATGGCAATTGTTATGGTGCATATATGATGTGTATTACAGTTTATCTTATAATTTTGTTGAAGTAGCATACAACAATTTACATAGTGATATGAGAACCACTCTCTAGAGTATACATCAATTTTGTACACATGGCTTTTCAGTTGATTTTTAAGATATATCATTGGTGATGCTCACATGATTATATAATGAACCATTAAGTTGAACTATGAAATTATTCCTCACAACACACACATATTGATGAATTAATAATTTTTCTCATATAATTTTTTTAATCTATTTTGAAAAAAAATAAAAATTATATATAATTATTTCTAAGAAGAACAAGAGAGAGTTACTTACCATATCTTCGTAAAACATATAATAGCGACGTTTGGAGGAAGCCGTCTAGTGATGCTTTGGGACATAGTGTCGCAATTGCGACACTTTTTCTAAGTGTCGGTATTGCGAGAATTTTCTCTAAATGTCGGTATAGCGACGGTTTCCCAAGATCAATGGCCCAAAGTGAACCCGATAACTTACCTTTTACCTTTTCGGTAAGCGTCGCTCCTCTGACGTTTTGAACGATTTCCATTTTCGTCGGTCTTGTGATGTCCGTCGGTCTTGTGACACTTTTGCAATAGTGTCACACTTTTACAATTGCGACACTTTTTCTAAGTGTCGGTATTGCGAGACTTTTCTCTAAATGTCGGTATAGTGACGGTTTCCGAAGATCAATGGCCCAAAGTGAACCCGATAACTTACCTTTTCCCCGCACCTTTCCTTTTCATCGTGGCCGTTCGCTCGTTGAATCCAGATCCGACGGCGCTAATACATTTCCGCGCTCATAAAGTAATCGTTTGATGTTTTGGAAAAGCTGCGCGAAATGGGTGGTTTTTCCAAACCACCCGCGCTTACGTGTCGCCACCACGTTGTATCGCGTTCGAAAAGCTAGTTTCCGCTTACCACCATTTACCCTCACGAATACCACTGGCGGTATTCCCTAAACCTCACCCGTTTAACCCGAGTTTAATGTCATTTAACTATGGTTATACCATCGAAGGATACCATTAAAATTATTATTTGCATTCAAATTTTCACCTTTTCGCTTTAAACCTGTAAAAACATTGCAGAACCGTTTTCCTCAAAATCACGCCGTTTGAACCCTGAGAAACTTTGCAGAGCCATTTTCAACCTACCAGTACCATTTTTCGACGCCCATTGCCCCGAATTTCCATTACAAAGTACTACATTGTCCTCTGCGAAGCCATTTTCAAAAAATTGAAGACTGAGCACCTCTGCAACGTCTTCAACCGAATTCCGCTGGTTCTCCAGGTACTTTTATTCGAAGTTGCCCTCTGAGATTTCAAAATTCCTGTCGATTTCAAATAATTACCAAAGTTATTGCAAAAAAGTGTCCATTTTTTAGGGAAAACTCTGTCAAAATTTCCCTGGAATCCCTAATTGCCCTTTCTCGCAGTTTTTTCCATACCCTGGTCCATTTTGCTGTTGAAATCGATTTTAAATACACGTTCTGAGCTTTAAATTCCTTGCATTTCCTAAAAACCCTGCTCAGAAACCCCATTTTCAGAAGAAATTCGCCAAGAAACCCCTGTTTCTCGTAAAGGAACTTAGCAAACCGTTTAAGCTTGCTTCGTTCATTATTAAAAATGACCAAGAAACAGGTAACCCCCAAGAATGGAGGCCCAAAATATGAAAAGAAGTCTTCTAAAAAGATTCCTCAGCTTATGTCCTTCAGAATCGACAAACCAACTCCTGCACTCACGACTGATTCTACAGAAGTGGTCAGACCAGTCCAGCCTCTAGTCATTTCTCCAGAGAAGAGCCCTTTAGTTGATCTGGACTGTAGAATACTAGACCGTAATGTAGAATTTAACCCACTTGATGTCTATAATTGGTGCTATGGAAAATTAGTGGAAAAGGGTGAAAAAGATATTCCAATTTGGGAATCCAATCTGCCTAGATATATTGTCCCTCTCACTCATTCTGTTCCTGACTTTATCAGATTATGCGAAGCCTATTATATGCCAGAACAAAGATGTATTGTAAACAAAGAAAAAGAAACCCTGTTTTACATCACTGAAGAGTCGATAAATTCCATGCTGCAAATGAATCATGACCCCAATTCTGCTTCCCTAACAATAAAAGATTTAACCCAACTATATCTTGACTTGGATTTCAATGCTAGATTCAAAATATACCAGAATTTTTGTCCAAATCAAGTTGATATTCCTAAGTTAGATCCTCCTTTCGACACCGTTGATTTCCCAGATGAAACTAGACAAATTGTCTCAATGCTCTCCTTCATACTAGGATACGCTAGTGATGAATTCACTGATGTGGCTATCCTAGGTTTTCTGTCAACTCTAAACCCTGGTCAATCACCATCCATTCAGTTCAATTTTGCTAGATTTATTGTTGATAATATGCATTATCAGTTATCCAAATGATCAGAAGAAGGAGTTTTCAGATACTCCTCTTATCTACTACACCTCTTCCTATATTATCAAACAGATAAGTTTCCAATTGAATGTCAGAAAGTGGATGCAGAAGGAAAAGTTCTATCAGTAGTATTTTGCTCATATATTCTAAGGAAATGGAACAAAGAGTATAGTTTTACAGATTTCAATGACTCATTTATAGCCCCTGCTATGTATCTCTTGGAAAAGAGGAGATCCCTAGGATCAATGATGAGACAAGAAGAATTCTGCAGTTATCAGAGAGCTACAAAACTGGAGATTGGTATTTATATAAAAATCATACAGAAATCAAAGTGTATGGCTCATCCCTGGCCCCATATAAGTTACCCAGATTTGTTACTACAATAATATTTGCTTTAGAATATCTGAGACAACTATTGAATGTAGATGAAATCCACTTCATATCTTTCAAGAAAAAGACCCAATTTAAGCTGAAAAATCAAATTGGGCCATTCATTGTGAATAAAAGAGAAGCTGCCAATGAGATAAATGTCAAACTTAAAGAGTATAAGTTCCCATGTAGTTTTACATGGAAGTATGACCCACGAGGTATTTTGAGTGCAGTAAGGGTAAAATGTAAGTTGCCTGTTTACTTGCATGATCCTAAGTCCCATATTGAAAGATATGTAAATAAAATTGAATGGGAGCCAAACACCCTATCTGATGATGATTCACAGGCAGTACAGGTAATACAGGTAGACAGTGGCAAAGGCAAACAGATTGAACAGACAGTACATGTGGCTTCTACAAGCAAAGATACTTATAATGTACATAAAAGAGACAGAGAAGGAGATAGTTTCATAGCTGAGACTATTGAGGACATAAAATTCAGAACTCCTTATAGTAAAAGAAGCAAGTCAACAGAAGAAGAAAAGGATAAGGCTGTAAATATTGATATAAATGATGAAGCAACAAGAATAGTCACTCAAACATTAGAAGATCTTCAAAATGTAAAAATTGGAACACAACAAAAAGATACAGTCATGAAGGAAAACCAGGCTACTATCGATTTGCCTCCTTCTTCTCAGGAAACTGACAATACAGAGTCAGAGATTCAGATCAGATTCAGACAGATTAAAGAGAAGAATGAAGAGCTCAAGAATCAAGCTCATTCTAGATTTCTTAAGGAAAATCCTGGAAACAAAGACATGATTCTTTCAGCATTTGATTATTCATCCAATAAATTGGTAATGTCATTCTTGAAGCCTACAATGGCTGAGCCAAAATCAGTGGCAGATTATTCCAAAACAGATCTTGAACTGGATGCAGATGCCATTCATGAATTAGATCAAATTGAATTTCATAGGAGCAATACTGAAATGCTATATTCCAAAATTGTCAGTAAAACTATGAATTCAATTAGGCTTGAGAAAACAGTGCTCAACCTCCAAAATCAAATGAGGTTGGACAAAGCCTCAATGTATGCTAATAATTTAAGAATAAAAGCACTAGAAGATATAGTGATTGAAGCAGGGGGTGACCCAACCAACATTGAAGGGGAAAAAGTCTTAATTAAACAGAAAAATGAGGATATAGCTGCTCTTAGAAAACAGTTGAAGTTGCCTCAGAGTGAAAACTCTCAAGAAAAAGAAATTCTATAGCAAAAAACAGAGAATGATGATTTAAAGCAGATTGTACATCAAATGACAAGTCAGATAAAAACAATGGAAAGTCAAATAGAAGCTCTAATGAAAGAGAATGAAGAACTAAGAAAAGCACAACCAATGGTCATTCCTACAGTGATCCCCACTGTAAACACTACTATACCATCTACTTTGGCAGAACACTTGGCACCGAATGGAGTACTGCCAACTGCAGTGCCAATTACTTCTCTAATCTCTGCCTCTTCTTCTTCATCCTCACAGAGGACCACACCACAAGACCAAGATAAAGAAATTCTTATTTTGAGAGGCACTATTAAAAATTTGGAAAAATCCAAAAAGGATGCCTTGACTACTTCTAGAGGACATGAGCAAAGGGCTGATCGACTACAAGAATAGGTAAAGATTATGCAAGCACAAGTAAATATTACAGATCAAGTGGCCTTTATAAAAAATCATTTATGGACCAAAATTATTGATGGCATTCATTCTCAATGGCCTTCAATTCGGATAATTTATGAACAGAGGGAGTTACTTCAAGTTGCTAGTGCAGAGATCGACAAGACTAAGAGGGAAATTGACAAAAAACCAGCCCAAGAAATCCAACTCATAGCTTTTTTAAACAGTAAAACCAGGGAAGAGTTGGAAGAATTGAAAATTGTTGATAGAACAGAAACCATTCTTCAAATCAAAAAGGTCTTGAACAAAAGAAACATAATGAGTAATCTAGAGGACCGGTGTAAAGACATGAATTTATCCATCTCAAGGTTTTTAGCCAAATACAAAACATTGTCAGAAGCAGGTTTGCCTGATATTCACGCATTGAATGACAAGTTAATGCCTCAGAAAGATTATGATCTAAAAATCAGAAATCATGCAAAAGATAAAGCTAGACAACAACTGCCTCAAGGATCACCAACAGGCAAAATACTTCTTCAGTATTTTGAAAATCTGTTCTTTTTAGATAATGAGATCAGGCATATGTTCACTATCAAGCCTAACTTTGCCAAGTATACAGAGGCAGATGAAAGTTACAAAAAATTGAAGACTATGAAGATCCCCTCTGCAGAAAAGTGGCAAGAATTCACAGATCTGCTGTGAATTTAATGGATAAAAAACAGGAAATTCACTTGGAAATTCATTTTTTACTGTTACCTCAAATGGTAAAAATATAGGGTTAAAGTGCACAACAAAAATTAGTTCAAATTAGAATAATCAGTTCTATTTTTGCTTGTAAAAAGGTAACAGCTTGCAAACTGTTTTGCAGTTGTCCCTCTTTTTAAGTTTTCTTTCCTATTTTTTATTAAAACATTATCTCAATTCCTGAGATATTTTGTAAACATTTTTTTGTATAAATACTTCACAATTCGAAGTATTCAATGTGAATAAAATTTCTCAAGACAACTATAGTTCGTGCTCTCTACTTGGCATTTTAATGTTTTCTACTTTGTTCGTGCTCTCTACTTGGCCATTGGCCTGTGGGTGATATGGAGTTGTAATCTTGTGCTGAATGTGGTAGTTTTGCAATGTTTTAGCTAATTTATTACCTACAAATTGTGGTCCTCCATCTGTGATTATGTCCCTTGGAAGACCATAGCGCACAAAGATTTGGAAAAGAAACTGTACTATAGAGTCCTCTGTAGCTTTTGAAACTGCCTCTGCTTCGACCCACTTAGTGACATATTCGGTTGCAACTAGGATGTATGTTTTTTGGTTTGAGGGAGGACTAATAGGGCCAAAAAAATCAAGTGCCCAACGTTCAAATGGTTCAATCACTAGTTAAGGGTTCAAATGCATTTCATCAGACTGCCCAGGGCGTCCTGCCCTTTGGCAGCTATCACAGGCCTGCACGAATTTTTTGGCATCCTTAAAGATGGTAGGCCAGTAATAGCCTGTTCATAAAACCTTATGGGCAGTTTTACGGTTCCCAGTTAGATCCCCTTCTTCAATCTTCTTATCTATAGCTTAAGGATTCTTAAGTGCCCTTTTGCTCAGATTCCATCCACTCCATCAAATCAAGCCTACACATAGCCTTAGAAGGTCACCTATCTTGCCCTTAGCACATTTGCATCTTTAAGCCTTATTTCTTAGTTCTTCTTGCCTAGAGAGTTGACTCCATTGCCCAATATTCTGGTAGATCCTTCTGGTTTACCTTGAAATCTCTTTATTCCCACCAATCTTTTAAAATCAAACCCAAATACACAATCATAGCTAGCCTAATATCTGTTACTACAACAAAGCTAAATCATACGGAGAGATCCCTCTCTAGAGTTCAAGAAGGCTAGATCTTGAATTCCCAAAGTGGTTCTTGGTTACCCCTGGTGTTCTTAACTATAAAAATCCCTATCCCACAACCTGAGAATTATTAGGGTGATAACAGGCCGTGGGGGTATTATGATCCTTGGAGGAAACTCCCACATCTAGAAGAGTTGACAGAGAAAATTGGATCGAGTACAAAGGTGTGGCAGGTGGGTTTTACCCTGTACCAATTGTTATGGTGCATATATGATGTGTATTACAGTTTATCTTATAATTTTTTTGAAGTAACATACAACAATTTACATAGTGATATGAGAACCACTCTCTAGAGTATACATCGATTTTGTACACATGGCTTTTCAGTTGCTTTTTAAGATATATCATTGGTGATGATCACATGATTATATAATGAACCATTAAGTTGAACTTTGAAATTATTCCTCACAACACACACACACAAAGCGTCGCTATTATGACAGATGCCTCCAAACGTTGCAATTGCAACACTTAGACATTGTGTCACAATTGCGACGTTTGGAAGCATCTGTCGCAATAGCGACGCCTTGGAGAATAGGGTTGCCATTGCGACGTCTTCCTTCAGACGTCGCAACTGTGACACTTTTTCTAAGTGTCAGTATTACGACCCATTTCTCTAAACGTCGGTATAGCGACGGTTTCGGGCGGGATTGAAAAAATTTGCGGAAATTTCCGACATTTGGTCAAAAGCGTCGGAAGCAAGTGTCGGAATTTCGGCCAAATGTAGTAGTTTAGCGACGCTTTGGGCCATGGTGTTGCAAGTGTGAAGTCTTAATCCAAACGTTGCAATTGCGACAGGTTTTAGGTGTCGGTATTGCGACACGTTTCTATAGACGTCGGTATAGCGACGGTTGCGGGTAGGATGGAAAAAATTTGGTGTCATTAGTCACATAAAGGGACACTCCCTTCATAAAAATATCCGCGCCCCCTCCACCTGACAAACAAACACCTATCTGCCCGACATGACCGCCTTCAGAAACAGTAGGAGACAAGCCTTCAGCTGTAGAAGGTGGGATCCCCCCTTCACCTTGAGTACGAGGCCCCGCCTGAAAACCTCTGGCCTGTTCTGTAGATGCAGAGGCATGCAGACCCTGCACAGTTGCCCGCCCATCGCCGTTCAAACCCCAAATTCTCCCGCCCAATGCCATCGTTATTAATCTTAATTATTTAGAGAAAATCGTTATTATAAAAAGGATTTAAAAATTAATTAAAATATAATTATATTATATTAATATTATAATTTAATTATATTAAAATTATAATAAAGTATTATAATTATAATATAATTATTATAATAAAAATATAATATTTATTATATATTAAAAAACTTTAAAACCATGTTACGTGAGGTTTTATGGAGGAGGGAGGTGTATTGAGAGAGTTATAAGGAGTGGAGAGTTATGGAGGTATAAGGGGAGTCAATGAAGGGATAAGAGATGAGGTGGAGGGATAAGGTGATGTGAGGGTGAGGTAAGGTAGACGAGTCAGGAAGTATAAGGAGGTCAACCAAAATCTTATGTTAAAAAATTTAACCTCTCGCATAAAACCAAATCGTATTCAGAGTTCGGAAATTTTAAAACAAGCGCATAAAATAAATATCAAATATTTGCGATATGCGATTTGTGATGTATCACAATTGCAATATCGCATCAAAAAATTATTTCAGTTCACATATTTGAAATCACAATTTTTTTTAGATTGGTATTTTGGAAGGAAGGATGTGTTGGGAAGTGGGGCCCACTGGAATTAACAATCCTACAAATTACACTACAACCACTTTGCGTTTTTGAGATTCTGGGCTTGGCAATTTATTTTTAAATAATAAATTGGAGTAAATTACCAAGATCTCAAAATGTGTTTTAGTCCATTGTACAATTTGGTCGGGTCATTTCGTAGGACCGTTAGTGAGAAAATTAAAAAGTGAAAATATTAAATAAAAGCTTTAATATTTACACTAAATGCATTATTGAACTAAATTAGTTACAAAAATTGGAATATTGATACATTTTATACATTTTTGTTAACTAGGCGACACAAATGATCAAACTTCAAAAGGGTTCCATTTACAAACCGATTGACCAAATGAAGCAAAACAAGTATCATTGGAAAGCTTGTGAAAAATCAGATTCAATGAAACAATAAAAAAGAAATCCGATAAAAAAAAAATGACAAAATTGTAAGACAATTAACTTAAATGAAAATCTTAAAATATGCTTAGCCAAAAATTAATGGAAAGGGTCCCCATTATTTGAATTAATGGGGGGTTTCTCTTCTCATGAGCCTCGAAGCCTTCAGGTTGTTCTATATACACCTCTTCTTCTATCACCCCATTCAAGAATGTTGTATTGACATCCATTTGGTGAATCTCCCATCCCATCTGAGCTGCTAGGGATATAATGATCCGATAGAGGTATATCTAGCTACTGGGGCGAAGGTCTCCTCATATTCAATCCATTCCTTTTGTGCGTATCCCTTCGCCATGAACCTAGCCTTATACTTATCTACACTTCCATCTGCAACGTACTTGACCTTGTAGATCCACCTTAATCCTACAACTGATCTATCCTCTAGTCTAGGTACCACTTCCGAGACATCATTAGTCATGATAGAATTGTATTCTTCTACCATGGCATCTACCCACACTTGGTGTTGTACGAATTCCTGAAATTTGGAGGGTTCTTCAACCTATGCTGCCAAGTCTTGGTATATGTCAGTTTGTCTATGCTGCCTCTTGTCGGTTCTAGGAGCTCCGAAAAAATCCTTTGCATCCCTCAGCATATGGCGTACTTCTCTACTGTATCTACCATTAGTGGTGGGAGGCTCAATGAAATTCTCCTCCTGTTCATGTTGTTCCATCTGCTGGGAACTACCTAAAACTCCTACTCCTGAGGAAACACTAGTGGTGGTCACTATACTCGATCCTGGTGTTTGTCCTCCTGCTTGTCCTCCCTGTTGTCCCCGTTGTTCTTGGACTAATTACGCAAAGGGGAGGAAGAATACCAACACTATATGGGAAATGGATCGGGAAGATGGGGGAAGAGAAAAATCATTCAAAGAGCTATAAAACATGGGTAGAGACAATTTCAAAAATCTGCTTATGACTCCAGAGGCTACTTCTATAGCTAAGGTCATCAGGTGGCTCAACGATTTCCTAGGTATGCAGAGGAGGAAGAAAATGATCTACTAATGACACCCTGTGTTGAAACCTGAATTCGAAGGAGTTATAAAGTCCATGCAAAATATAAGAGCCCAGGGCCTAATGGCTGGACTATGGAATTATTTCAACATTTCTTTGATTTAATAGGGGACGACATTGTAGAGATGGTGGAAGAATACAGGATCAGGGGTCATATCCATGATCCCTTCAACTCTAATTTTATATATTTAATTCCAAAATCAGATGACCCTGCTTCATTCAAGGAGTTCAGGCCTATATCCCTCTGCAACTGCATTTATTAAATCATTGGTAAAATTATTTTGTTTCGTCTAAAGCCAATTCTATCCAGGAACATTTCTAAAGAATATTTTGGCTTCCTTGATGGAAAATAGATCCAGGAGGCCATCAAAGTTGCTCAAGAATCAATGCAAAACATAAAGAGAAGCAAAAGAAAAGGCTTGACAGTGAAAATTGATCTGTCAAAGGCATATGACAGGATCAGCTGGTTATATCTTCGACTCCTTATGAATCACCTGAGCTTTTGCATAGGATTCATAAACTGGGTCATGGGATGTAAAACTAATGTGTCATTTTTAGTTCTCATAAATGGGGCAACCTCACCCTTCTTCCACGGTTAGAGAGGGCTTATACAAGGATGCCCTATGTCCCCTTTCAATATCTTAATAAAAAAAACAGCCCTCCATGTCAGGAATGTTCACTCTCTCTTCTTCTAAATTCTCATCTACCATTATGTCTACTCTAGTTTCTCCCCTCCTTTTTGACTATTGGGAAAGTTGAAGCTACCAAATGAATATATCCTTACACCAGTATTTCAAAATGCACTCACTGTATTGAGCAACACTAATGGAAATAAACTTTTTGGATGACCACATAATCTTCCAGTGCAGTCAAAGCTTCATCTCCTTCAGACCACTAGAGCAATAAATATAGGTGCTCTACCAAAATCACAACCACAACGACCATAAAAAAACTTGAAGCATAGAATAACATCACCATGTGTGATACAACGATGATTTACCATAGTCCATGTTAGTGCAATAAAAGATTATGCCCTTGAGAAAGCATTATGATCCTCCCATGTTCAAAACACAATATTTGAATGAACATTTTCCAAAGTCAACTGAGTAATGGAGGAAGATTAAAAAATATGTTTTCGCATTGATTTCTAGGATCTCTCTAGTTCAATCTCCCTTCACAATTTCTTTTGGGCTTCCTTCAACTTTGTGTCAGTCCAATGATCTAGCCAGTCAAACTGATCACAAGATACAAATATACATAAATTTGGGCACATTTTGCCTATGTTAAGTCACACATATCTTTATCTTCACCGAGAATATAAACAGTCTACATAGTGATAAGTATTAAGGTATGGTGAAGGCACGCCCAAGACTCTGGAAAACAATTCACTTTAGTCTCTCTAACATTTATAGTGTTCAATATGACATGATTTTTGGAAGCCTAACTTTGATAAATACTTGTTGATGGTTTTACAGGCCAATATTGAATAGACACACAACTGAATACTTCATTGACTAATTATGTTACATAATAAAAATCTAAGTCTATCAAGATGAATTGTTTCTTCATGATGGGAGTCAAGCGCTTTTCCATGCGCAAATATTTAGAGCATGCACTTGATGGGAGTCAACCGCTTTTCCATGCACAAAGATTTAGAGCATGCACTTCAACAAAACCAATGCATAGTGCCCTCTATTTTTATATAAGTAATAGAAGCACATAGTCTTTCAAAATTTCTTGTATTTTTCCATAAGTAATAGAAGCACATAGTTTGTCAAAATTGCTTATATTTTTCCATAAGTAATAGAAGTACATAGTTTTGTCAAAATTGCTTGTATTTTATTTGCACCGTTTAATTACACCATATATTTGGATAATACACTTTCATATACAAGTAACTAGAGATCGCATGACAAACACAACTTTCAACCCATTGATAATTAAGACAGTTATTTAAGTGCAAAAATATCAACCAAACCTCGAGCTACCATAAAATAGAGCATAAAAAAATAAAGCTCCAAAACAACGTACCTGCAACCAACAGTAAAAATCGAAATAAATTTATGCCATTGATAATTGAAAAGCATCTAAAGGTATTGAAAAGCTTTAGGTTTACTTTGTGGGCTTCACATCTCGAAGTGAGAGAGAAGCCTCCAAAAATTGGCGTATGATGCTGAGAGTGGCCAACACACGGTATTCTTTAGTATTCCGCTAAGAGTGGCCAACACACAGTATTCTTTAGTATGCCGTTGAGAGTGGCCAACCAATCTAGTTGCCTTGAAAATTGGAGAAGTAAACCAAAATTTTTACCACCCTCGCGAGGACCGTGGGGGCGACAAACTCTTTTTCCACCTAAAAAAGAGAATCCCATAGCTTTCTCATCATTGATATTTCCACTGCCCACAATCAAGGAGACCTCCAATTATAGGACCCACTCTGTAAGAAGGTGAATTTACTCTTTTAAGTAGTCTATAGAATCCTAAGTTTCCACCCCATGTGTAAGGATTTTAGCTTCCACAACTGGAAATAATTTCGTTGGCTCTCAGCCATATCCTCAAGCCATTTAATGGAGGCCAATAATGCTTGGGAAACATTTACCATCTGCCCGACAACATTGCCAAGATCCATAAAATCCTAAGGGTTTGCCATCATGGGGGGAGGGAGGAATATAGATCTATGGAGAGCCAGGAGCAAACCAACTGTCTCACATTTGGAATCATCCAATTTCCAGTGAGAAAAATGGAGTACTAGAATCATTGTTAAATGGGGACGATTATGAGCCTTACACGAGCCAACCTATAGCGACAAGACCGCCATCCTCAATTATAAACCCCTTGCACTGGCTTTCTAAGATATTGGAACGATCTCAAGTGAGTGCAATAAATTTTTGCCCAACGAAATAATTTTGGGCTCCCTATTTCCCCTGAAGAAAAGATCGATGGAGAAATTATCCATTAAGAGGAAGTGACCGATGTAGTAATGAGGTGTTTTATGGAACAACCACCTATACCCTCGAGTTAAACACCTATTGCGCTTACCGCAATTACAATGCCGAAGTTGAAATGTCACAAGGTCTGTGGAAGAGAGTCCTGATGATCCACCTTGTCAGAGGACTTTAACTCCCTTAGGCCATCATGCCATAATTTTTTTTTCATGTGCTATGCATATTATGGAATCAGAATGAATCTCCAACTTTTATTCAAAAGGAAATCTCATTGTGCCAACATTGAACCATTTTTTGCTAATGAGTCTGCCTTTGAATTCACTTATCAAAGGATATGAAAAAAGCTTGCCCCTTCAAACTTTTCAAGTTAGAGAAGGATTCTCTGGCTAGTTGGTGTCGATTCATTAACTATTGAAGATTTCACATTTGTAAATTAACGACTGACCAATAGCGAGTCCCCAAATATATTTCGTTTTGAAATTTTAAAGTCTAAAGCAATTTTGAGCGCTTTCCATAATGCCAAAATTTCGACCTGATTATTAGTTGATATCCCAAGACCCCATGCAAACTAAGACACCATTTTTCCACCAAGATCAACATCGATCCCTCCCGCTCCAACGTCTCCCATTGATTGTTTATAAACTAGCGCAACCATAAAAATTATATGGTTGGTAAATGTGGATAATTATTAAAATGCTTCATTATCTATTTCACATTTCCAAAATTTAAAAATAAATTAGTTAATTATAATTTCATTTTAAATTATTATTATTAATTATAAAATAAATTAATATATGAGTTCCTCATCGGGATGATTGGCGACATGGCAATGGAGGTTGCGGGGTGGATGGGGTGGCCAACCCACCCTATGCATAATGCATGTGAGTTTATTCTTCATTCACTATGATGTTATGCCTACTACAATACTCTTGTCCTATGAAGTGTATTGTTTCTCTCCAGAACTTATGGTCTCCCTGGACTTCCTCCTTGTCGTTGGTGGGATAATTTTCTTGGTTGTAGAAAGGTGTCAGACATGTTTACAGAGGAAATTTTGTAGAGCCATGGAATTATTCTTGGCCTTTTTTGGAGAATTGGTCGCTTACATCTTGTAATGTAATGGCAGTGAATTGGGATTGCATGAAAGCCAATTCAACTTGTGAGTTTGGTAGGAAAAATTGTTTGCTTGGGATGTTGGATTATGGATCAGAGCCAGGAATTGGGCTTACAGAGACTTTGTGCTTCAAAACTCTGTGAATTTCACTGGAGCTTAAGGGGGAAGTTGTTTGCGTCACCACCTTACAATTTGTTGAAACCCTATCAGCGTCAACAAAATGTGCTGGCACTTTCAAGTTATGGGATTTTCTCTTGAACCTTGTTATTTGTTGTTATTACTCTGAGTTTGTGTGGCTCAATTTTGGGTATTTCCTGTTAATTTTTACGGGGGTTCACTGTGTCCTATGCCTTGGGGTTTCCTAATGAATGGGAATTTCTGCCTAGATGGGGTATTCTACACCTATGGTTTATTGGTAATTTTATTTGTGTTGGCTCAAGCTGGCCCATATCCCTTGTATATTTTGGCCTTTCATCTATCTCAACCTATTTAGTTTCAATCCCCTCAATTTGGGTTTATTGGGGCTCAATAACCTCGTCTAACTTCTTTAATGTTGGTGCAAAATTTCTCAGCAACATATGCTTAGATGTAGGGGAGTTGGTGGTAGAGGATTGCAAGGGTGGTCATGTGCCTAAGCCCAGGCCTAGGAAGTCTTTCTTATCTTCCATTCGGCTACACCTCCTTGCATTCGTGAACAAATTCACCACCTTGAAACTCTCACCACTAATGACCACCAGGCATATTACGACTCTATAATTTTGGAGGAGGTACCCAATTGGGTTTCTGACCTTGGTCATGCCATGGGAAGACGAAGCCAATACCTGAACTCCATCATCCCCAATTGGTAGATGCAAAATATTTTTAGAAGAGTTTTGAAAGAGAAGCATGAAGATCCTAATGACATAATTTCTTCCTCGAACGAGATCAAGTGAATGCAGCAATATCAATGCTCATGTTTGGAAAGTTTGGATGTTTTTCTCATTCACCTCGAAAGCCACCTACAATGTAAGCTTAAGGCCTGATCTGTTCTAACTAGTACAAGTGCACAAGATCCTGCTCTAGTGACTTCTTCTGACTCTTGACCTCATGATATGTCTATATGTAGCTCAATCTCAAACATTTCTTGTAGTTTTCAACAACAATTTCTTTATTTTGATATGCTTACTCTTAGATTACTGATCAAGAGGTTTGGTTTCCCTTGAGGCAGATTGAGACCAGTTATAATATGAACTATGATGTATGGGATGGTGTGTTTTAAAATTTTGAGGTAATGCAATTTTTCTTTTTTTTTGCTAGTTTAGACTAATCCTAATCACCCATGGGTTTCGAAATGGCGACCTTGCGGACAGAGTGCCTTAACACTGCACCCCATCACTGACTACTCTACACCACATGGGCTTAGGTAATGCAAAATTAACCTATAAAATAAAGGAATTAATATATGAGTATATATATATACATATATATGTATGTATATATATATATATGTATATATATATATATATATATATATATATATATATATATATATATATATATATATATATATATATACATATATATATATATATATATATATATATATATATATATATATATATATATATATATATATATATACATATATATATACATATATATATATATATATATATACATATATATATATACATATACATATATATATATATATATATATATATATATATATATATATATATATATATATATATATATATATATATATATATATATATATATATATATAAAATAAGATTCAACGACTTTAATATGGAAATTATTAACCTATTAATAGGCTTGGTTAATACCATGGATTACTAATACCACATGCCTAAAAAATCATAACTCATGTTCATATGAAATTTTTTTAATTAATCAATTTAATTAAAATGACAGAAAAAGTATAACTACTTTTGAGATAAATCTTAACCTTTGATTTATAACACTAATAAGAATATTTTAGAATATTCCATGGAAGTTAAATCCATACCATCCACCTAATAAATGTTGATAGTTAAATTAAAATTTTGAAAACCCTATTCTTTCAAAATAGACATGCCCTATCCCAAGGGGTAGCTCAATTGTTGGTGATCACTAAGTACCCTGGTCTACAAAGAGGAGGACTATCATAGGCCCCAGGTATTTAGAGAGGAGGACTATCATAGGCCCTTGAGGTATAGTGGTAGCGATCGGAATTGAACCTGTGTCATGAGATTATGCGCTTGACCTAGACCCAAGGTTGAAATACCCCACAAGTAACTTGGAATATGAAGAGGAGAGTTTTTGTAAGCCCCAGAGATATAGTAGTAGCGTTCATAATCAACCCCATGCCACGCAAGTGAAAACACAACCTAGTTGTCTATTCCTCTGGTACCAAACAAAAAAGACACAGTTTAAAGGCACAATTATCTAAATATATTGCACTTATCCAATATTGCTTTCATTTATTCCGAAAATAATTAATATACATAATAATGATGCTATTAATTTGTAAATCATATTAACAACCTTAAATACACTACTACTTAGTACATAAGGTTTACTCATACTTAAAAGCATTATAATTGTGAACAATACTATGTGTTAGAAAGAGTGTATATTGAAGAATTAAATAAATAAATATTGAATTTTATTAAATTCAAAATTGAATCCTTTTTTTCTACAAAAAAATCAAAATTTTTATTAGGTAAATAAAAAGTTACATCTGTAGATGCATAAGCATTGGTGTTTCTGTGAGTTCACCAAAAGGCACAAAAAACATACTAAGTAATCTATGATAAAACCATATGATGATGCAAGAACCAAAAAACCAAAAATAGTACCCAGGGCCTCTCCATGGATAGAGAAAATAGCCTGCATATAAGTCAAATGTCATTATATGTCATACTTCCACTAATAAAAACTGAAAAATGGTTTTAGAAATAAAAGGGACATTATTATAGTAAGAATGCATACTCATTGTATTGATATAGAACTGTATCAAAACAAAATAAGATGATATGTGTCGCTGCCTTTGAACTGCCATAAGGTCTCTCAAATGTTGAAAGGAGGTAGCTCTGAAACCTGATTCATCTCATCTATGGACTCTCGAATGTTCCATCTGCCCATAACCTGTTGAAGACCCTCTTTAGATAAGATTTATGCCTCTAAGTTTCGTTCCCTGTATATGTGGAAAACATATATGAAGTCAAAATCCCATTTAAAGTAAATATTTCTTCTAGAGTGGGATCAATGTATGATTTTGATATCTCTAAAATACATTAAACTAATTTACAACATTTAAAGAATCACCAAAAACTTGTACTCAGGCTAAACAAATTTCATGAACCCAACATAGAAGAAGTTTCAGTGAGAAGAGCTCTGCACAGTTATTTGATCCTAGTCCAATGCTCACTTAATATTTTAATATTTTGCAGTTATTTATATGAATGACCAGACCAGCCCCACATCTATTTTGAGCATCCGAAGCTCCATCAAAGTAATCCCACATGAGTTGAGGGTTAGTGAGCTCCTCTCTGATAATTCTAGGAGTCGAAATCGTCAGAGGTACCAGAAGTATGGAGAAAATTGCAATAGATTAAATAACTATTATGGAAGGGGTTGTTGAGATGTCCCGCAATGTGCCTTTGTTTCTAGCCAACCATATGCCCCAAAATATTATAAGTGGAACATTCATCATGTATTGCGTTCCACCAATTTTTCTCGGCTTCTTCAATGTTTAAACCTCTCCAGGTTTCTCTGATTCCCATAAGCCTCAACCCTGTTTCCCAAATTTTCAAAGTGAAAGACCAGCTTATAAAAAGGTGATTTATCGTCTCTTTTGAATTTTTGCAAAGAACAAACCAACCACGTCCATGATTTTTTATTTTTTGAACGTTATCCCATGTCGTCACTTTATTTCTGAGGAGGCACCAAAGGAATAATCTAGTCTTTGCAGGGAATTTCAGTTTCCATAAATATTTCCACCACCATGTTTAGGCCCCATGCTCTCTTCTATCCATTTGATGAATGTATCCCAATTTTGGATTATAAATATCAGTTGGCACATGGAATCATCTCAGTTCATCAATGTGATCCCTTTTCCTCACATGAGATCTTTGTAATTCCCTAATATATTTTTTCCAGCCTAGATAACCCTACATTCTCGTTAACACATATATTGTTTTGGGAAATTCCACACGGAAACAATTTTATTTGATAAATTAATTATTTTTAATGAGGATTGGTGAGCCCTGGTATTGCACCAAGAGTGCTGCAACTCCCAGGGGCTGCCCTACTTTACTTTACCAACCCGAGGTTCGTAAAAAATTTGAGGTGACAGTGATATATACACAACAGATGCATTTTTCTCATGTCATCCTCTTCTTCTTTACAAAAGGGTGCTATTTCTAAAACTATGATGAGAACTGGAAAGTAAATTGCTGGAAGGAAATGAAAGAAAGGAAACTAACTTAAATTGCAAAAAGGAAATGACAAAAATGATAATAATTTGACATGTAGAAAGGAAATGACAGAAATTAAACTAATTTAATTTCCAGACAGGAAATGACATAAATGAAACTAATTTAATTTGCAGAAAGGAAATGGCAGAAGGGAAACAAATTTAAATTGCACTTAACTTGGCCAATCGGCTAAAGACACCTTGATCTATCTATTCATGCTCCTATCTACGCACTTATTCATGACCTAATTCTAATTTGAAGAGGTGTTGCTTGCGAGTTTGAAGAAGAAATGGGTAAAGGTGCTAATGGAGGGCTTAACCATATGAAACAAGGCTTAGGGGGAGTGAAAAAGGGGTTTAAAACTTTATTAAAACTTTTTATATCACAAAAAATTCTTTGGCGAGTGAGGATTTTAAAAGTGTGATGGCGGAGTTGTAAGAGGGGGGGGGGTGGCAATGCGATATGCGATATGCGATATCGAAATATCGCAAAGTCTGGAGGAGTAGCGAAGTGTTGTTCGGGGAGCGGGAGTGAATTGCGATATGCGAAGGGGATATAAGCTGCGAAATGCAAGTTGCGATAGGGATCATGTGGTAGAGTGCTACAATAATATCACAATCGGCGATTGGGAGCGATAAGTGTTAATGAAGCGGGGAGTGAAATGCAAAATGAGATAATGTCGGATTCGTGAAATGCAATATGCGATGGGTGACGTGGAATAGTGCTACAATAATTTCGAAATCGGGGTTCGAGGCGAAAAGTATTAAAATAAACCAATAGAAAATGTGATTTACGATTTGCGGCAACTCTTTAAAGGAAAAAGGGAAAAGGTCGGTTTCCAAAGGTTTTTGAATATTCTTGTGATAATTGACAGAGGCAAGGTGGAAGGGTTATATGAAATATGTGATATGCGATATGTGATATCGCAATATCACAGGGTTGGCGGAGAAGTGGTAGTGCAATCAAGAGGAAAGTGCAAAGTGTGAAATGCGATATGGTAGTGGGAGTTTCGAGGAGCAAGGGCAGAGGTCCAAATTTGATTGTTTTTCAAGCGTTTTGCATTAAAAAAGGGTGCGATGGGTCGTGACTAATGAAAGCAAAGGAATAAGGGGGGGGGGAAATCTGAATATTTTAAGTGTTTTTTAGGGATAAAATTTGGGTGCAACAGTTAGAATAAGCGAGAAAAAGGGAGGGAATGGAGGGCGTAACAACGAGTGCTCGGGTTGTGAAGAAAGAGATGGAAAATGAAGCGGGGAAGTCACCATAGAGTCTGCTCCGGGGGTTTAACACTAATTCCCTGCAATCAACCTTGCTAACTTATGCACAAAGAAACGAAAAAATGTGTGAAAATACGAGTCGAACGGAAGGTTGAAAATGGTAATGCAACTCTACTCTAATCTTAGAAATAGTGAAAAAAATCAATTTTTTGGTTTGTGCAAAGGTTCACCCTCCTCGAGCTCTATTGAAAGAGATGAGAAGGGAGGTCTTGATCCACAACTTTTATAGTTTTCTCCTCTATTATATTACTCATAAGAAAATGAAACCTACAACAACACACTGAAAGCAAAAAACTAAGTAGCGATGAAACTATCAGAAGCAGAACTAACTAAATGGAAGAAAGCAAAGAACAAGTACAACAGAGAGGTTGAGGCACATGGATCGGGCCCTAACATACACACCTAACTCTCCGAAACTTAAATCAGTAAAATGAAAACAGATCTGCTCATTTCATGAAAGAATAGTCTCGTACATTTCTCGTAATAGAATAAAATACTTCCTAGCTCTAGCTTTGCTTTATTTATTCTACAGGGGCGACTACCAATAACTCCCTTGAAAATAGTGATTGAGTCTACTTGACTCCAAGTAAACATATATTGAGTGTGATTTGGTCTTTGAGTTGCTTGGCTGCCCTCCGGAATTCAAATTTTTGGAGAGAATCCTTGGGGATCCTTTGGGTCGCCTTCGAGAGTTAAGGAGGGTGTGTTACACCATTTTTTTGGTCATCTAACCTACTATCATTAGATGGACCCAAGTACACCATGTAAGACCAATTTTACCCTAAGTAAAATTGCTTTCACTATGTAAAATAACTTAATAAACCACATTTATTAGGTTGTTTATGGTCTAAACAAGAAACCCCAAAAGGAAATATTAAACAAACCTATATTTGTTTGATTTTCCTGGTCATGTTTAACCCAAAACAAAGAAATTAATTAGATAAATCTTTATTTATCTTATTATTTTCTAGGAATAATTATTTAAATCTCATTTAAATAATATTCCTTATTAAATATGACTAAATCACCCATAAATAATTAAATAAATCATTATTTATTTGATTATCTTCCAACCACTTCCTTAAAATGATAAATAAATCATTTATTTATTTATTATTCACAAATAAAGGGATTTGACCCAAGTCAAATACTTTTTCCCTCCAAAAAATATAATAAAATATTCCATAAAAGGTGGATCTAGATTTGGTTAACATTATTTTAATCATGCACCAAGATCTAGAATGACCCAATATTTTGCTATAAATAGGAGGGTTTTTCCTACCATTCTTCACCTTTTTGTTTCCTATTAGATCACTCTGGATCTAAACTCTTGGTCCGACTTTGAGCCATTATCATTGTCATATTTTCCATTATTTGCTATGTGAGCTCCCTTTGAGTTCTATCTTTGTCCGGGTTTTCTACACCAACGGGAGAGAGAAATGCTAGATGCGAAGTCTTGAGGACTTCCAAGAACCCATCCCATTGAGGAGAATTGGAAACATCTTCTTGTTTTCCTCCCGGGTGCCCTTAATACAAAAAATTCTTTCAAAAATTGTTCTTGTCTTGTCTATTGGATATATGGAGCAAAACCTTCTTTTTTCTTGCTTAATGTCTTTCTATGCATAGATCCGGTTTTTGCGGCTCTTGTCTTGATCAAACTAGCTGTAGATCCGAAGATATTGGCAGCCATATTTGATGTTAGGGCTATTAGTTATGCGTAGCTAAAGTGGTCTTTTTTTCGTACACTTCGACAAAGGATTCATACTAACAATTGGCGACTCCACACGGGTTTTCAATTACGACTCGTTTGTCGTTTTTCATATTCTGCATATCCGACTACTTCGGACCCTAGGGTTTCTTTTCAATTTTTTTTTCCTATTTTCATGTTGTTTTTTCACCTATAAAACCCTAAAACATTAAAATTTCTAACTTCCGCGTGTTTCTAGCCCTATTGCGCGAGTGACGAGACATCGGCCCGTAGACCGAGACGCCAAATTTTCCGCAAATCGCGCACGGGACAACCGGAGTTGGAGGTCGCACGTTTTTAGCCCAAAAAGCTGCGACTCGGAGTCCGAGTCGCACTTTTCGACCTCTTTTCTGCGACTCGAACGGGAAAACAGGTCGAACACTGCGACTGTGCTTTTTTCTAGCTGTTTTTACGGGTTTCTGTTGAAGCTTCGTTAGGGTTTTCTAGCCTCTCGTCTCCACCCGTTTGGACCTGTTTTCCGATCTATTTTGCTCATCTAAGTGGGAACCTAGCCCCCTAGGGCCTCGGTACCCTCCACTTTTGATGGAAGAGTTTTAGCTATTTCAGATTTGTCTGTTTTTTTCGAAGTTTCGACCTTCCCTTTTTTCGGATCCGATACCTCCTTCTCGGATCCCTTTAAATCAGCTCTTCTTCCTTCCAAATCACCTCTTGTAGTTTTGTTTGGACCTCCCTTTAGGACCTCCTCCCCTGTCCTTTCCGGTTTTTGCTGATTTCCTCCTTTTTTCCCAGCCACCTTGCCTCGCCTCTTGGGCATGTCTGCACCTCTTTTCGGTAGCTTTCTCCTTTAGATCCCCTGTCCCTTTCGACCCTAGATCTATTGGCCTCTTTTTTAGTGTGTTTTGACTAGATTTTTTTCCCTCCTTTAGATTAGTTTTGAGAGACCCACCTTCTTGGGTTCAATCGATGCACTAGTAGTTTGTTAAATTTCTGTTATTTCAGCATTATATACTATTTTTTGTGGCATTATTTTCGATTACGCATGACACTTTTTTCTCTTACTCTCGAAAACTAAAAGGGTTTAAAAATTAAAATTAACGCACGCCACACACTCACCCTAAGCAAAGAAGAGCCTGGTTTCCATCGCCGGGCAAAGACTTTAAAATCAATTGACACTACCCCTTTTTGCCCTTGTTTCGACATTGTAATCACTTGATTCTACACCTCCCTGCCTTTGTCGGTCGTTCTTATTCCCCTTGTGCCGTGTTTGTGTTGTCATCATTGCGCCCCCAAGGCGCACATCCTGGAGACTTCTTGGACTTCACCCTCAGTTTCCGGTTATTCGATCTGCTCCGTCCCGCCGTCGTCGAGCCAATCCTCTTCCGAGTCCGCATTCTGACTCCTCTTCTGATTCATTGGGTTCTCCTTTTACTTCGGTTCTCCCCTTGTCACCTTCACTATGTCCGGTCCGGGGCCTAATGCTAGCGGTAATCCCGGCCCTAATGCCGGAACTACTACTAGCGGAACCGCCACAGGGAACTACCTCGGTTGCACCCTTGCTACCGTACATCGCGAGCCTCAACCTCCCCGATTTCAATCAGTTGATCAATGACCCTATCCGCCACGATGTTGGTTGGCCTGCTATGCCAACCAAGCTCCCCTCCGACATCCCTAAGTTCGAAGGCCTTGCTAGAGAAGGTCCAACGAACCATGTCCGATCTTTCCACATGTGGTGTTCCTCCAATTCCATTACCGATGATTCCATCCGTCTTCGGTTGTTCCAACGCATGCTTACCGGCGAAGCTTCTAAATGGTATGTTGACCAAGCCACCTCTTCCCATACCACCTTTGCAACCATTGCCCAAACCTTTTTATCTTATTTCCAGCTCCCTCTCCGATACGATACTAGTACGGAGCTCTTGACTTCCTTCAAGCAAACCTCTTCAACCCACCTTTCTACCCATGTCCAGGGAATGGCGAAGAAGACGAAGCTTATGTCGAGCCCCCCCCTTCGAAGATCGGGTTTATATGGACTGGTTCCTTCGCACTCTCTTAGCTCCCATCGGCAAAGATGTCGCCTCCCATTTCCCTCAAACCGAAGAAGCCGCCCTCCAAATAGCCTTGAAATATGACTTGATCTATGCTCGATCCGGTTATGTTTATACCGTCCTTCTCGACCTCCCCGGGCCCGGGAGGCGCTAATGCCCCGGGGGGCATCTCATTCCGCCAGACGGTGTCGTTGGAGCCTTTTCTCATCCGTATGCTCAACCTCCTATGGGCTATGGTCTCCCTCGGGGAGGGGGCCGGCACCTATAGAACTTTTCCCCCCTCCGGGTAGCATGTATCCGGGATACGGCATGCCACATCCTTTTTCCCAACCTCCTGCTTACCTCAATGTTGCCCAACCTAACCATTACCCTTATCCGTAGCCTAGTGCGCCGGCTCCTCCGAGCATATGCGCTTCCACCTCCCTTGCCTCCTCCAACCCCCGCAACATCACCTACGGCCCCAGGGGGCAAGTATTTGTACTGACAAGGCACGACTAATCCCCCCCCTTCTTCTCAAATAAGGAAGAGAGGCAATCCAAACCAATCTTCCCCTGGTACTCGTGGACCCAATCCTCAAGGTATTGACCCTAACACTACTAACCAACAACGGGGCACTCGGCCCAAGCCGGACGAGGCCTCTTCGCACAAATAAGCCTTGTTCGTGTTGCGGTGTTTATGGTCATTACACCCACGATCGTCCCCTCTTACCATAGATGCGGTAGATGTGGGAGTCTCAAGCCACATTGCGAGGACAACATGCCTCCCCTCATGCTCCCCCCTAATGTGGCCACTACTCAACCAGTTGTGTTCTTTCGATCCTTTCCCTCAACAAGGATTCGTGGCTGCCCAACCACACGACGGACGGGTCGCCACTCAACCTTCCCCTTACGGTTCCTCCGATTACCGGATCCTCATGATGAAACTCCGATCCATCCCCAACCGTCGACCTTCACCTTCAAACTCGGTCTCGTCGGTACCCCCAAGCCTCCCGCTCGATCTGCCTCCGAGTCCCCTTCTTCAAGTTCTACTGAGCCTCTTTCGACATCCAATGGCCCCTTACATATCCCTCAACCCAAAGTTGAAGTTCATACCAAGATTCCTAAGGGACCATTACGTCGAAATGCTTGCTCCAGTCGAGTCGCTCATTTTTTATAGCATAGTAGATGATTTGGTGCAATCTCCTGTTGCCCTTTCCACATTGGAACTCCTCTAGTCGTGCCCTTCCCAAAAGAAGGCTCTGCTATCTGCCGTGGGCGCTGTAGATCCCTGTCGATGACCAAATGATTGTTTTCGACGCCCATCAATCGAAACATCCTCCTCTTCCCTGCTTCCGTCGCCTTCCAAATCCCGGTCAAAATCCGGAATGCCAACATTTCTCGGTGTATAATTGATGAGGGGGCATCCACACGTGTGATGTCCGCTTCGGTTTGGAAGCAACTCGGATCTCTCGACTTGGCCCCTTCCATGATCACTCTTTGAGCGTGGGACGGCCACGCCTCCCGACCCCATTGGCCTTTTTCGTAATTGTCCTATCACCCTTGCCGGTAAGTCGTTTGCGTTGACGTCGAAGTCATCGACACCCCTCTAGACTACAACATTCTATTGGGGCGAAGCTACACCTATGCCATGTACTGTTGTCCCATCCGCGGTTTTTCGCAAGATGTCTTTTCCTCACAATGGAAAGATAGTCACCATCGACCGAGTTGACTTATCATGAGCCAAAGTCTCGGACCTCCCCCCGAGACGACCATCTCTTCGTAGCCAATAAGCAAACCATCGATTCCTTGACTAGTGTCTCTCTCGGCGTCTATAAAGACTCCTCTTTGCTTGGAAATTTTCCCGGTTTCCCTCCTCCTCCTATCTCCGATCCCAACTTATCGAATGTTTGCATGATGCAATCGTCTCGAGCTGCCCTTAAGCGACACTGCCTTGGCTTGTCGGCAACCTCGGACACAACCTCGCCCACCACAACCCGCTCCCTAGCCCTTCATCTCTCGCCGACGGACCTCCTCCTTCGGCCCTTCTCCTACAAGCTGGTATCCCATGAACCCCTTTATCCCCCCGGGATCGGTTCCCCCAGGGCCTTAACCATCTCGGAGCCGTCCCTCCTCGGTCGTTACCCCGCCGGTCGAGATACCTTTCCCTGGCTCCCCCTCCCGGGAGTCTATTCGGTCCCCGTCATGGCCACCCTCTCTCTCCCTAACCCCGACACGGGTATACCCGTCCGGTACCTTGACCCTCCGGCTCGCTACCCCCTCCTAGTCACCCCAAACCCTATCTTGCTTTGACACCGGGTTAAACCGGTCCCCCCTCGCTTCCTCCGTTGCTACCATTCCCTCTCGCATCTCCCCGGGACCCTACCCCCTGTGGTGACAGCTCCCGGGGAAAAAAAAGGCAAAGCTCGCAAGGGGGGCATCCAAAGACAAAGTCACCACGGCGACCCGGTTCCTTCTCCGCCCGCAAAGCCTTGCGCCTTGTGTGACGTCGTCGGTCACGCCACCCATACTTGTCCCGAATCGCCCCACATTCAACCCATGGTTAAAGTCGCGTTCCACCGAGTCTACGGTCCCCGACCCCTCTCTCCCGTCCTCGTCCGTAACCAAGAACCCAAAAAACTATTCGCACCGACAAACCACGTGCTTTGTGCGGTGTCCATAGCCATTATTCCCACCATTGTCCTCACCTGACGCATTACCGCGCCTCTTTCGAAGTAGTTTCGAGAGTATGAGGTTGAACAAAATCGGTCCGCCTCTCCCATACTTGCGCAGTATGCTTCGGGACAACTTGAGGATCCCCCCGCTCCCATTGACATCCCCCCGATGTCCGGATGACGGAGTCTATTACCACCATCCTCTACCTATCATCCTCTATGAGACCCTTGGAGAACATTCCCCTTGAATCCTCCCCTATTGTTTCGCTCGATCCCCCCTTCGGCGACCACCCACAGGGTTCAACATCATTTAACCATTTGTTTCCCTGTTCTTCTATCATTCCCTGTGACGATCCATATGCGAGCCTTTCTTCCCCCACGGATGATTTAGGTAACTTTTCCGCGTCATGTGATGTCCCTTCCACCCTTGACCCCCTCTTTTCCGCCCATACACGAGATAACTCCACTCGTATCTCTGTTGACCTCTGTAGCTCGAGTCCCCTACCATACCTCCTATAGCCCTCATATACCACCCTCTAGTTTGTATATGAGTCATATCCATCACTGCTCGTCACACTCCCCCCTCGCGGTTGCCGCTCGATGTCTTCTATACACTCACGCTGCCGTCATTGTCCCTTTCTCCCTCCATTTGTTGTCTTGTAACACTATTCCGCGGGGACCTCCCGTCCCCAACCTATATCGGTTACGCCGATGGTGCAAGTCGTTACTCCCGGAATCTAGCCTCGGCGAGTTGGGCCATTTTCACCCCCCTTGCATGCCCTTGTGCTCTCAAAACGGGAGTCGCATTGGTACCCTGCCACCAACAATCAGGCCGAATATGATGAAGTGCGTGGTCTCTTAGCCGATGCCCTCTTTCATCGCATCCTCCATCTGCATGTTCGTTTAGATTCCCTACTTCTTGTCATGCAACTAAATGGTGTCTATCGTGTGCGTAATTCTATGCTGTTTAGATGATATTTACGAGTGAAACTCTTAATACGTGAATTTGAAACCATAACTTTCAACCGTGTACCTCGAGAACAAAATCACTATGTAGATAGCATTGCAAACCATGTTCTAGATTGGCATTTATCACACGCATTTTATACAAGACAATAACATTCATAATCATTAAAAAAGATGCATATCCATAATATGTGTCGCAAAACATGTGTTTAGAGTCCATCTACTACGATACATATGACATGCCCATAGCATGTTACAAAAAAACTCAAAAGCTGGGGGCACCACCGCCCCCTCCATACATACTAGGGGGGCACCACATGCCCCACACCTAATCACTATCTAGCGGATCCCGAGCCAATGGCTCTGCTCCTGCAGCACTGTAGATCACGTATCCCCACGGCCGGCCATCGCCATGTGCCGCATGACACCTCGCCATGCCGAGGGTAGACCAATACATGGCTCTATGTATCGGTCTGTCTAAGTCTTGCCACTGCGCTTTGACACTCCGGTCAGCAACCTCTCGCATCTACGGCGGATGTCCTCCGAAAGCACGGCCACATCCTCATTATGCGTTGCTCTCGACCCACTCGGACCTGCAACTCCGGATGCTGCCGATCGTCCCATATATCCGGTCGGTTTTACGGGAGCTATATCTGCATACCAAAAGTACATGAATCAGTACCCTATCTACTATTCACTAACTTTAACATGCCCAAAAAAAAGAATAGTTACTTATCACCTACCATCGGGTACCCCATACTCGACCGGGCGGAAGTGGTAGGTCCGGATCCCCCACAATAACTCATCCCACTATAGGGATAGTCGTCTATGTATAACGGCATTTGATCCCAATGGGCAAAGAACTCAAGTCGAAACACTCGTCCGACCGCCGCTCCTCCTCCTACTGCACGGTAGCCACCCCCCACCGACGCATCCTGGACTCTCTAGGGCCCCCCATCTAGGAGCTATATACGAGGTCGTAAGGTCGGGATCTTCTCAAAAAAGAAGGAACACAATAAAGTCCGATACAAGCAATCGTGGTTCACTTGCCGCTTGCAAAGCGATAGTTGTCGTTTTAACGACACCACCATCATTTGGGCCCACCCATAGTAGGTCCCACTCAACACACTCTCTACGATCATCATCTGCCCCCCCGGTGATGTGATGGAATGCCCGGTTGCCCGGGATCCGCGGCACCGCTGCGGCCTACTACCGGGTCTCCGGGTCTTTGTAGGTCCCCGATCGGTATCCGTGTCCCTTTGACTTGGAGACCCGGTCGACAATGCCGCTCCACAAACTCCATGATGTTCCGCCCCCGCGGTAACACTCGGTGCGTATTTCCCACCATCCCAAGTGGCGGGAGACACGTCGGGAAATACACATCTCGGAGTCGTCGGGTTAGATCCTGTGCCTCTGCACTAGAAAAACCTCATGCTCTGGATCCCAATAGCGATAATTCGGGCCAACAAGGGCTCTCCAGCTCTCATCAAATGGGTTCTCCAAAAAACTTTAGAACCGCAAACCTAGCCAACACACGACGGACACCCCGATCTGCCTAGATCTCTTCCCGTAATGTACCCGAGTCTCTCTCTCTCCCAGTTCACCCATATATCTACCATATCCGCACAAAAAAAATCATCTTTTTCAGCCTACGGATAGGGAATACTGTAACCAAACACAAAAAGCCCAACTCTCGGCCATCAAACAGACACCAAAAACCCCCCTCATCTTCCAGGTCACACTTTTACGCCAAATCCTCAAACGAGTCGCACCTTTTTTGCCCAAAACTGCGTCCCGAGTCGCGATTTTGGCCCAAAAAGTGTGACCCGACGAAAAAGATGCAAGGGAGGGTCCGTTCTCGAGATTTTCGGGCCCCTAATCTGAACTTTCAATCCATCAAAATGAAAAGAGTAAGGTTAGGCCTCTTACACCTGACCGACGGATCTCGATTCCAACGGTCGGTTTGTCTGCTACGCTCACCGCAAGATTTAAGGCCTTCTCTCCTCTCTACATTCACCACAACAACACTAGCAAATGAGTGCATTTGGAGGAAAAAGCGCCTTATTAAAAAGAGAACCCTTGTTTCTTCTTTCGCCTGCTGCGACCATACCATAGCTCCGTTTGACAAACCGTCTGCACCGTTGGAAAGCTCTCACCAGAGCCCTCAAATGTGTATACGTTAGTTTTTTTTTATTTGATACTTCACCAAGACACTTTTTTTCCAAGATGGGTCACTTCACCTCTCCTTAAAATCACATTTCTTCACTTACAACACTTGTACTTGGGGCACCACTTTGCCTCCTTACTTGTCTTTGTTCGTGTTGATTTTCGTCGTGAGTTACCATCTTGTACTCATGTTTTCATGGTCCCCCCTTTGGACCTTTACGTGTGGCGAGCACCATCAAGTCGCCCTTGTTTAGAGCATCCAAGTTGAGTCATCATCGCATTCATGGAGTCTATCCCAAGTCCCTTTGTACCCCGTTATAGTCCTCCATCCTTCATTGCTTGGTCTCTCTCTTGTGTCGCACATTATGGCCTTCGAGTCCCACTTTGTCCCCTATCCCTTATGATATTACGTCGGTCGCTACCATGTCATTCATGCCCTTTATGCTCTAACAAGGGAAGTCGTCCATTCGCTACTCGGTCCCCTCCATTCCATCATCATCATTGGTATTAGTCTTTACGTCGCTCTCTCTGTTTTCTCTCGTGCCTTAGTTGAGGATCTCTCATTGCCTCACCTATGGCGAGACCTTCTTCCGTCGACACCGGTTCCTTCATTCCGGAAAGACGAGTCTAGAGGGCGGTGTACCTTGGTTCCCGACTTCCACTCTTGTTCGGTGCCTCGGATCGGGCAAAGGGTTCTCTCATTACCCTTTGACTTGATTGTTTCTCCCTTCCGGCTCCTTTTAGCATGATCGAGATCCGTATGCTTGATGGTTCGGTGATGCGACAACAACTATTGGTGATTCCCGGGTGTGTGTGAGATGTCTTAGCCCTCATGAGGGGGTGGCCCCGTAGGTAGCCCCCCACATGCCCGGATGACCTATTCATTGCGGCCTTCGATGCAACTCCATATATTTGATGATATCGGCCTTAGCCGCTTGCAACACCTCTTTGATTTGCATGTATTAGTCGGATTTTGTGCACCCTTCCCCGCTTATAGGGGGCATTTGGGTTGTATTTGTATCTCATGTACTCGGATATTATTGTATAAGTCCTGGATGTTATCCCATGCACGACATGTATGTGGGATTCCTCATTGTATTCTTATCGGCTCATGTTTATGCCGGTTGTACTTTATGGTTCGGTCCCTTGTTTACTGGACACACTATTCTTTTGTACTTTGTCTCGGCGTGCATAGGTATGCCTCCCCCCGCCGCCTTTAGCACGGTACCCTCTCATAAAAAGAGACTTGTTGCACTTGCAAGTCTCGTCTCCTCGAGGTCTAGTTCTTGACACATTAGTCTACCTTACATTTCTCTCTCTAACTTCCCTTTTGATGTCCGGTGATTGAGTTCTTACAACGTACTTCGGTCATACGATTTGCTCCTAACACTCGCATGCTGGGGGAAATCATGTTACACCATTTTTTGGTCATCTAACCTACTATCATTAGATGGACCCAAGTACACCATGTAAGACCAATTTTACCCTAAGTAAAATTGCTTTCACTATGTAAAATAACTTAATAAACCACATTTATTAGGTTGTTTATGGTCTAAACAGTAAACCCCAAAAGGAAATATTAAACAAACTTATATTTGTTTGATTTTCCTGGTCATGTTTAACCCAAAACAAAGAAATTAATTAGATAAATATTTATTTATCTTATTATTTTCTAGGAATAAAATTAAAATCTCATTTAAATAATATTCCTTGTTAAATATGACTAAATCACCCATAAATAATTAAATAAATCATTATTTATTTGATTATCTTCCAACCACTTCCTTAAAATGATAAATAAATCATTTATTTATTTATTATTCACAAATAAAGGGATTTGACCCAAGTCAAATACTTTTTTACCTCCGATAAATATAATAAAATATTCCATAAAAGGTGGATCTAGATTTGGTTAACATTATTTTAATCATGCACCAAGATCTAGAATGACCCAATATTTTGTTATAAATAGGAGAGTTTTTCCTACCATTCTTCACCTTTTGTTGCCTATTAGATCACTCCGGATCTAAACTCTTGAGTACGACTTTGAGCCATTGTCATTGTCATATTTTCCATTATTTGCTTTGTGTGAGCTCCCTTTGAGTTCTATCTTTGTGCGGGTTTTCTACACCAACGGAGAGAGAAATGCTAGATCCGAAGTGTTGAGGACTTCCAAGAACCCATCCCATTGAGTAGAATTGGAAACATCTTCTTGTTTTCCTCCCAGTGCCCTTAATAAAAAAAATTCTTTAAAAAAATTGTTCTTGTCTTGTCTATTGGATATATGGAGCAAAACCTTCTTTTTCTTGCTTAATGTCTTTCTATGCATAGATCTGGTTTTTGCGGCTCTTGTCTTGATCAACTAGCTGCAGATATGAAGATATTGGCGGCCATATTTGATGTTAGGGCTATTATTTATGCGTAGCTAAAGTGGTCTTTTTTCGTACACTTTCGACAAAGGATTCATACTAACGGGGTGGAAAACCCTCCTATAATTTATCCTTGCTATCTCCTTCAATTCTTTATGATAAAATCTTTAGAAATAATGCCAATTACTCATGATTTTCTACACTCAACCTCATATTAGGCACTCGGAGTATGTTAGCCTTAATCACCACCTATACTAGCATCATAAAATAAAATAATAGTAAAAATGCAAGAAAAAAGAGATTTAATAAGGAAAAAAGGGTGACCATTAACCCCTCCAAATATGTCTAATGATGGAGCTCAACATCACCCCCCTACTTGAATGTTTTCTCATCCTTTCGAGAAAACTAATCCTCCTCCCTGAATTTTTCAAGGCATTGACAACCCCCCTTGACTTCTTGAGGAAGAAGTGTGGGAGCCCCCTCGGGGGGGTAAAACCCATTACTCGTTTTATGCATTCTCCCATTTTATATCTTGTGCATCTCGTGTCCCTTTCATCATTCAACCCCCAACAACAAAGGTGGACTGAGCTTGAGACCAAGCCATTGGATCTTCTTGGCCTACATGGCCCTCTTGTATAATGGTTCCCTTTCCAAGGCACCCCTCGATCTTTTTGGAGTATGGTACTCCCTTTTATTGAGGCTATGAGGGAGGTTGTTCCATCTCCTCTGGCTGGCCATAATGCACTTGTCTTCTATCTTCCTAGAAACATCATCAAAGTGGCCTATTACTTGTGTTTGAGTCTAGAGGTAGCTTTAAACTAGTGCGGGGCCCCTTTCAATCTCTCGATGGTTAAGGATGAATCCTCTTGGGCTGAAAAATTCTGGTCAAATATATAAGGGTTCTCTATTTCTTCTTCTCATGACCCTCCATATCTCTTTTTCTCTAGTGTCCTCATTCATCATCCAAGATACTAGAGCCATCAACTACATATCCCCCATTTATAGAATTGGGGTCCCAAGTGTTATCACTCGAAAAAAATGAAGCATCATTTGACAAAGTCCTAGAGGTTCATGTGTCAAAGATAGGGCCATAGAATTCATTTTTCATTACTTGGTCAAGGAAATTTTTTTTAATTTTTCTTATTTAGCCCATCCTAAATTCTAAACACAACCTCATTCAAATCCTCTCATGTCACATTAGTCATGATTTTTCTGACATTTCTCATTTCCCAAGTTTATAGCACCCAAAGAGTCATTTTAGCCAAGAAACCACACTTTCATAGCGAAATAAATAGAGAAAATGCACTTTTCGCTACGAAACCGCTAATGATTTCATAGCGAAAATGCCCGTAAATACACTAGGAATGCTACGAAAGTAAGGATTCCCTATTTTTTCTTGTCAAAATAGGCTGTTAGGTGTCGAAAAAAATGATTTGAAAAGGATAAGTTAGATGCCATTCGAGTCGGTTAGGGTGAAGATCAAGGTACATGGTCGAGGGTTGAAGTCATCATTACCATTTTAAGCATGTTTGAGTTATCATTATGCTATGAGCTATCATCGAACTTCCAAATCTTTCCAAATTGAGTCATTTGTCATTCTCCATTCCCTCTTTGCGTGTTATTGAGCTTTCGGAGAGTTATTCCACCGAGTCCAAGTTGTGGTTGGTATTTTCAAAGGTTTTCGGGTATAACTGATCAAGCGAGGCAGATAAGTCATTAAAGAACCATGGTTGCAAAGAGGAAGACCAACAAAGGTGGTCACTGTCTTAGATATGAGCCATCGGATATGAACTTGATAAATGAATACCCAACAACTATAGAAGTCTTCAAAAAGAATAGGATGTTTACAATTTTGTTTAAGATTACAAGGATTCCATGTACATGTTTATTCTTGTTGTAGATCTTGCGTGGGGCTCTTTCGAGAGGCCATGGGTGGCATCATCATTCTCCCTGGAGTCTATTATGTAGCTTTCCTTCTTGTTTTTTCTTTGCGAGTCCATGAAAAAACTTTGTTTTTTGAAGGAACTTCCCGATGTTTGTAGCAGTTTTTGGCTTGATTTATTTTGCTACATTGTGCTCGGGAAGGGAGGAATATGGTGTATGGAGGTGATGAAAAGAGTTATGGAAATGAATAGAGTGAATGATGGGATGGATGGTAAAATAGAAGGGGAGAGAAGAAGATGATTTCTTCCCCTGTGTTTCAGAAACCATTAATAACCCCGCAAAACAACAAACATAGAAAACACGAGAGATGTAGATGTATTTTTGTTTTTTTTTAAAAAGCAAAGTGGGCTACCTCCATTGAGGTTTTCAACCCACGAGCTTTCCTTGAGCGCCTCAGAGAGGTTTTCACCCATGGATCTTTATTATTTTATTCTTTTTTTTTTTTTGTTAGGAGGTGCTAGAAACTATGGAGTTTCCCATTACATGCACCTCTCTGCTTATTGAATTTATGAACTCTGCCCTCGATAAGGGCTTATTGTAAATTTTAAGTCTGTGACCATGACAAGCAAGGGGATTCCTTCTTCATATATGGTCCTGATATGAATTGCACCATTTTCAAAACATTTTTCCATTGTGTATGGTCCCAACCATCTTGTCATCAATTTTCCCTTAAATTATTTAAACCTTGAATCATACAACAACGCCCAATATCCTTCTTGGAAGGAATTATCCTTAATGTTATTGTCATGCCATACCCTTCCTTTGCAGCTGAACTACCTCTGTGTGAAGAAGTGGTTGCATTATGAACTCATCCAATCCATTTAGTTGCAACAACCTCTCTTTTTGGGAATTTGATAGATCTAGATTTAATTTAGCTACCATTCTTAAAGTATTGAATTAAAACTCAACTCGAAAGTAGAGATTTCTTACCATAGGCTAGTTCATAGGGGAGAGAATCTTGTTGTTGTCTTCCAAGTAGTGTTGTAGGCCCAAGTAGCTTTTACCAAGTCGTTTGCCCAATATTTTCTGCTGTTGCTCACAACCTTGGTGAGGATGATCTCTAAAGCTCTGTTAGTTACTTCTACTTGGCCATTAGCTTAAGGGTGATAGACAAGTGGAAGTTCTATGCTTAATCTTGTGCCTCCTCAAATATTTTCAATGAGGTGAGAAGTGAATTGTGCTCCTTGTTCAATGACTATTTATTTTGGGCTACCCAAACTTGTAAAACACATTATCCCTCAGAAATTCTGCTACTTTCTCCTCGGTTGGTACCTTCACTGCTTTTGTTTCGACCCACTTTGTTAGGTAATTAGTGCGGACTATGATATACTTCTTTTTTTCCGGATGGTGGATTGATAGGTCCAACAAAGTCCATGCCCCACTTGTCAAATGGCTCAAGAGCCACCCTGAGGGTGCAAAGGCATCTTGTCCCTTTGTGCTTTGGTTTCCCCCATCCTTCGGCACGAGTCACACTTGCTGGTGTATCTTTTGGAATCTTGGTCAAGGGTATGCCAATAGTATCATGCTCGCAAAGCTTTGTAACAAATTATCTTTGCAACAAAGTGGCCTCCACATGGGCCATCATGACATGTAGAGCGGATATAAAAAAACTTCTTCCTCCCTCACACATCTCCTGAAGATTTTATTAGGGCCTAGCTTGAAAATATTTCCCACCCAATCCATGTGAAAGGGGCGCTTTTTTCCCGATGATTATGCTCCTCTCCCTGAATGAAATATTAGGAGGCAATTTCCTAGCAACCATGTAGTTGGCTATAACAACAAACCATGGTGAGAGTGCTTTGATATAGCAAAAGAGATTTTCATCTGCAGTCTGGTCATCCACCATTCCTTCTTCACCTCTAGAAGCTAGTCCCCTCGAGTGTCAACGAAAGAAGCTAGAATTTGTCTACATTAAATGAGTGAGAAAGTTTCATACCCTAACAATTTATAAATAAGCGTTTGAAGAAATAGGATCCGAAAAATAAATAGTAATTTTGAAGTATTTAGAAGTAAAGAGACTTAAAAATTAAAATAGTATAGGTTGATACAAAACCAATGAGTTAAGACTCCAAATCTCGGGATATAGAGTTTCGGCAAGGTAGAAAATCCCGGTTGGTCAATGTTACCTGTTTTTCTAGTTCCCATGTGCCCGGGTTCGTTGTAGCTCAAGGGATAAAAAGGAAGGGGCACTAGTTTGTTTTGAAGAGAATGGAGACGTCATCGGGCCATTTCAATTTTTGTTTGATTACTCAAGCACATGAAAACGTGGTCGTTATTCCGTGGGTCGTAGATATGCGAGATCATATTTGGATTCCCCTTGTTGATGCCCCCAGGGAGAGCTAACCTAGAAAAAAAATCTGCAACAACATTCTCCTTTCGAGGTTTATCAACAATAGTCAAATCAAATTGTTGTAAAAGTAACAAAAATCTAATTATCCTAGCATTAACATACGGTTGGTTCATTAAATACTTGATGGTTGCATGGTCAGTGTGAAAAAAGGTCTGCTATCCAGTTACATAATGTCCGAATTTGTTCAAAGCATGGACAATGGCAAACATCTCCTTCTCAAGTAATAATATAATTAAGCTTGTCCTTAGACAAGTTCTTGCTGATGAAATAGATGGCATAAGGGATTTTGTCCTCTAATTGTCCTAATGATTCCCCCTGTAGCTTTTTCGGATGCATCGGTGTGGATGTGGAAATGCATAGTCCAATTTGGACCTCGGAGAATGGGGGGCAGTAGTCAAATTTTCCTTAATGAGCTTAAAATTCTCTTGACAAGGACCCGGACCAAAAAAACTCAAAATCTTTGGCCAATAACCCAAACAATGGCGAATCCATCTTGCTAAAATCTTTGATGAACCTTCTATAGTAACCCTGCTAAGCCTAAGAAACTCCCGACATCTTTCCGTTTTTTGAGGAGAAAGAACCCTTTTGATGATAGTGATTTTGTTCGGGTCTACTCGTATTCCCTGCTTGGGATATGGAGTGTCCTAAACACAAAATCCTGCTCTCTTCAGGAATTCACACTTTTCTAGGGCTCGGGGAGAGATGCATCTCAATGAACCTTCTTATTACTTTACCCAAATTGGATAGAGCTTCTCGGAAGTTATCCCCATATGGTGTGAAATCATCCATGTAGATTTCAACGAGTCATGGACTAACTTGGAAAAAAATGCTTAGGAAAACTCTTTGGAAGGTGGTTGGGGGCATTGCACAACCCAAAGGGTAGGATTTGATAAGCGAAGGTACACCAAGGCGTAGATGAAAGTAGTCTTATCCTAGTTTTCGGGGCTGATTTGAATCCGATTGTACCCACCGAACCCATATATAAAGGAAAAGAACTTCTTCCCCTGTAAGGCCATCTAGGACTTGGTCTATAAAGGGAAAAAGGGAAATGGTCTTTCCTGGTGGCTTTGTTTTTCAAGTTCTCGATAATAAACACAGATTCACCACTTCCCATTCTTCTTTGTGACTAGGACAAGAGGAGATACCCACTCACTATCGGATATAGGATAATGAACCCTCGCATCCAATAGTTTCGTAGCTCTTCTTTGACTATGTCCTTCGAAAGCCGAGTTCATCCTTATTTAGGGGTTGTCTCATAGTCTTGCATCCTTATTTTGATGTAAATATGATGCACGCATGCTTTCGAAGGATGCACCCCTTTCCATGTCCTTGTAATCCCAAGAAAATGCATCTAGATATTCTTTCAAAAGTTGGAATAGCTACTTCTCTTCTTCATTCGAGAGGTATAGGTTGATTTTCGAGAGATCTAGATGGGCCTAACTCAATAGACTTGGTGGTTTCAAAGGTTGAATCAAACTAAGCGCACTTCCATCCAAGGTTGGCTTTCGGACTCTTTGACTAAGATTTCGAGAGAAATGTTAGTGGAGGACTCGATTTTGAATGACAAGGTCGATGAGTTCATCTTCATCAAGCTACCCCCCTATAAGAATAACATCTATGGTACACATATGGGCGGTGTTATATAACTCATATTCTTCATCCTCCAACCATATAGGTAGATCATGATCAATGGAAGGTTGGGTCGGGAGGATATAACACTAGTTGTTTGGACAAAGGCCCATTTTTTGATAGTCATGTTTTCGACTCGACTGACTAATATAAGCATCTCGTAGTGCCTAACCAAGGTCTCCCTAAGATGAGAGGATAACAATTAAAACTTGGTTTTTGGTTGCAGGGACCAAGAAACACTGTAGGATACTCCCAAGAGTCAATGGTAACCATAACATCCTCAACAATTCATTACGAAGTTCTTGTGGACCGATCCGCAAGTTGCAGAATTGTTGTGGTTTTCGTTAAAGTCCCTTGGAGATTAAGTTTCAACATAGTTTCCTTGGTCATGAAATTAATGGCAGCCCATAGATCAATCGAGTGTTGGGAACTATGACACCATCTATGTGCACATCAATAATGGACTACTAGGGGTCCGAGTACTTTGGAAAGATCACCCTTCCCGACATTAGGTCGAGAAAATTGTCCTACCACATTGATGGTGGGGGGTATCTCTCTTCATTATCCCGAGGTTTCTCAAAGAAATTTTCTTTGATGAGCCTATTGTAGATAGAGACATCCTTAATGGTCCCGGAGAAGTGGTATCTTTACACACAAATTTTCCAATTCTCCCAAGAGTTCGGTCTCCTCTTTGGTGTGTTGACTAGGGTGGATCAAGCGCTTTCGGAAAAGGAGGTTGTTGGATCCGAGTGTTACCTTCTTAATTTTCCTCCTCAACCTCTACAGGTGGAGATGGGGGATGGTTTTTCTGGGAGTACTCTTCCCGACCTGAGATTAACCTCTTGTATCTACACAACATAAGCTAGATAAGATGTTTCTCCATTGGGAGCCCTGTTGTGCCTGTCTATTGTTCGGGTTCGGATTGAGTCGTGCAAGTATTTGAGGTAGCCTAGGTGGAGCAACATGAGTAAGTCGAGGTTGAGGTTGGGGTGGAGGCATTAGAGCAGGTGGTTGATTATGTTGAGGCCTCCACCCTTGGGATGGATTGTTCCACTAAGGTTTTTTGTGGAACATACTACCGAAAATGGTTGATTCAACGACCGAGGATGATATGGAGAGTTGTAAGGAAAAGTAGGAGGTGTAGACCAACATGGAGGAGTGGGGGGTGTACCAAGGTTGCATGGGTGCACTCGATTGTTGTGATAGTAAGAGTAAGGTGCACCTTTCATACCTTGTTGATATGGTCGAGGGCCTTGAGACCTTCTCTGGTTGATGAAACATAGTTGCTTTCGGCATTTCTTCCCCCACCTTGATATACAAACTTAAGTATAGGTAAGGAGGGACACTTGTCCGTGGCATGATTCTCCCCACGGACTAAGCAAAACTCCATGACATTCGAGTGGACATTAATTTCTTGGTTGCTTCCGGGTACATCTAGGATAAAATATGGCCGGGGCTCTCTCTCGCTTCCTCTTTCTTCCTTCGACATGCATTGTGTCCATTTGTAAAGCAAGGGTGTGCATCACGTCACCCTTAAATTCATCTAACATGTTTCCAATCTCATGTTTTATGGAGGTGGAAGAGGAAGGGGTTTTGGATGTGTTTTGGCCAGCTCGCCCATCTTCCTAAATTCCCTAGAATGGTTCTAGAAGGGAGTTTTGATTGTTTCATAAGGAAGTTAGTATATATCTCCTCTCGATAGCATATTCAAGGTTTCTATCATCTCTTCTCTGATCCCTCTAATAAGTATAGTTTTAAGTGATGCAATATCAAGAGTATAGTTGGCTCTCTTATAGTTCAATTGAAACCTCTCTTCATAGTCCTCTAGGGATTCATGAGGCACTAGAGTCATCCTAAATATATCATCCTTATTTTCCTTGGACCTACAGTAGTCTCCGTACTTGTTGTTGAAGGTCTCTTGAATCTATGCCCAGGTGGTGAAGTTGTGCCTAGGCAGAGCCATGAACCAACGCAAGGCTACATCCTTAATGGTGGATGGGAATAGCTTCAACTTCGATCATCGGAGGTGTAGTCATTAGTCCTACGGACAAAAACAAATTCAAACATGAATTTGTCGAGATCCTCGGAGGTAAGTCCATGGAAGTGTGGAAGAGCCGAGAGGCTAATTTTTTTTCATCTCGGTTTCCCCCATCTACCTCCCTTATGGGAAAGGCTATCTAGATCCCACCCATGGTTAAGATAAGTGAAGGGCTTCTTCTTCTTCCCCCAATAGGTTCCTCGGAGTATTCGGAAGGATCTCCTATAGGAAGTTCAATCTCACTACCAATGAAGAAGACCGAAGGGTGGCTAGGAGGTGATGTGGGTGTTTTAGGTAAGATTTGTCTTTGAGTATTCCTACTCCTACGAGGCATGAAAATTAGATCTTTTTTTTGTGTTTTTTTCAATATTTACGAAATAACATGAAAAGAAAGGAAAGCGAGAAAATAATGCTAAAACAAAATGAAAAGCATCTACTAGACACCTCCCCAGACAACGACACCAAAAAGTGGTGAGCCCACGGTATTGCACCAAGAGTGCTAAAACTCCCAGGGGCTGCCCTACTTTACTTTATCAACTCAGGGGTTCATACAAACTTGGAGGTGACAATGCTATATACACAAAGCAACTGCATTTTTCTAATGGCATCCTCTCCACCTTTACGAAAGGGTGCTATTTCTTAAACTATGATGAGAACTAGAAAGTAAATTGTTGGAAGGAAATGATAGAAAGGAAATGAAAAAATGAAACTAATTTAATTTGCAGAAAGGAAATGATGGAAATGAAACTAATTTAATTTGCAGAAAGGAAATGACGGAAATGAAATTAATTTAATTTTTAGAAAGGAAATGGCAGAAGGGAAAATAATTTAAATTGCACTTAACTTGTCTAATTGGCTAAACACACCCTTCTCTATCTATCATGCTCCTATCTATGTAGCTATTCATGACCTAATTCTAATTTGAATAGGTGTTGCTTACAATTTGAAGAAGAAAGGGGTAAAGGTGCTAATGGAGCGCTTAACCATATGAAACAAGGCTTAGGGGAGTGAAAAAGGGGTTTAAATCTTTATTAAAACTTTTAATATCGTAAAAATGATTTTGAGAGGGAGGCTTTCAAAAGTGAAATGGTGGATTTGTAAGAGGGGGGGGGGGGGGGGCAATGCGATATGCGATATCACAATATCACAAATCTGGAGGAGCAGGAGAAGTGTTGTTCGAGAGTGGGAGCGAAATGCGAAATGCGATTGGGATAGAAAATGCGAAATGCGATTTGCGATTAGGATGACGTGGCATACTGCTACAGTAATATCGCAATTGGCGGTTGGGAGCGGTAAGTGTTAACGAAGCGGGAGCGAAATGCGATAATGCCGAATTTGCGAAATGTGAGATGCGATGGTTGACATGGCAGAGTGCTACAGTAATATCACAATCAGGGTTCGGAGGCAGAAAGTATTAACGGAAAGCAATAGAAATTGCAATTTTTGATTTGCGGCAAGTCTTTGAAGGAAAAAGGGAAAAGGTCAGTTTCCAAAGGTTTTCAAATATTCTTGTGATAATCGGTAGAGGAAAGGTGGAAGGGTTATATGAACTATTTGATATGTGATATGCGATATGCGATATCACAATATCACAATATCGGAGGGTTGGTGGAGAAGCGATAGTGCAGTCGGGAGGAAAGTGCGAAGTGCAAAATGCGATACGGTAGCGGGAGTTTCGAGGAGAAAGGGTGGAGGTCCAACTTTGATGGTTTTTCAAGCATTTTGCATTAAAAAGGGTGTGGTGGGTCGTGACTAATGAAAGAAAAGGAATAAGACATGCTGAATATTTTAAGTGTTTTTAGGGATAAAAGGTGGGTACAACAGTTAGAATAATTGTAAAAATGAGGGAATGGAGGGCATAACAACAATGCTCAGGTTATGAAGACATAGATGGAAAATGAAGCGGGAAGGAACCACAGAGCTTCTATGGGGCTTTAACACTAATTCCTACAATCAAACCTGCTAACTTATGCACAAAGAAATAGACAAATGCATGAAAATACACTACAAAAGGAAGGCTGAAAATGGTAATGCAACTCTACTCTAATATTATAAACAATGAAAAAAAACAATTTTTGGGTTTGTGGGAAGGTTCACCCTCCTCAAGCTCTATTGACAGAGATGAGAAGGGAGGTCTTGATCCAAAAATTTTAGAGTTTTCTCCTCTATTCTATTACTCATAAGAAAATGAAACCTACAACAACACACTGAAAGCAAAAAAAACTAGCAAGTGATGAAACTATCGAAAAGCAGAACTAACCGAATGGAAGAAAGCAAAGAACAAGTACAACAGAGAGGCGAAGGTACATGGATTGGGCCCTAACTAACACGCCTAGCTCTCCGAATCTTAAATCAATAAAATGAAATCATTATGCTCATTTCGTGAAAGAATAGTCTCGTACATTTCTCAAAGTTTAATCATCGAGTACAATAATCAAAAGCTCAATAGCTTGCAACAAAGTTCCCAATAGAATCGAATCCTTCCTAGCTCTAGATCTGCTTTATTTATTCTACGGTGCAGCTATGAACAACTCCCTTGAAAATAGTGATTGAGTCCACTTGACTCCAAGTAAACATATATTGAGTGCACTTTGGTCTTTGAGTTTCTTGGTTGCCTCTGGAATTTGAATTGTTGGAGAGAATCCTTGGGGATCCTTTGGCTACCTTCGAGAGTTAAGGAGGGTGGAAAACCCTCCTAGATTTTCTCCTTGCTGTCTCCTTCAATTCTTTATAATAAAATATTTAGAAATAATGCCAATTACTCATGATTTTCTACACTCAACCTCATATTAGGCACTCAGAGTATGTTAGCCTTAATCACCACCTATACTAGTATCATAAAACCAAATAAAAATAAAAATGAAAGAAAAGGAGATTTAAGAAGAAAAAGGTTGACCATTAACCCCTACAAATATGTCTAATGATGGAGCTCATCAAGGACCCTAAGTCTAACTTATGAAATTAAAATAATTGATGGGTATTAATTTAAACTATGGGTGAAAATTATAGAAAAAATCGGATCAAATCTAAATGTAATCTTAGTCGTTGATTGGAGATCTAATATGAGTCGTTGAAGTCTCAATGAGAAGACTATAAAGGAAGGCTTGAGGGTCATTTGGAAAATACACCGAGAAGATCAAGTGATCAAATTTTACTGAAGGAGCAATGCTCGAGAGAAAAGCTTAGATCCTAATATCTTTTGTAGAGAGAGGTAGAGACAATATCCAAAGAGAATTATTTCTTAGCCGAGAGAATCATCAACGAGAGAAGGGCAGAGAGAGATCCAACAATTCCCGCATAGATCCGAGAGAGGTCGACGCGAGCCACACATGGCTACGCGGATGGCCGGAGGAAATCCGAAGGGTTTCGTTTGAAGAATCAATTTTAGAAGTCGAAGTCGAGGTGTGTGACCGGGAGGCGAGAGATTAAAATTTATGAGGAGTAGAATGATTCACTAGTTGAGTGATGCGGTTCCCGAAAAGGGTTGACGCTAGGACTACACAGAGGCAACATAGAGCCTATCGGAGGCACATCATTTAGTGACCGAATCAACCAAGATTTCCGGTGATATTGTGAGGTAACCTCAATAATATTTATGTCAGTCACATTATCTATAACTCGATTTGTATGGAGTGGAATTCAAAGATGTATTCATGATTTATTTGTTGCTTAATAATAAAACCATCGGATCTGTTGCACCGGTTTTCTCACATTGGGTTTTTCCGGGGGACATTTTTCCAAAAAATAATGGTTTCTGTGTGTGTTTTTTTTATTTTGCTTAGTTTCTTGTTTTTGCATCTAAATTTAATTAAGTGAAGGTTGCTTTAGTAATTACTTCAATGTTTTCAGAAGTGATATGAAAAATAACTTGTTAATGTAATTTACAAGTAGGAGAAGGAATTTAGTTTCTTGCATTAGGATTCAGGATCTAGGACTTGGAATTTTCACATGGTATCGTAGTTTGTGGAGCATTGCAAGTGAAATGGGAAGAGCATATCTAACACCAAGAAGGAGGTTGAATAGTTGCATAATGCGATAGTTTCGAATCCCTAGAGGGATTGCGCAGTCTAGGCCTGGAGGGATAAATTTTTTGGGTAAGTCTCTCTATGAGTGAGTTGACGAGAGAGGAAGGGCTTCTAGATCAGAATTTTTCCGAGCCAAAGGGAGAAGCACAGAGCCTCGAGCACAAAGATTTTTTTGTTGGGCGGAAAGTCATCCGAAAATAAAGAAGCAACACGGTGAGGGAATTTTCTTCCATAGGGAGTTCCTAGCCAAGGAACTCTATGTTACGAGATATGAGCAAATAGATCCATATGGCGGATATACAAGCTCCATTTAGGAGTGTGTAAATCTATCCGATGTTACAAAAAGGGGGAAGAAGAGGAGCAGATTCGACATTCTTGACGGCCATGGTATCTCATAGGCTTAGAGATCGGGACCGGTTGGAGGGAGCCTCCAACTATGTAATCCGGAAGACGAGGATTCAATTCCTTCTAGATGAATACAATCTCAAGCTCTTCGTGATGATTACGGTAGTTGTCCCTACGGATCCAGTATCCGTTGAAGAAGTACACATACGACATGTCGAAGGCTAAAATTCTACTCCTTGATGGAGTCAAAGATCATATTGTGTCCCATATAGCCAACAAGGACATCTGCTAGGTAGATGTGGGAAGCCTTGGCAACATTGTATGAAGGATCTTCCAAGCAGTGGAAGATGTAATTAGAGCAACAATTTAGGATGGCGCGGATGCAAAGAGGGGAGCACATTATTCCATTCTCGACTAGAATTTAGGATATCCATAATCAACTAGCAACCATGGGGTCCACCCCTTCTCCGAAAAAAATGGTGAGACTGGATCTTAACGTAGTCATTGAATATTGGCGGTATTCGTCTAAAGTATCTCGGGTAGAGTAACCTATGCCCGAGTTGGGAAGAGATGTGGGCTTCTCTTCAACAAGATGAGCTAAGGAGAGACTTGGTAAAGTGAAAACTTGATGGCAGCAGTGGTAGCGGGTTGAATTTGAAAAGAGGAGGAGGAAAATGCAGCCCTTGCATCCAAAGGGTAGCGAGGAGCAAGCTGAGACGTAAGAAAGACATATTGAAGATTAAGTGCTTCGGGTGTGGTGAAATTGGTCACTATGCTACCCAGGTGTCCTTTGAATAAAAAGGACAAGGACGAGAAGCACGATCCAAAGACCGTGACTACAAAGCGATGAGGATGAGTATGCCATGAGTGACCACGCATATCCAAGAGGGAGATGGGGCGAAAATTGAGTTGTAAGTTCACAATAACTTCAATGGGGTAGGATCCTTGAGGAGTCCACATCTTGGATCATGACCTTGCTACTCGGTTCCCAAGATTAAAGTAGAAGGTTGGAGGAGTTTTTTAGTCGATGCAGAGGAGTGCGGAAATGAGAGATGCGGTGGTTAGCGGCACCAAAATATGAGCGAGCACAGAGCGTAGTTGCCGCAACGCAAAGGGACGTCGGTGTAGAGCGAAACAACAAACATAGTGGTTCAAAGTGACAACATGGGACTAGCAACGGTCATAGTTTCAACATTGAGATGCATCTCGAGCACTTGTTAATATTTTTTGGATGTTTTTCGAGTTTATTCTCTCGGTATCTAAGTTGCGGTGCAAAGTTAGCAGTGGTAGTGCTAGAAACAAATGCAACATTTTAGAGGGAGTTGTAGTATGGATGTAGTGTTGATCGTGGCATGGTCAACAATAGTACAGGTGCAACAACAACGCAATAGTTGATGGACAACATGTCAGACATCAACAACACAATAGTTGGTGGACAACATGTCGAGACATCAACAAAAGCGCAAATATGCTACAAATTTGGAAGCAAAGTGTGCAACATGGCATATTTGCTAGAGCACATTCCTCGCTAAGAGGGAGTGTTGATTTTGGGGTAGCATCTAATATGCTATAAGTCTCAAATGTTGTGGTGAGCCTTAGACACATGCATTCCAAATAAGCCAAAAAATTGTTTTTGGGAAATTCCACCCGTATTCAATTTTATTTGATAAATTAATTATTTTTAATGAGGACCCTAAGTCTAACTTAGGAAATTAAAATAATTAATGTATATTAATTTAAAATGTGGATAAACTTCTAGAAAAGGAAAATTTAGTCTAAATGTAATCTTGGTCGTTGATTGGAGATCTAATATCTATTGTTTAAGTCTCAATGAGAAGAATATAAAGGAATGCTTGAGGTTCATTTTGAAAATACATCGAGAAGATCAAGTGATCGAATTTTTCCGAAGGAGCATTGCCCGCAGGAAAACTTCGATTTAGAGATATTTTACGAGAGGGGAAGATATGGTATCCGAGAGAGAATTCTTTCTCATCCCGGAGAATCATCAACAGAGAAGAGAAGAAAGAGATCATTCAAACTCCCCGTGTAGAGACAAAGAATCGACATAGAGCCACGAAGAGCCACACAGGGGAAATGCAAAAGGACTCGCGGAGGGCTAGAGTAAATCAGCAGGGGTTGTCGGAAGAATCAATTTCGAAGTTTCGGAAGTTGGGGTGTGAGACCGAGAGGCGAGAGATTGAAATTTCAAAGGAGCAGATCAATTCACCGGCTAGGACTGTGTAGTGACTACATCGAGGCGGTGGAAATGCTATCGGAGGACATCATTTAGTGGCAATATCAACTGGGATTTCCAATGATAGGTGAGGTAACTTCACTAATATTTCTATTAGTCATGTTCTCTCGTATCGAATTGTTCGAAGTGGTATTCAAAGATGTATTCAAGATTTACTTCTGCTTAATAATAAAACCCTCATATCTGCTTAATAATGGTGTCTTGGGTGTGTTATTTATTTTCCTCAGTTTCTCGTTTTCCGCATCTAAATTTAATTAGGTGAAGGTTGCGTCGGTAATTTCTTCAATGTTTTCGGAAAGTAATCTGCAAAATAACTTGTTAATGTAATTTACAAGTAGGAGAAGTAATTTGGTTTGTTGCACTAGGATTCCATATCTAGGACTTGGAATTTTCACACCATCCCCCATCCATTTCCGAAAAATGTAAATTGTGCTTGTTATAGCTTCATTCATAAAAAAGCCGATCCAACCACTTTGCCACCCTAGCATCGACCCGAGCGTTTGTTCCTCCAGAGTTGGTCTCGTTTTTTTTATCAATTTTATATATATTAACTTGTTGGTTATCAACTTGTGTACAAAAAAATCCACCAAGGGATCAACTTGTTCCTACAACCCCAGTGTCTTCGACATGCCCAGAGAGAAATTTAAATCCCCTCCCACCACCACGTTAGGAGTATTCATGAATGATTTAGCTAGGAGAGTATTCCAAAATGTAACCTTATCTTGAGAAGGATGATATATGTTGATGAAGGTTAGATCCACACAAAGATTTGATGAGTAGAGCTCAACCCCCAAAACTAGGTCGGATCCCCAATAACCTCGAGGCTATTTTCTTTGAATCCCATAGCTAATCCTCCGGATCTTCCCTTGACATCGAAGTCGCGAAAGACCAACTTTGGTAGCAGTTTATTCAAATGGAAGGAAAGTTTGTAATTTTATTATTTCTATTAGGGAACAACCTTCATGAACTAAAGAGGACTTATGCTCATTAATACACATACATGTATCTTTTACACAGGTTGAGTGATTATTTTAGTTGTTGAAGATCCTCTCCGGACCCATCGTTGAAAAGAAGAATATCATCGACAAATAATAGGTGGGTAAGAAATATATTTGTGGACAACCTCGATCCCTTTTACGTCTCCTCTACGTTTTGTTGTAAAGAATAACTGAATCATCCCTTCAACAACTAATAAAAAAAAGGTATTGACAAAACGACACCCCCTACTGAGTCCTCTCTTGGTGTGAAAAAAAGGGAATGTTGCACCATTTATTAATAATGCAAAGCTAACATTTTTGATGCACCCCATGATCCAATTGATGAAAGAAATGTTAAAGCCTAGATGCTGTGAGTAATAATCTCAAATAGATCCATCTAATTATTTCATAGGCCTTTGCAAAGGTCAATTTTTTGCTATCAACCCTTTTTTTTCTACTCCTCTTAATGTTATGCATATTTTCTAGAGCTACACCTATGGCTTCATGAATCGATAGACCATCTAGGAAGCCAAACTGTTCCCCTGGATACATTTCTAGATAAACAGGGGTTTTAGCCGGATAACTATGATCTTGGATATAATATTATAGAGGTAGTTGCAAGGAGATATCGATCTAAATTCTTCAAAGATCTTGGGATCATCAATTTTTTGGGAATTAGGCCAGGGGAAAGTAGAATTGAAAGGGCTCATAAATTTGGCCTTTTGATCCTTGAGTCCTCCACCACCCAAGTAAGTTCATCTCCTAATAACTCAAAAAAATTGTTGGAAGAATTCAACCGTTCATCCATCCGGTCCCGAGATTTTATCTTTCTACATAGATTTGATAACTCCTCCTACTTCTCCTTTCATGACTAAATCCAAGAGTTTCTCATTTTCTTCCTCCTCTCGCATATCTAGGAAATAGTTGGGCGAACTATATTACTTTTGCGATGGTTTCTTGTTTTTGGGGATATGAATAGCACTTTGAAGTGATCTCTCCCCATTGACGCTAATTTAGAAAAAATTTTTTTTTGCACTACTTCCATCATTCTTTTCTGCATTTACCCATATAGTGTTTATGTTCTTTCTTCCCCTAGCATAATAAATGGAAATAAAACATTGAATTTTCCATCCCCTTAAAGCAAGCCAAATGGCTCTGATTTTTTTTGTCTCCATTGTTCTTCTTGGTCTTTTAAAATATTTCTTTTCTATACTTTCCAACTATTTTTATACTTTCCTTGGCTTCTTTTTGTATCATAGCCATCTCCCTCCGGACTATTCCAATATTTCTAGGGTTTCTTCAATAATTTTGAGTTTTGCCTCTTCCCTTATCTTTTGTTGCTTTTTGCCGAGATGATTGTGCCTTGTTTAGTTCTTTTGAGATTTTCCATGAAATGGTCATCTATGGGTGTACCCTAGTTAGAGGAGTATGGAATCCAGTTAGCCTTCACCCTCTCATTATAACTTTCCTCTTGGAGCCAACTCGGGTTAAATTTAAAATGGATAGTTGGATTCCCCCGCTGCTCTCTGTTAGCTCCGGGAGAATGGGGAAATGGTCTCGGTCAACGATCGATGTGCTCAAAATTATGCTAAAAAAATTAAAGTTGTCGAGAATGGTGTTGAACCTAAACGATTGTGTAGATATCGTCGTTATGAATCCGACACAACTCATTTCGTGGAAAACGGACATCGTATGCTCCCGAAACGTGTTCGTCACTTTTTTCAAACAAGTAAATTTTTTGGAAAAACAAATTGTAGGGACAGACCCAATCAACGTATGTCTTGCTAACTCGGCATGCACAACAACGAGTTTTGCTTGGTCAACATATTTTCTTCGTCGAATGAGGTGGTTCTAAGTGGCACGTTGTCATTGGTTTGATATGGCATATTTTGATTGGTTCTTTAGGTGGACAATCACAAGTCACCTTGTTGCACCATTTATTAAGATCGCAAAGCTAACATTTGTGGTGCACCCCATGATCCAGTTGATGAAAGCAAATTCCAAAGCCTAGATGTGTGAGTAACAATCTTGAATAGATCCAAACTAATTCTATCATAGGCCTTTGAAAGGTCAATTTTTTGCTATCAACCCTTTTTTTTGGCTCCTCTTTATGTTGTGCATAGTTTCTAGAGCTACACCTATGGCTTCATGAATCTGACAACCATCTAGGAAGCCAAATTGTTCACCGGGAGACATTTCTAGATAAAAGGGGCCTCAACCAGATAACTATGATCTTAGCTATAATCTTATAGAGGTAGTTGTAGAGAGATATCGGTCTAAATTCTTCAAAGGTCTTGGGATCATCATTTTTTGGGAATTCAGAGCCAGGAAAGTAGAATTGAAGAGCTCATAAATTTGGCCTTAGATCCTTGAGTCCTCCACCACCCAAGTAAGATCATCTCCTAACAACTCAAAAAAAATGTTGGAAGAATTCAATCGTTCATTCATTTGGTCCCAGGATTTTATCTTTCTACATAGATTTGATAACTCCTTCTACTTCTCCTTTTCGTGACTAAAGCCAAGAGTTTGCTCACTTTTCTTCCTCCTCTTTGCATATCTAGGAAATATGTTGGGCGACTTGTATTACTTTTGTGATGGTTGCTTGTTTTCGGATCTGAAATAGGACTTTGAAGTGATCTCTCACCATTGACGCTAATTTAGCAAAAAAAATTTGCACTACTACATCTTTTTTCTCGCATTTCTCATATAACGTTTATGTTCTTTCTTCCCCTAGCATAATAAATGGAAAAAAAATTTGAATTTCCATCCCTTGAAGCAAGCCAAATGGCTACGATTTTTTTGTCTCCATTGTTCTTCTTGGTATTTTAAAATCTTTCTTTTTATACTTTCCAATTTTTTTATACTTTCCTTGGATTCTTTTTGTATCATAACCATCTCCCTCCATATTGTCTCAATATTTCTAGGGTTTCTTCAATAATTTTGAGTTTTTCCTCTTCCCTTATCTTTTTTTTCTTTTTTCCCGATGATTCTTTGTCTTCGTTTCGTTCTTTTTGACATTTTCCATGAAATGGTGAGCTATGGGTGTACCCTGGTTAGAGGAGTATGGAATCTAGTTAGCCTTCACCCTCTCATTATAACTTTCCTCTTGGAGCAAGCTTGGATTAAATTTAAAAGGGCTACATGGCTTCCCACTACTCCCACGTCAACTCCAGGAGAATGGGAAAATGGTCCGAGTCAACTTACCATATATTGATTTTGGGGTAGCATTAGATGTGTTCTAAGTCTCAATTTGTTTGAGGAAATTCCACCCGAGAAAAAAATTGTATTTGATAAATTCATTTTTTTTAAATGGGGACCCTTAGTCTAACTTAGGAAATTAAAATAATTAATGGGTATTAATTTAAAGCTGTGGGTGAAACTTCTAGAAAAATCATATCAATTCTAAATTTAATCTAGCCGTTGATTGGAGATCTAATCTCGGTCATTGAAGTCTCAATGAGAAGACTATAAATGAAGTCTTGAGGGTCATTTGGAAAATACACGGAGAAGTTCAAGTGATCAAATTTTTCCGAAGGAGCGAGTGCTCAAACAAAACCTTCGATCTAGATATTTTTTGCGAGATAGGGCGAGAGAAAGTATTGGGAGGCGAGAGATCGAAATTTATGAGGAGCGAGATCAATTCACCAACTGAGTGACGTAGTACCCATGAAGTGTCAATGCTAGGATTGCACTGAGAGCGGCGAAAATCCTATCAGAGGCACATCATTTAGTGGACGGATCAACCAGGTATTTTTCGGTGATAGTGTGAGGCAAGCTCACTAATATTTATGTCGGTCACATTCTTTATAAATAAATTGTATGCGAGTGGCATTCATAGATGTATTCGAGATTTACTCGTTGCTAGTAATAAAACCCTCGGATCCGCGACATTGGTTTTCCCTCGTTGGGTTTTTTCCGGGGGACATTTTTTCCAAAAATAACGGTGTCCCTGTGTGTGTTATTTCTTTTGTTCAATTTCCTATTTACTGCATCTAAATTTAATTAAGAGAAGGTTGTGTTAGGAATACGCAATTTTAGTGAGATTGGTAAGACTAAAGACTCGTAGAAGCAACATTATTTCAACCAACTTTGGGATTCTAGGATCTATCCCTCCCCGAATCTAGAGAGGGATCTCTCTATGAATGGGTTTAAAGATGTGATCTTTAAAAGCTGAAATTGTGATATTAGGCTAGCTATGAAGAGCTTGGGTTTTTTTTTGTTTTGGTTGGGCAAGGACATGATGAAGGCGAAGGAAGTTTTCAAAAATGAAGGGTGAAGGTGTACTGCGGATGAAGGAATGATTTGGCTGATAGAAAAGGCAAAGACAGTTTTAACCCATTGGGCTATGGATTCATAGGAGGATTTTAATTGGACAGCAAGGTTCAAGCAGGATCCATGGGGCAAGTCACTTTTTTCAAAGGATCTCTTAAGGTGATTTTATGGAATGAAGAACAAACAAATGAAGATATAGTGAAACAGCCTGAGATCAAGTAAGTTCTTTTAAACTATGTTGCTTTAGCATGTACTTAAAGAAAAACATAAGAGTATTCTGAGATCAGGTTAATACCTTTAAACTAGCATGCTTTGAAGTACTTTCAGTTAGAAAAAATTAAAAGACGGTTTGAAAAAACTTAAGATCAGGTAAGTGCCTTTAAACTACCCTGCTTTCAGCATATTCAATAAGAAAAACATAAAAGTATTCTGAGACCAGGTTAGTGCCTTTAAACCAGCCTTCATTGAAATACCTTTAATTAGAAAAAATTAGAAAAAGCAGTTGAAAAGCTTAAGATCAGGTAAGTGCCTTTAAACTACCCTGATTTTAGCATATTCAATAAGAAAACCACAGATAACAGTGACAAAGAGCAATTTAGATCAGGCAAGTGCCTTTAAACCAACCTGCATTAATGTACTCTTCAAAGAGAACTTTCAAATGAAGAAAACATAGACAATAAAGCTTTCAGTAAGAGTAGGGTACTGTTGAGAGTAAATCCTAGCTCTATGTTTGCTGATCTTTATCAGAGAAAATGAACAGAATGAAAACATTAAGAAAAATAACAATTGACAGTGAGGAACACATCACCATTGACACAAATCAGGATCCCATAAATCAGCAGCTTGTATTTGATGTTCAAACCAGTTACAATTAGCAAGCCCAATGGGTCTTTACAACTTCAAACTTCTCATATCATCTTATGTATCTTCAAGTTGAAAAGAGGGCATCAGTAGCTTCAGAAACTATTACATACATTCAGATGTCCAGAGACCAACATTTTCTCATCTTCTACAGAAGTATTTATAGAATAATGAAGAGGTAGGAGGATTTCCCAGGGGTCAAGTATTATTAATTATGTAATCAATGCAATTCCTGGCCTTTGGGAACCAGGCAAGGCATAAGGTGGGAATGTAATCGTTTATAACTCTGCTTCATACCTCTGTTTGTGTCTTTCGAGGCCTAATGATTGAAAAGATCTGCTTCTGGACTGTTCTTTAACCTTTAAAATAGTTTTGCCGACAATTTGGAGATAAGACCCTTGATTAGTATTATTTTTTCGGCAGCCTTTGATTTTCTGTGAGGTTGTAGGTGCATGATCAATAAATTCAACTTCTGATTGAGTATTTTGAGGCACAGGTGGCGTCGTGATAACTAAAGGGGTCCATTTGCCTCATTTTGTGGCAGTGGAGGCGTTCCTATTGACAAGACCCTTTAGATTTTCTGTAAACTGTGTTTTACTTGGGGATTAGGCTTCTGATAAGAATCTTAGAGTAATCCCCGTGAAACTGTCTCTAATCCTCTATTCTGATGCATTCTGGTCTTCAACACTGATACCCTTTGACTGTGCCCCTTTCATGGTGTTTTTTTGTTGGTGTGCAGGGCTGTGCAGGGTTTATAAGGCATCCATGCCTGAGGAAACACTGAGAAAACATGCATTTCCACCCTGTGGATGATTTCCTTTGATGAATCGAAGACGGGAGGGTCATCACCCTCTGCCTATGAATCTTATTTGAAAATCACGAGAAAAAGTTTTAAAACCCTACAAAATACAAAAACTATTATAAAATCCTACTTTTATAGGTTAAATTCATCGGAAGGCGTGTGAAGAGAGCGGGGCCATTGGATGGAATCATCCAACGGTCAAGATTGATCGGGAGAGATCGTAGAACGGGTGAAAGAAAAATTAAATCCGAGCCGTCGATTGTGCAGAGATCGACGGTCGAGATTGAACGAAGAGGCGGAGTAGGATGAATCTGAGCCGTCGATCGCACAGAGATCGATGGTCAGGATTGGAGGTGTGAAATTCAAACGGAGAGGTTGGGCGATGAATTGTGGGCCGTCGATCTGCAGATCAGATCGATGGCAAAGATGCCATTGCCGCATGTACGATAGCCCGGTTATTGTGTGTGCATCTTCGTTAACCATCTAACAGCTTCGGCAAGCGATCACCGTTGGATGAGTGGGCCCAGATCGGATGGCGCACAGCAATATCACTGGGCATCCTGGTCCGAACGATAATGCACGATGGAAAGTGGTTTCCGGAACAGTGTCCAGGACGCGTGTCATGCGATGTATGGAATCGCTGGCCATCGGGCGAAAACCGTCCTACGCTCGAAGGCGGTGCGATGAAAACCATATGGTTTTGGGAAAACGATGCACAGCTAGCGAGGTCCACCAGGTTTGATAGGTTCCACACCATCGGATCTGTAGATTGAATTCAACGGTGGAGATTGGTCGCACTTTGGACCGGCGGAAAAACCTTTAGAAAACCATAAAAACCCAAAGTTTTAAATATAAAACAATGATTTCTGCTTTGGGCGGAGAAAAAGTGGCTTGGCGCCCGATTGCGGGGCCGTTGGGCAGATGGAGAAACATATGGCCGGCGCTTTATATGACAAGGGCCAATCGCATATCAGAATTTTGGACATGGGCTTTTCAATCTACCCATTGTATTTTCTGCGATTGCGATCGCGCGATCGGCTTTTTTCAATCTACCCATTGTATTTAACATATGACTTGGGTTTTTAGACCAAACTTTGGAAAAGTGGGTTTTTTGATTTTACACAGGAAAACGCGGATCGAGAATGGAAATATTATAAGGTTTCAAGCGCCAAAGGCGGGCCCACAGATATGTATAAAATGCGATGCGATCGGGGATTTATAATACAAGCATGATCGCATCGCAAGTTTTTAAAATGAACACCAAACTTGCGCACTTTGAATTTGTGCAATGCGATGAGAGCTAGGAGGGGTTAGCACTTGGTATTTGCAACATGGGCACCTAGTGGGGAAGTGGTTGAGACTTGGCCAAAAGGGGCTTAAACCTTTAAAAAGAAATGGGTTTTTTCATTGATTTTCAATGGTTTTTGAAGGGTTTTAGGGGTTTCGATAAGGCAAAGAAGGAGTCTTTGAACCTTAGAAAATGGATTTTCATGAAGGGAAGAAGATAACTCATGAAAAAATAGATTTTTATGGAGAAGAAGGGAAACAAATGAAGGTTAGTTTTTTAGTGGGAGAAGGGGAGAATGATGGCTTTGCAGCAGTATTTTGGCTAGGAAAATAGCAGGATTTCTGAGTCTTGAAGGGAAAAAGTGGTGAAGATCTTTAGACATGGGCATGAGAGCTTCCAGAGGCTTCAAGAGATAACATTTTAGCACTAAAAATATCTCTTGGAGGCTGAACAAATGTTTTGGCCACCTTTTGATAGAAATTTTTTTATAGGTGGACAACAGTGGCTCCACTTGGGGATGGTGCCTTCTTGAAGGAATAAAGAACTTCAGACCTGCATTCTCTAGGAGGTTGACCTGTGCCTGCTCCATTATGTTCTCTGGGAGGCTGACATGTGCCTGATCCATTATGTTCTCTGGGAGGCTGACCTGTGCCTGATCCATTGGGCTGCCCTTCCTTTGCTGGGATGATTTTGCTCTGAAAATTTTTTAGCAGCCATGAAAACAATGGATTTTCATCAACACAAACTTTCTACCTACCCAATCCTACTGATATAAGATTTTTTCCTTCATTAGAGTGCACTTGGATTGGAAAACTCTTTCACAACATTTTATTCTTTTGAAAGCAGGCAATCTAATCTATTTCTACTTCTTATTTCTCCCTGAACTCAAATTAAACAATTGAGTTCAGATGTTTCTCTACCTAATCTACCATCTGTTGGGATTAAACTGTCCAACAAATTTTCATTCTCTAAATTCTAAAACATCAATTTAAAAACAGTCAATTCAAGATTAATTTGTTTGACTTGCTGTGATCTATGGCATAAAAACAAGCTGCACATAGACATTTATTTTGCAGAAAATTTTAAAATAAAAATGATGAAGGCTTAAGATCTAAAAGTTCATGCACTTCCTTCACCTTTTTACAGCTCTGTTTTGACTCTTATGTGAGTTGTCCCTCCTTTTTTCTTTGGTTCAGATCTTGAGTTAATTAGAACCAGATTTTGATCTTTTTTGACTCAAGAAAATAAAACATATTTGAGTCATCTCTCTTTGAAACCTTAGGTTCAGATTTGAGCATGTTTGAACCTTTAATTTCTATCCTAATCTCTCCCTGAACTTAGATTAAACAGTTTGGAAAATCAAATTCACTATCCTATCAGCAGTAAATTTAAAACTAATTAGTCAAGATTAAACAGTTTGACTAATTAGAAGTGTGTTATTCAGGAGTGGCATTTAAGCTTGCACACTTTCAGAATTTCTTTCTCTTTTTTGGTATGGGGCTGTACCTCTCTTGTTTTCACAATCTGCCCTCTTTTCTTTTCTTTTTATTGTTTTTGTACTTTTTCTTTCATGAGACCGAACAAAGCAAATGGTATTTACAATGGAAATGAAATCTTTAAAATGGAATTCAACAGTAGTAATGCTTAAGGACCCTGCCATTGACAGGACCCCCAAACAGATCTGTGCCATCTAACTCTTGTAGAAAAAAGGCATTTGGACCAATGGTGGACTGAATGATGTAAGGACCTTGCTACAAACTATCAAATTTTCCATGTTTACCCTTATCCTCTCTTTTGGAATCCCATTTGAGTACCTTATCTCCAATGTTGAAAACACAAGCCTTTGTTCTTTTGTCAAACAACTTCTTTATGTTTTCTTGCACCTTCTGAGCCCTATTGTAAACCTCTTCCCTTGTCTGCTGGAGATGTATTGTCTGACTGATCCTCCTAATCATGTTGTCCTCTTCTGACTGTATTTCTTAGATTAATTTTATTACTGGTACACCTAGGCTAGTGGGAAACACTGCATCTGCTCCATAAAAAAGCAGGTAAGGGGACATTCAAATGGACTTTTTTGTGGTCAATCTGTCTGCCCATAGAGCATGCACCAACTTGTTATGCCATGATTTTTTATTCTCTTCAAGCAGCTTCTTGATGATGGTTACTAAACTTTTATTTGATGATTCTGCTAGCCCATTACCTTGAGGGTAGTAAGCAGTAGAATGACCAAGTGTAATCTGATACCTGTGACAAAAATCAATCATCTTTTTGGAACAAAAAGTAGCAGCATTATCAGTAATCATCTTCATAGGGCATCCGAATCTAGACAAGATATGGTCTTCAAGGAATTTTATAATGACAGAATCTATGGCATTCCTAGAAGGGATGGCTTCAATCCATTTTGTGAAGTAGTCGGTGACTGTGAGAATCCATTTTTGTTGGGCAGACGAAGCAGGATGGATTTCCCCTATGAAATCTAGGCCCCAATGTTGAAAAGGAGCTTCAACAGTGATAGGTTGTAATGGTAAAGGAAGAATTTTTCTTTTGCCTTCAAAAATTTGGCATTTGTGACAGGAAACTATCATTTCATGGACATCCTGGAAGAGGGTGGGCCAGTAATAGCTAGCTCTAAGGATTTTATTGGCTGTGGTTTTCCAGTAAAGATGACCTCCACACTCTCCTTCATGGAATTCATATTTGATCCTCTCTGCATCAACTTCAGGCAAACATTTAAGCAATAAACCATTAGCATTTTTCCAGTATAAACATTCATTTAAAATGCAATAGTTCCTAGCTTTCAACTTTAAAAACCTTTCCTTTGTTTTTGATAAATTAGGAGGAGCATTAAGATTTGCAAGCACATAAAAGATATCAGTGTACCAAGGTGAGTTTTTAAACTGCTTTTCGATAGTGGGAGCAGGTAATTCTTCCTGTTCATCCAAGGCATCTACCATGTTAATGTCAAGGGCTTGTAGATTAGATTCAGCCATTAATTGAGCTAAGCCTTGACCTTTAATAAGTTTGGTTGGTCTGATTTCCAAATCATACTCTAATATAGCAGCAATCCATTTACCTCTCTTTCCATATGGGTCTTGTGACAAGATGTCTTTTACCACTATATTAGGTACATAGGCAACGATGTGGGAATGTAAAATATACACCCTGAATTTCTTTAAGGCCTTTACTAAAGCATAGGCCTATTTTTCCATTATGTTATATTTCAAGGGTGCATCCCTTAAAGCTTTGCTAAAAAAAGCAATGGGTTGTTCCTATCCCTCTAGGTTTTTCTGCAACAGGACTGTAGCCATAGTATGCTCTGAGGCAAAGGAGAAAATAAGGAACTCTTTTGAAAAGTCTGGGCTGATTAGGACTGGTGCCCAAGTGAGTGCATGTTTTACCAATTTGAAGGATTTTTTGGTTTCTACAATCCACTTCACTCCTACTTCTTTCTTGAGCATATTAGTCATGTTTCTAAGGAGCTCTGCTAAGTTGGGAATAAACCTCCTCAAGAATTTAATCTTTCCAATAAAGGATTGCAATTATTTTATGTTCCTTGGTTGGCTAATCTATAGTATTCCCTCAACTCTATTTGGATCTATTTTAATCCCTTCTTCTGATATGATATGGCCAAGGAGTTTACCTTCCTGAAGGCCAAACACTGTCTTTTTAGATAACCCAAACCTTCTACACTTTTCAAGGACCTTTCTTAAATGTTTTAGATGCTCTTCATTGGATTTGGAATAAATTGTTATGTCATCAAGGTAAATTACAATGAAGTGCCCTATCTCCTCTGAAAATGCAATGTCCATGGCCCTTTGGAAAGTGGCCCCAGCATTCATTAATCCAAAAGGCATTTTCACATACATGAAAGTGCCCCAAGGAGTGGTGAAAGATGTCTTGAGTTGGTCTTCTAGGAGTACTAAAACCTGGTTATACCCTGAAAAACCATCTAACAGAGAAATCCTCTTTGAACCAACTACCCTTTGTAGAATGTGTTCCATTTTGGGTAAAGGGTAATTGTCTTTTAGGGAGGCTCTGTTAAGGTTTCTGAAATCAATGCACGATCTGATTTCTCTTGTCTTTTTCCTCACTGCTACAAGGTTAGAAACCAAATCTGAAAACCTCACAGGTGCAATGATTCCTGCCTCATACATTTTCTTGATTTCCTTTTCTACTAGAGGCAGTTGTATTGGATTAAATCTCCGCAGTTTTTGTTTAAAGGGTTTTTGGTTTTCTTTCAAAGGGATCTTGTGCTGGATGATTTCTGTATCGTAGGCTTTCAAGTCTTCATAGCTCCAGGAAAACACATCGACAAACTCTTTAAACAGGTCAACGTATTTCCTTTTCATGTCTGGTGGCAAGGACTTAGCCAATTTAATCATTTTTGGCTCATCCTAAGTGCCTATGTTGCATTCCTCGACCTCAGACTCTGTGGATTCTACGGTGGGCTTCTTTGCTACATCGTTAAAATCAAAGAGGTCTTCTAACGGTGCTAGCCCCCTAGGTATGTTCTTGTCTTTTGACGACAATACCTCAATGTCTTCGTTTTCTGTGTCCTTGTATTCTTCAGTATGAATGTCAAGTTTCTTATTTAACATGTTGATTTCTATGGGACAAGATGGTTTTTCTTTTTCAGGGGACTTTTTGTTTAGGCGATTTTCATCGGATTTAGAATCCGAATTAGATGACTCAAATTCGTTCCTGCCCAGTAGAAAATCCTCTATCTGATTGTCACCTTCAAAGACCTGCCAATATTTTTCATTATTTGGCATTGCTGGTCTAAACTTAATTTGAGTTGTATAGTCTTTGGTTTCAAATGGCGTTAAGCATGTTCTAGCCACAAAAGCTAAATTGTGTGCGGAAATATTTCTTTTTCTTGGAACAAAAATCAATTTGGACTCCTCAAAAGTTTTTAAAAGGTCCATGACATCGTTTCGATAAGCTCTAAGCCTGGGATGATTTGCATTATATTCCCCATTGACTTGTTTAATGACTAGTTCTGAATCCCCATACACATTAATTCTTGTGGCTCCTAACTTTTTTAATAGATGTAAGCCTAAGAGAAGGGATTCATATTCTGCTATGTTATTGGAACACTGAAAGTTTAATTTGCAGGAAATGTTTTCTGTGTGGTTGTTTTTAGTGTTGGTAATCCAGACACCTGCACCAGCATTGTTTTTAGTGCATGACCCATCAAAATACATACTCCACAGAGGACTATTTTTGGTTTCGTCTTGGTTATTGTCCCCTTCAACCAACGTGCTCAAGGGTTGTTGTGAAATCTCGGCACTTAGTTGTATCTGTTTCACCTTCTCAAGTTTGTCATGGAGTTGAGCGTGAGGGGAAGTTTGTTGTTTTCCATCTTGGCTTTGTTCACTCTGGTCCGTTGTTTTAATGCGCTGTTCCAAAATTTCTCTCTCGTTTTCTTCCATATCTAGAACTGCATTTATTTCTAGATTTGGGGTCTCTAACTGTTTATCTGAGTCACTGTGTTCTGGCTCTGACTGTTTTGTGGATTCATTATTGAAAAATATAAATGAATCCAAGTCAGTATGGACAGAATAAATGGGAGAATTTTCAGGCTTTTCTGGGCTACTGACCATGAATTTCATGTGTGACTCTCTGTACAGTCTTCTGAGCTGGTTAAAAATAGGAATAGTGGCATATGTCCCGTCCATCTGTATGGTACCTTGCAGCTTGGCACGCCATGATCTTGACAATAACATGCCATACTTGGGAGGCACATCAGCCACCACAACATCCATCACCATGCACTTGGCTAGGATTTGGGTCAAACTCACACAAAGGTCTTTGATCAGGCCAAGGCACTTTACTCTATTTGAATCAAAAGAATATAAATCCTTGTAAGGTCTGGTTATTTCTAATCCTAGCCTTTCCATTATCACCTTTGGCATAAGGTTGTGCGAGGCTCCAGAGTCATGCATAGCATTATGCAGGATCTTGTCATGAACATTAAAACTCACATAAAAGGGAGGTACAGGTCCCTCTTGATATATACCTTCAATCTTAGGACCAAAAATAAGCTCTGGCTGGTCATCATTAAGATTGACTGAGTCATTATTATCCTCAATATTTAAAGCCTTCAAAATTTGGGTCCTATATACATTCTGGGCAGCTAACTCAGTCAAGGGAACAGAGATTCTGATCTTTGAAATTTCCTGCTCTAGGCTGAAAAGAATCTGGTTCTTTGATGAACTTGTCTCAGCCTTACTAGCTCCCAGTCTATCAGCAACATCAGCTTGCTGATTTGTTCTACTCATTTTTGACAAAATGGTCTTAACAGGAGTACTAGCTGAAGTGGTAGTACTACTAATGTCCGCACTCTGTTTTTCATTATTTTGAGTGCCTTTCTCTCTATCTCTATCAGAATTCATAGCTACTGTTTTATCCTTTTGTTTGACAATTTTAGGCTTGGTTGTAGTGCTGTTTTGTGAAGATTTGTCAGAGGTTTTGGTGTTGGGAGTTTGTTGAATGGTTTTGCTTCTAAGGTCATATTATTTTTGAGGCTCTATGATGAAATTTTCCATGTCTTGAAAATAACTCGCATTATCATCTTTGTTGTCATCATAAGGGGTATGAAAACCTTGTTCCCTATCAAAATGAATCTCAAAGTCATCATTATCTACTCCCAACATGTTGATATCATCTTCCTCTGTTATCTCCTCTGTTTCCTCAACCTCACTTATATAGTTTTGATGAAAGGGAGGAGTGATCTGTTGATCATCTTCCCTAGGTTTGTTTGGAGGTTGGTTCCTTCTAAAATTATGATTCTGGTTCTGGTTCTTGTTTTGAGGAGTAGTTTGGTTTTGACTTGCTTGTGCTCTCTCAAGGATGCTCATTTTCTTCATCATCTCCTCCATCATTCTTTCCATCTTTGAGTTGGAAGTAGAAGGGAAATTTTCCTCTCTGAAGGATACTCTCTTTTCAGTTTTCATTCTTTCTCTCTTCTCCATTAGGTTGACTTCCACAGAAAGAGCACCCTTTTGCATATCTTCAAGAGTTGCAAAATCTCTCTCCCTCAGCTGATAGGCCATCTCAGGATCAAACCCTTCAGGAAACTTGTTTAAAGCTGAGCCTTGTGGAGGTTTTAGTTCTGGGGAAAGTGCATTATACACACTATTGAATCTGGTGCAATAAGCTTGCACACTTTCCCCGGTGTCTCTATGGAGATTTTTATATTCAGAAAGGACTTGGAGAGGGTTTTTCTTTACTTCCCATTTGTTTAAGAATTTTTGATGGAATGCTTGTAGATCACGGATACTATGGGGGGTTAAACCTTTGAACCATTTCCTCACTTCTCCCCCTAAGCTCTGAGAAAATAACCTAAGTTTGACCGAATCATCATCAATTTCATTTCTGTCAAAGTAGTCATTCATCTTATCCACATGTTGTGATGCAGTTGTAGCATTGTTAGCATCATATAATGGAATTTTGGACTGATAGTCCTGTGGAAGATTGACTAGTGGTACAGGAAGGACTAGGGGAGCATACCATGCGACCATGGCAGGAGGTGGAGGTGGATTTACAAGAGGGATAGTGGGCTGAAGTGGGGTGGTTTGAACAGTGGATGTAGGGTGAGCAGAACTGGATGGACCAGGAATAGACTGCTGAGTTGATCTTGGATGAGGGGCACCTAAGTTGTGAAGAAAATGCAAATCAGGAGGTGTTGTTTCTCTACTACCAAGAGGTTCACTTGTTTGTGGGGATGATAGTGAAGACTCAAAATCTAACTGATCTAAATCACCAAGAGACCTAGTTCTAAATGGATTTACTAAGTCAACTTGAGATTTTTGTAGAGCTAACAAATTTTCAGGGACAAAATTGGCTCTCAAGGGTGATCTGAAAACGGTTGACAAATTTATCTTAGGGGACTTCCTAAGGATACTTTCTGGGTTATCAACTATCTCAGGTGGATCAGCGTTAGGATAGGCTCTAGTTTGAATCTTTCTAGAAGCCACTATGTTGTGTTTTTCAGACCCAAAAAAGCAAGATAAGCTCAACTAGGTATGACAATATTTAAGAGGTTAACTAGTCTTTTTACACAAATTTTAGTCCTACAGTCTTCTAACTGAGTTTGAATGATACTACAATGATAAGGGTTCTTCCCAGTGGAGTCTTAAGGTCTGTTCAGGATTGTGGAGTTGCCAAGTGGAAGTTTTTAGCTCTTTTCAGAGGTAAAAGGTCTCAAGTATTATAGCATCATTTCTCACCTTGACATGATTCATGATTGCTTCATGGCTTTTGGGCACCCATTCCTATAGACTTGGACAAATTCACTTAAAAACGAGTGTAAAATCCCCCATATGCGACTATGCCGTACATTTATTGCATGTATCGCGAGTCCCGGCTAGACTTTTCCCGCGTATGCCATTAAAATGATTAAAAAATATATAAATAATCCCTAATTTCCTTGGCTGGGTTGATGGTTACTCGGGAATCCATAAAACCCCGGCCATGGCCAACTAATCTCAGCTATTTAGGCTTACTTGGAGGGACTATAAAAAGCCCTCATGTGTATGGCCTAAGAGGGAGAGAGAATTATTGATATTATACTCTGTTGGTATTCCCTATCCAAGTCTGATTCCCCGTGCCTCCTGCACTTTCCCAGTTCATTACAGGAAACCCTTGTTTCCTTGAGATGCACATCCCTTTATATGTCATCTCGTATGCACCAGTTTGGAAGGAGTCTTAGCGAGGCAAGGGCTGGATGGATCCGGACGACGGTCTGCGAAGGCCGTGGAAGGATCAGGTGATCTCTCCACTCGTTACTTTTGTACATGCAATTTATAATACAGAAGTACCATGCTGTTCCCGAAATAAACGTCTTAGTTTATGCTTATATGTATGAGAATATTTGTTATACAAGCATTCATTATGATTTATTTAATGTTTTATATGAATCTCACTAACATTTAAAGTAGATATATGCTGTACAACCTGTCCTTTGTGCTGGTTTCTTCTTGTTTTTCAGGTTAAGAAGGAAGGACGGTTGCTGGGGGTTTGGACCCCACGTGGATCTACTTCAACCGTAGGACCTACGTGTAACTTTCTCATTCTACTCTATTTAGTTTTTTTGAACGTGCATGGTTGTGTGAGTCTCTGTTAAGTAGCATGCCCCTGCTCTGTGGAGGTTGTACCCCAACCAACCTCTAGGGTGAGATTTCCCCGAAACAGAACTAGCGACTCCGCTGGGGATCACATTTTTGTGATTCTCCTGTTGGGTGGTTTCAGCTGTTTGGTAGGATCCCAGCAGTTTTAACTTTCATTTGCAGTCCAGTTTATTTTCTTGCAGTCAGTCTGAAGTCTTGGTGTCTTTTCCAGGCTTGTTCTTTTTGTTTTTTCATTATTTACCTTTGCATACATGCCTTATTTTGCACACAGTCACGTATACACGCGAGTTTTTCTGAAGGAACCTGCGTATACATGAGTTTCCCTTAGAACAGACGCGTATGCACACTGGTTGCATAGCTGTGAAGTAGCGTATACCTAGGCAGATTTTGAATTTTTGAGTTTCTTGACTTTTTGGTCCTTTCTGGCTATGGAGACCTGTTCCTACAGAGTCTCTGTACTTACTGGAGTGTGAAGGAAGTGGTTTCATGTCTTTTCTCTCTTTCGTTTGAGTGAAAACTAGTCTTTTTGGCAAAGTGTTGTTTCTGGTGCTGGCACTTCTGGATTGAGTTCCAAGATCACTTTCTGAGCATTCTTGGTTGTTCTGCTTTATCAGAACAGAGAGCTTCTGCTCACTGACTCGCTCCTATCTTTGTGTTGTGCTTCGCATTGCGATTTTTGCTTCGTTTTTGATTGGTTTTCTTGAGTTCCATAGGCTAGGGTTTTGTTGCAATTTTCGAAGAACTTTTCTTGCTTCTTTGGAGTTTTTGTTTGCAACAAGTTTGCACTATTTGTCTAGGCTGAGTGGCTGAGTTTTTGGTCTTCCGTTGCTCTTATTGAACTTGCTACTGTTAGCCTTATAAGGTTTGGGAGCATTGTTGAAGTTTGTGCTTGAATTCGGTCCTGTTTGGTTTGGATTTCGATAGTTGTGCTTGGTCTTTTCGAGCTCTTGCTTTATAAAACTAAAAAGCCCAAAAAACATTTGTTTTGCTTTTTGTTTTTGCATTTCAAAAACTCAAAAAACATTTTGTCTTTTTTTTGTTTTTGTTGTTGCATTTTCATTTTCGTTTTGCCATATCTTTTGAAGCTTTTGTGAAGTTTCTTGCTTTTAGTTTTTGGCTTGATTTTGAGGAGGAGTTGTCACTTGATTTCTTCTTCTTGTTTTTAAGTGTTTTTGGTGTCTTATATTAAGAGTTCTTGTTTCCGAGAACTAGCTTTTTGGGCCATCAAAAAGGAGTTAAAACTGAAGGAGCTTTTTGGGAAATTTCACTCTGTTTTAAGAGATTTTTGCATCTTAGGATTTACATGCTCGTAGTGATTTGCATTAGGTGCATTTCAGCATTTAGTTAGCTTCTTAGTTTTTGTGAGTGTGAGTTTGCTTTTTGAAAAGAAAAATACAATTTTTAGTCTCGTAGAACCTGTATAGAGATTACTTTTCATCGAAAGACAAAGAACTGCATGTGCATGTAGTTAAGTTTTTATTAATTTCTTTTGCGTCAAAACACCATTGATTTCATCTCCATATCCTTGTGACTTAATACAACAGCCCTTAAAATAAGCGATTTAATCTAAAATCAACTAGCAAGTTTTACTAAGTGTCAATCACCAAATAGCTAGGTTGTAGGGCCTTGGAATAGGTGAGTGGAGAGTTAACTCTCCAAGGCCGCTCAAACAAACATAGAAGTTGATTAATTGAGCGAAATCCAACTCCGTGAGGTGGACTGGGAAAGCTCTCATCCGAGAGTCAAGAGCGAGGGGAAGTGAAGGTTGAGAAGAGGGATACCCCCCCTCCGATTAGCTGAATCTGACCTCAAGACCGTTCCGCCCAGCTTCTGATACGGATTGGTGCCCATAGTTGCCACTCCTAGGTTCCACACAGGTGACTGCGGGGGGGAATACCCGTGGTACCTGAGGCAGACATCGCATCACTTTCAGCAGTACTTCTGGGGGGTGCCCTTGCGAAGCTTGGGTGCTTGAGCCGGAAAAGGCTGTCGTTAGGAGGTCGGCGTAACTTTTTCTGATACCTTCGCTAGTTGTTCTGGGCCCTATACTTCGCTGTCCTGTATTTTGGTGTCCGGTCCTCATCACCCGGAGCATAAATAATTGGAGGCTGTTTGCTTGACTGTATCTCAAGGATTTTTATTTTAGTGAGTGCTCTTTGCTCCTAGCTTGCCTAGCTTTTCACTTTTTTGAGTCTAATTTATAAAATCTATAAAAGTGGCTGATCAAGCGCCTCGACGTTCGAGGAGAATCCGGGGGTTATCTCCCGAGAGTGTAGAGCCTTCTTCGAGAAGGCGTAGGAGCGATTTAGCAGGTGGTTACCACCCTGTGGAGTCTGACGTTGTGGAGAGAGATCCTCCACCAAGGTCTGAAGGTTTCGTAGCTGATTCTGGTGTCAGTCTCGAGAGGAGCGTTCCGCTCACCTCGCGAGTTTTGTTTCGTTAGGAAGAAGATTTTCAAGTCGAAGACGTACCTGAGCCTCCTGCTACAGGTCCATCTCCTCTTCCTCCGACTGTTGTTGGTTTGTTGTTCGGTACATCGGATAGGATGCCGAAGATCGCCTGGGATCTTCGTGTCATTATTATCTTTCAATGGCCACGGCTGAGGAACGCGACTTCTACGAAGTGAGTCACAGAGGCATTGGACCCTGCTTTCGATGGCCACCACCATGTTAATAAATACCAATCTGCAAAAATATTTTTAGGTTTTTCTAAGTTATTTCTCAGTTGTATGGTTTTTAAGAATATCCTAACTTTGCTCCAAAACATAGCTACGGTTATGAGACAAAAGAGTTTACTCTTATGGCTAAGCCAACTGATCTTTCAAGGTTAGATAAAGACTTGAGAGAATCCTAGGTATTATCTAGTTTGTCACTGATTCAAACAATTTTTACCATGATTACCATGACTTGGTAGTGCTTGAAAAGGTTTCTTTTTACTCTCAAGGTTTTATGAAGTTTTTCTAGGGAACTCAAACCAAAGATTGACTGGGAGGGAATTCACCAAATATGTCACCCCTGAAAGAGGATGAGATCCTTTGTCTACCTAGCCCTTTCCAGACTCTGTCTAAGAGTGTGGGAGAACACAACAAAGGTATAGGGTTTGGAGTCCCCAGTGGAGTCGCCAGAAATGTTAGGAATTTGTAATTTTAGCAGATTGGTAAGACTAAGATTGCAGAAGCAACATTATTTCAACCAACTTTGGGATTCTAGGATCTAGCCCTCATGAATCCAGAGAGGGATCTCTCTATGAATGAGTTTAAAGATGTGATCTTTAATAGCTGAAATTGTGATATTAGGCTAGTTATGAAGAGCTTGGATTTTGTTTGTTTTGTTTTGGTTGGGCAGGGACATGATTAAGGTGAAGGAAGTTTCAAAAATGAAGGGTGAAGGTGTCTGCAGATGAAAGAATGATTTGGCTGACATAAAGGCAAAGATAGTTTTAACCCATTGGGCTATGGAGTCATAGGAGGATTTTATTGGGACAGCAAGGTTCAAGCAGGATCCATGGGGAAAGTCACTTATGTGAAAGGATCTCTTAAGGTGATTTTATGGAATGAAACAGATAGGAAATGAAGAACAAACAAATGAATATATAGTAAAACAGCCTAGGATCAAGTAAGTTCTTTTAAACTATCTTGCTTCAGCATGTACTTAAAGAAAAACATAAGAGTATTCTGAGATCAGGTTAATACCTTTAAACTAGCCTTCTTTGAAGTACTTTCAGTTAGAAAACATTAAAAGACATTTGAACAACTTAAGATCAGGTAAATGCCTTTAAACTACCCTACTTTCAGCATATTCAATGAGAGAAACATAAAATTATTTTGAGATCATGTTAGTGCCTTTAAACCAGCCTACATTGAAGTAATTTTAATAAGAGAGCATTTACAAAACAGTTGAAAAGCTTAAGATCAGGTAAGTGCCTTTAAACTACCCTGATTTCAGCATATTCAATAAGAAAACCACAGATAGCAGTGACAAAGAGAAATTTAGATCAGGCAAGTTCCTTTAAACCAACCTGCATTAATGTACTCTTCAAAGAGAACTTTCAAATGAAGAAAACATAGACAATAAAGCTTTCAGTAAGAGTAGGGTACTGTTGAGAGTAAATCATAGCTCTATGTTTGCTGCTCTTTATCAGAGAAAGTGAAAAAAGTGGAAACATTAAGCAAAATAACAATTGACAGTGAGGAAAACATCACCATTGACAAAAATCAGGATCCCATAAGTCAACAACTTGTATTTGATGTTCAAACCAGTTACAATCAGCAAGCCCGGTGGGTCTTTACAACTTCAAACTTCTTATATCAACTTATGTATCTTCAAGTTGCAAAAAGGGCATCAGTAGCTTCAGAAACTATTACATATATTCAGATGTCCAGAGACTAACATTTGCTCATCTTCTAAGGAATTATTTATAGAAGAATGAAGAGGTGGGAGGATTTCCCAGGGGTCAAGTATTATTAATTATGTAATCAATGCAATTCCTGGCCTTTGGGAACTAGGCAAGGCATAAGGTGGGAATGTAATAATTTATAACTCTCCTTCATAACTCTGATTATGTCTTTCGAGGCCTAATGATTGAAAAGATATTCTTCTGGACTGTTCTTTAACCTTTAAAATAGTTTTGCCGACAATTTGGAGATAAGACCCTTGATTAGTATTATTTGTTCGACAACCTTTGATTTTCTGTGAGGCTGTAGGTGCCTGATCAATAAATTCAACTTCTGATTGAATATTTTGAGGCACAGGTGTCACTATGGTAGCTAAGGAATCAATTTTCCCTAGATTGTGGAGGTGGAGGCATTCCTGCTTGATAAAAAACTTTAGGTTTTCTGTAAAATTTGTTTTATTCAGGGATTAGGCTTTTGAAAAGTATCTTAGATGTAATCCCCGTAAAACTATCTCTAATCCTCTGTTATGATAAATTTTGGTCTTCGACACTGATACCTTTTGACTGTCTTAAATCCATGGCTTTCTTACTGATATGCAGGGCTACGCAGAGATGAAACGACATCGACACCTTATAAAACACCGATGATACGTGAAATTGAAAACCCCTGCGAATGATTTCCCTAATGAATCAAAGGCAAGAAGATCGTCACCCACAGCCTATGAATTTTCCTCAGTATGGCGGAAAAACATTAAACTCTGCAAAATACAAAAAAACGTTATAAAATCCTACGTATATAGTTTGACTACTTCAGAGGACGTGTGGAAGGAGCGGGGCCGTTGGATGGCATCATCCAACGGTCGGGATTAATCGAGAGGGATCGTGGAATGGGCGGAGGAAAATTGAATCTTAGCCATTGATCGCGCAGAGATCGATGGTCGGGAGCAGAAGTTGAAAGTCAAACGGAGAGGTCGGGTGATGAATTGTGGGTCGTTGATTTGCAGATCAGATCGATGGAGGAGATGTCGTTGCTACATGTACGATAGTTTGGTTATTGTGTGTGCATCTTCGTTAACCATCGGACAGCTTCGGCAAGCGATCACCGTTGGATGAGTGGGCCCAGATCGGACGGCGCACAGCAATATCGCTGGGCATCCTGGTCCGAATGATAATGCGCGATGGACGGTGGTTTCCGGAACAGTGTCCAGGACGCGTGTCACGCGATGTATGGCATCGATTGCCATCGGGCGAAAACTGCCCTCCACTCGAAGGCGGTGCGATGAAAACCATATGGTTTTGGAAAAACGGCGCACAACTGGTGGGGTCCACCGGGTTTGATAGGTTCCGCACCATCGGATCTATAGGTTGATTTCAACGGTGGAGATTGCTCGCACTTCAGACTAGCAAAAAAACCTTTGGAAAACCATAAAAACCAAAAGTTTAAATATAAAACAATGATTTTTGCTTTGGGCGGAGGAAAAGTGGCTTGGTGCCCGATCGCGGGGCCGTTGGGCGGATGGAGAAACATATGGCCAGGGCTTAAAGAGGAGGGGGCTAATCGCATATCGAGAGATCGGGTATGGAATTTTCAATCAACCCATTTGATTTATGCGATGTGATGGGTCCTGGGACTTTAGCTCTTGGTTTTTCTCAAAGAAAGCATGAAATCTGGAGTTTATAACAAAGGAGGCTGATCGCATCGGGTTCTAAAGTATAAAGGCTCATCGCATCGCAACTTTAGAATATGGAAAGACATGTGCACTTGGATATTTGCGATGCGATAAATGCTCCTTGATTTGGCACTTCGTCCCAGGGTGTAGGCATATGATCGGAAGTGGTTAAAAACTTAGTCCAAAGGGGCTTAAACCCTTATGCACAAACATATGTTTTTTATGATTTTCAATGGTTTTCAAAGGGTAATTGAAGGTTTTGATAGAGTTTGAAAAGGGGTTTTAAACTTTGCAAAGGAAATTTTATGAAGGGGAGATGAGGGAAACGGAAAATAGAGGAAGATGATGGGAAAAGATGAAGGTTAGTTTCTGAGTGGGAGAAGGGGATTTTGCAATAGTCTTTCTCATAGAATTTTGAGCAGAATTTTCTGGGCTTGAAATGGGAACAACAACGAAGATTGAAATAAGGATATGATGTCTTCCAAAGGCTTCAAGAGATACACTTTTAGCAATAAAACTATCTCTTGGAGGCTGAACAAATGTTTTGGCCACCTTTTGATGGAACAAATTTTATAGGTGGCCAACAGTGGCTCCACTTGGGGATGGTGCCTTCTTGAAGGCATCAAGCACTTCAGACCTACATTCTCTGGGAGGTCGACCTGTGCCTACTCCATTATGTTCTCTGGGAGGCTGATCAGTTGCCTAATCCATTGGGTTGCCTTTCTTTCTGTGGATGATCTTCTGAAAACATATTAGCAACCAACAAAGCAACGGATCTTCATCAATACAACTTTCTACCTACCCAATCCTATTGATCTAACATTTTTTCCTTCATTAGAGTGCACTTAGATTGGAAAAATATTTTCACAACATTTTATCCTTTTGAAAGCAGGAAATCTAATCTATTTCTACTCCTTATTCCTCCATGAACTCATATTAAGCAGTTGAGCCCATATGATTCTCTACCTAATCTACCATCTGTTGGGATTAAACTCTCCAATAGATTTTCATTCTCTAAATTCTAAAACATCAATTTAAAAATAGTCAAGTCAAGATTAAGTTGTTTGACTTGCTGTGATCTATGGCATAAAAACAAGCTGCACATAGACATTTATTTTGCAGAAAATTTTTAAAACAAAAATGATGAAGGCTTAAGATCTAAAAGTTCCTGCACTTCCTTCACCTTTTTTACAGCTCTGATTTGACTCTTATTGAGCTGTCTTTCCTTTTTCTCTGGTTCATATTTGAGATGATTAGAACCATATTTTTACATCTTTCTGACTCAGAAAATAAAACATATTTGATTCATCTCTCTTTGGAAACCGAGGTTCAGGTTTTGAACATGTTTGAACCTTTCATTTCTATCCTAATCTACCCACTGATAAGCCAAGATTAAACAGTTTGGAAAATCAAATTCACTATCCTATCAGCAGTAAATTTAAAACTAATTAGTCAGGATTAAAAAGTTTGACTAATTAGAAGTCTGTTATTTAGGAGTGGCATTTAAGCTTGCACACTTTCAGAATTTATTTCTCTTTTTTGGTATGGGGCTGTACCTTTCTTGTTTTCACAATCGGCCCTCTTTTCTTTTCTTTTTATTGTTTTTGTACCTTTTCTTTTATGAGACTGAAAAAATAAAATGGTATTTATAATGGAAATGAAAGCTTTAAAATCAAACTCAGCAGTAGTAATTCTTAAGGACCCTTCCATTGACAGGACCCCCAAACAAATCTGTGCCATCTAACTCTTGCAGAAAAAAGGCATTAGGACCAACGATGGACTGGATGATGTAAGGACCTTGCCACAGACTGTCAAATTTACCATGTTTACCCTTATCCTCTCTTTTGGAATCCCATTTGAGTACCTTATCTCCAATGCTGAAAACACAAGCCTTTGTTCTTTTGTCGAACAACTTCTTTATGTTTTCATGCACCTTCTAAGCCCTATTGTAAACCTCTTCCCTTGTCTGTTGGAGATGTATTGTATGAATGATCCTCCTAATGATACTGTCCTCTTTTGACTATATTTCTTGGATTAATTTTATTACTGGTACAACTAGGCTGGTAGGAAACACTGCATCTGCTCCATAAACAAGATGGTAAGGGGACATTGCAATGGACTTTTGTGGTCAATCGGTCTACCCACAGAGCATGCACCAACTTGTTATGCCATGATTTTTTGTTCTCTTCAAGCAGCTTCTTGATGATGGTCACCATAATTTTATTTTATGATTATGCTAGCCCATTACCTTGAGGGTAGTAAGCAGTAGAATGACCAAGTGTAATCTGATACCTGTGACAAAAATCAATCATCTTTTTGGAACAAAAAGCAGCAGCATTATCAGTAATAATCTTCCTAGGGCATCTAAATCTAGACAAGATATGGTCTTCAAGGAATTTTATAATGAAAAAATCTATGGCATTCCTAGAAGGGATGGATTCAATCCATTTTTTGAAGTAGTCAGTGGCTATGAGAATCCATTTTTGTTGGGCAGACGAAGCCGAATGGATTTCCCCTATGAAATCTAGGCCCCACTGTTGGAAAGGAGCTTCAACAGTGATAGGTTGTAATGGTAAGGGAAGAAGTTTTCTTTTGCCTTGAAAAATCTGGCACTTGTGACAGGCAACTATCATTTTGTGGACATCCTAGAAGAGGGTGGGCCAGTAATAGCCAGCTCTAAGGATTTTATTGGCTGTGGTTTTCCAGTAAAGATGGCCTCCACACTCTCCTTCATGGAATTCATGCTTGATCCTTTCTGCATCAACTTCAGGAAAACATTTAAGGCAATAAACCATCAGCATTTTTCCAAAATAAACATTCATTTAAAATGCAATAGTTCCTAGTTTTCAATTTCAAAAACCTTGCCTTTTTTTTTGATAAATTAGGAGGAGCATTAAGATTGTGAGCACATACAAGATATCAGTGTACCAAGGTGAGTTTTGAAACTGCCTTTCGACAGTGGGAGCAGGTAATTCTTCCTGTTCATCGAAGGCATCTACCATGTTAATGTCAAGGGCTTGTAGATTAGATTCAGCCATTAATTAAGCTAAGCCCTGACCTTTAATAAGTTTGGTTGGTCTGATTTCCAAGTCATACTCTAATATAGCAGCAATCCATTTACCCCTCTTTCCATCTGGGTCTTGGGAAAATATGTCTTTTACCACTATATTGGGTACATAGGCAATGATGTGGGAATGTAGAATATACACCCTAAAGTCCTTTAAGGCCTTTACCAAAGCATATGCCCGTTTTTCTATTATGTTATATTTCAAGGGTGCATCCCTTAAAGCCTTGCTGAAAAAAGCAATGGGTTGTTCCTATCCTTCTGGGTTTTTCTGCAACAGGACTGTAGCCACAGTATGCTCTGAGGAAAAGGAGAAAATAAGGAACTCTTTTGAAAAGTCTGGGCTGATTAGGACTGGTGCCCAGGTGAGTGCATGTTTTACCAATTCAAAGGATTTTTGGTTTCTATAGTCCACTTCACGCCTACATCTTTCTTGAGCACATTAGTCATGTTTCTAAGGAGCTCTGCTAAGTTGGGAATAAACCTCCTTAAGAAGTTAATCTTTCCAATAAAGGAGTACAATTATTTTATGTTCCTTGGTTGGCTAATTTGTAGTATTCCCTCAACTCTATTTGGATCTATTTTAATCCCTTCTTCTGATATGATATGGCCAAGGAGTTTACCTTCCTGAAGGCCAAACACTGTCTTTTTGGGATTTAGAGATAACCCAAACCTTCTACACTTTTCAAGGAATTTTCTTAAATGTTTTAGATTCTCTTCATCGGATTTGTAATAAATTGTTTTGTCATCAAGGTAAATTACAATGAAGTGCCCTATCTCCTCTAAAAATGCAATGTCCATGGCCCTTTGGAAAGTGGCCCTAGAATTCATTAATCCAAAAGGAATTTTCACATACATGAAAGTGCCCCAAGGAGTGGTGAAAGTTGTCTTGAGTTGGTCTTCTGGGAGTACTAAAACCTGGTTATACCTTGAAAAACCATCTAATAGAGAAATCCTCTTTGAACCAACTACCCTCTGTAGAATGTGTTCCATTTTGGGTAAAGGGTAATTGTCTTTTAATGAGGCTCTGTTAATGTTTCTGAAATCAATGCACAATCTGATTTCTCCTATATTTTTCCTCACGGCTACAAGGTTAGAAACCCAATCTGAAAACCTCACAGGCACAATGATTCCTGCCTCATACATTTTCTTGATTTCCTTTTCTATTAGAGGCAGTTGTATTGGATTAATTCTACACAGTTTTTTCTTAAAGGGTTTTTGGTTTTCTTTCAAAGGGATCTTGTGCTAGATGATTTCTGTATCGTAGGCTTTCAAGTATTCATAGCTCCAGGAAAACACATCGACAAACTCTTTAAACAGGTCAACCTATTTCCTTTTCATGTCTGGTGACAAGGACTTAGCCAATTTAATCATTTTTGGTTGATCCTCGGTGCCTATGTTGCATTCCTCAACCTCAGACTCTGTGTATTCTATTATGGGCGTCTTTGCTACATCGTTAAAATCAAAGAGGTATTCTAATGGTGCTAGCCCCCTAGGTATGTTCTTGTCTTTTGACGACAATACCTAAATGTCTTCATTTTTGGTGTCCTTGTATTCTTTAGTATGAGTGTCAAGTTCTTTATTTAACATGTTGATTTCTAAGGGACCAGATGGTTTTTCTTTTTCAGGGGACTTTTTGTTTAGGCGATTTTCATCAGATTTAGAATCTGAATCAGATGACTCAAATTCGTTCTTGCCCAACAAAAAATCCTCTATCTATTTGTCACCTTCAAAGACCTGCCAATATTTTTCATTATCTGGCACTGCTGGTCTAAACTTAATTTGAGTTGTACAGTCTTTGGTTTCAAATGGCGTTAAGCATGTTCTAGCCGCAAAAGCTAAATTGTGTGCAGCAATATTTCTTTTTCTTGGAACAAAAATCAATTTGGACTCCTTAAAAGTTTTTAAAAGGTCCATGACATCGTTTAGATAAGCTCTAAGCCTGGGATGATTTCGTTATATTCCCCATTGAATTGTTTAATGACTAGTTTTGAATCCCCATACACATTAATTCTTGTGGCTCCTAACTTTTTTAATAGATGTAAGCCTAAGAGAAGGGATTCATATTCTGCTATGTTATTGGAACACTGAAAGGTTAATTTGCAGGAAATGTTTTCTATGTGGTTGTTTTCAGTGTTGATAATCTAGAAACCTACACCAGCATTACTCTTAATGCATGACCCATCAAAATAGATACTCCATAGAGGACTATTTTCGGTTTCATCTTCTTCAACCAACGTGCTCAAGGGTTGTTGTGAAATCTCAGCACTTAGTTGTATTTGTTTCACCTCCTCAGATTTGTCATGGAGTTGAGCATGAGGGGCAGTCTGTTGTTTTCCATCTTAGCTTTGTTCACTCTGGTCGGTTGTTTCAACATGCTGTTCCAGAGTTTCTCTCTCGTTTTCTTCCATATCTAGAACTACATTTATTTCTAGATTTGGGGTCTCTAACTGTTTATCTAAGTCACTATGTTCTGGCTCTGACTGTTTTGTGGGTTCATTATTGCAAAAAATAAACGAATCTAGGTCAGTATGGACAGAATAAATGGGAGAATTTTCAGGATTTTCTAGGCTACTGACCATGAATTTCATGTGTGACTCTCTGTACAGTCTTCTGAGTTGGCTAAAAACAGGAATAGTGGCATATGTCCCGTCCATCTGTATGGTACCTTGCAGCTTGGCACCCCATGATCTTGAAAATAACATGCCATACTTAGGAGGCACATCAGCCACCACAACATCCATCACCATGCACTTGGCTGGGATTTGGGTCAAAGTCACACAAAGGTCTTTGATCAGGCCAAGGCACTTTACTCTGTTTGAATCAAAATAATATAAATACTTGTAGGGTTTGGTTATTTCTAATCCTAGCCTTTCCATTATCACCTTTGGAATAAGGTTGTGTGAGGCTCCAGAGTCATGTATAGCATTATGCAGAATCTTGTCATGAACATTAAAACTCACATAAAAGGGAGGTACAGGTCCCTCTTGATATATACCTTCAATCTTAGGACCAAAAATGAACTCTGGCTAGTCATCATTAATATTGACTGATTCATTATTATCCTCAATATTTAAAGCCTTCAAAATTTGGGTCCTATATACATTCTGGGCAGCTAACTCAGTCAGGGGAACAGAGATTCTGATATTTGAAATTTCCTGCTCTAGGCTAAAAAGAATCTGGTTCTTTGATGAACTAGTCTCAGCCTTACTAGCTCCCAGTCTATCAGCAACATCAGCTTGTTGATTTGTTCTACTCGTTTTTGACAAAATGGTCTTAACAAGAGTACTAGCTGAAGTGGTAGTACTACTAATGTCTGCACTCTGTTTTTCATTATTTTGAGTGCCTTTCTCTCTATCTCTATCTCTATTCACAGCTTCTGTTTTATCCTTTTGTTTGACAATTTTAGGCTTGGTTGTAGTGTTGCTTTGTGAATTTTTGTCAGAGGTTTTGGTTTTGGGATTTTGTTGACTAGTTTTTCTTCTAAGGTCATATTCTTTTTGAGGCTCTATGATGACATTTTCCATGTCCTGAAAATAACTTGCATTATCATCTTTGTTGTCATCATAAGGGGTATGAAAACCTTGTTCCTTATCAAAATGAATCTCAAAGTCATCATTATCTACTCCCAACATGTTGATATCGTCTTCCTATATTATCTCCTATATTTCCTCAACCTCACTTATATAGTTTTGATGAAAGGGAGGAGTGATTTGTTGATCATCTTCCCTAGGTTTGTTTGGAGATTGGTTCCTTCTAAAATTCTGATTTTGGATCTGGTTCTTGTTTTGAGGAGCAGTTTGGTTTTGACTTGCTTGTGCTCTCTCAAGGATGCTAATTTTCCTCATCATCTCCTCCATCATTCTTTCCATCTTTGAGTTGGAAGTAGAAGGGACATTTTCCTCTCTGAAGGATACTCTCTTTTCAGTTTTCATTCTTGCTCTCTTCTCCATCAAGTTGACTTCCACAGAAAGAGCACCTTTTTGCATATCTTCAAGAGTTGCAAAATCTCTCTCTCTCAGCTGATATGCCGTCTCAGGGTCAAACCATTCGGGAAACTTGTTTAAATATGAGCCTTGTGGAGGTTTTAGTTCTGGGGAAAGTGCATTATACACACTATTGAATCCTTGCACACTTTCCCAGGTGTCTCTATGGATATTTTTATAGTCAGAAAGGACTTGGAGAGGGTTTTTCTTTACTTCCCATTTGTTTAAGAATGTTTGATGGAAGGCTTTCAGATCACGGATACTATGGGGGGTTAAACCTTTGAACCATTTCCTCACTTCTCCCCCTAAGCTCTGAGCAAATAACCTAATTTTGACGGAATCATCATCAATTTCATTTCTGTCAAAGTAGGCATTCATCTTATCCACATGTTGTGATGCAGTTGTAGCATTGTTAGCATCATATAATGGAATTTTGGACTGATAGTCCTGTGGAAGATTGACTAGTGGTACAGGAAGGACTAGGGGAGCATACCATGCGGCCATGGTAGGAGGTGGGGGTGGATTTACAAGAGGGACAGTGGGCTGAAGTGGGGTGGTTTGAATAGTGGATGTAGGGTGAGCAGAAGTGGATGGACCAGGAATAGACTGCTGAGTTGATCTTGGATGAGGGGCACCTAAGTTGTGAAGAAAATGAAAATCAGGAGGTGTTGTCTCTCTGCTACCAATATGTTAACTTGTTTTCGGGGATGATAGTGAAGACTCATAATCTAACTGATCTAAATCACCAAGAGACCTAGTTCTGAATGGATTTACTAAATCAACTTGAGATTGTTGTAGAGTTGAAAGATTTTCAAGGACTAAATTAGCTCTCAAGGGTTATCTGAAAAAAGTTGATAAATTAATCTTAGGAGACTTCCTAAGGATACTTTCTGGGTTATCAACTATCTTAGGTGGATCAAGTTCAGGATAGGCTCTATTGTGAATATTTCTAGAAGCCACTATGTTGTGTCTTTTCAAATCCAAATAAATAAGATAAGTTCAACCAGGTATGAAAATCCTTAAGAGGTTAACTACTCTGTTTTGGAAAAATTTCAATCCTACAGTCTTGTGACCGAGTTTGACAAATATTACAATGATAAGGGTTCTTCCTAGTGGAGTCTTAAGGTCTGCTCAGGATTGTGGAGTCGCCAAGTGGAAGTTTTTAGCTCTTTTCCGAGGCAAAAGGTCTTATGGTCCACCACCATGTTTATTTGATACCAATCTGAAATATTTTTAGGTTTTATGAGTTCTTTTTCAATTGAGTGGTTTTTAAGAATATCCTAACTCTGTTTCAAAACTTAGCTATGGTTATGAGACAAAGAAAGCCTACTCTTATGGCTAAGACAACTGATTTTCAAGGTTGGATAAAGTCTTAGGAGAATCCTAGGGTTTACCTAGTTTGTCACTGATTCAAACAAGTTTTATCATGATGAACATTCTTTGGGTAGTGCTTGAAAAGGCTGATTTTTACTCTCAAGGTTTTATGAAGCTTTTTCTAGGAACTCAAACCAGAGATTGACTGGGAGGGCATTCACCAGACATGTCACCCCTGAAAGAGGATGAGATCCAGAGGCTACATGGCCCTTTCTAGACTCTGTCTAAGAGTGTGGGAGAACACAACAAAGGTATAGGGTTTGGAGTCCCCAGTGGAGTCGCCAGAAATGTTAGGAATCTGTAATTTTAGTAGATTGGTAAGAATAAAATTGTAGAAGCAAAATTATTTCAACCAACTTTGGGATTCTAGGATCTAGCCCTCCTGAATCCATAGAGTGATATCTCTATGAATGAGTTTAAAGATGTGATCTTTAATAGCTGAAATTATGATATTAGGCTAGTTATGAAGAGCTTGGATTTTGTTTGTTTTGTTTTGGTTGGGAAAGGACATGATGAAGGTGAAGGAAGTTTCAAAAATGAAGGGTGAAGGTATCTGTAGATGAAAGAATGATTTGGCTGACAGAAAGGAAAAGACAATTTTAACCCATTGGGCTATGGATTCATAGGAGGATTTTAATTGGACAACAAGGTTCAAGCAGGATCCATGGGGCAATTCACTTATGTGAAAGGATATCTTAAGGTGATTTTATGGAATGAAAGAGATAGGAAATGAAGAACAAACAAATGATGATATAGTAAATAGCCTAGGATCAAGTAAGTTCTTTTAAACTATCTTGCTTCAGCATGTACTTAAAGAAAAACATAAGAGTATTCTAAGATCAGGTTAATACCTTTAAACTAGCCTACTTTGAAGTACTTTCAGTTAGAAAACATTAAAAGAAATTTGAACAACTTAAGATCAGGTAAATGCCTTTAAACTACCCTGCTTTCAGCATATTCAATGAGAGAAACATAAAAGTATTCTGAGATCAGGTTAGTGCCTTTAAACCAACCTGCATTGAAGTAATTTTAATAAGAGAAAATTTTCAAAACAGTTGAAAAGCTTAAGATTAGGTAAGTGCCTTTAAACTACCCTGCTTTCAACATATTCAATAAGAAAACCATAGATAACAGTGACAAAGAGCAATTTAGATCAGGCAAGTGCCTTTAAACCAACCTGTATTAATGTACTCTTCAAAGAGAACTTTCGAATGATGAAAACATAGACAATAAAGCTTTAAGTAAGAGTAGGGTACTGTTGAGAGTAAATCCTAGCTCTATGTTTGCTGCTCTTTATCAGAGAAAATGAACAAAGTGGAAACATTAAGCAAAATAACAATTGACAGTGAGGAACAAATCACCATTGACAAAAATCAAGATCCCATAAATCATCAGCTTGTATTTGATGTTCAAACGAGTTACAATCAGCAAGCCCAGTGGGTCTTTACAACTTCAAACTTCTCATATCAGCTTACGTATCTTCAAGGTGCAAACAAGGCATCAATAGCTTCAGAAACTATTACATATATTCAGATGTCTAGAGACCAACATTTTCTCATCTTCTACAGAAGTATTTATAGAAGAATGAAGAGGTGGGAGGCTTTCCCAAGGGTCAAGTATTATTAATTATGTAATCAATGCAATTCCTGGCCTTTGGGAACTAGGCAAGGCATAAGGTGGGAATGTAATCATTTATAACTCCGCTTCATAACTCTGATTGTGTCTTTCAAGGCCTAATGATTGAAAATATTTGCTTCTGGACTGTTATTTAACCTTTAAAATATTTTTTCCCACAATTTGGAGATAAGACCCTTGATTAGTATTATTTGTTCGGCAGCCTTTGATTTTCTATGAGGCTGTAGGTTCCTGATCATTAAATTCAGCTTCTGATTGAATATTTTCAGGCACAGGTGTCACTATGGTAGCTGAGGAATCAATTTTCCACAGATTTTGGCGGTGGAGGCATTCCTGCTTGATAAAACAATTTAGGTTTTCTGTAAACTATGTTTTATTTGGGGATTAGGCTTTTGATAAGCATATTAGACGTAATCCCTGTAAAATTTTCTCTAATCCTCTGTTCTGATACATTTTGGTCTTCGACACTGATACCTTTTGACTGTGTTAAATCCATGGTTTTCTTACTGATATGCAGGGCTGCGCAGAGATGAAACGACATCGAAGCCTTATAAAACACTGATGATATGTGAAATTGAAAACCCCTGTGAATGATTTCCCTGATGAATCGAAGGCAAGAGGATCGTCACCCTCAGCCTGTGAATTTTCCTTAGTATGGCGGAAAAACATTAAACTCTGTAAAATACAAACAAAAGTTATAAAATCCTGCGTATATAGTTTGAATACTTCATAGGAAGTGTGGAAGGAGCAAGGCTGTTGGATGGCATCATCCAACGGTCGAGATTAATCAGGAGGGATCGTGGAACGGGCGAAGGAAAATTGAATCTAACCCGTCGATCGTGCAAAGATCGACGGTCGGGAGCAAAATTTGAAAGTCAAACGGAGAGGTCGGGTGATGAATTGTGGGTCATCGATCTGCAGATTAGATCGACGGCGGAGATGCCGTTGCCACATGTACGATAGCCTGGTTATTGTGTGCGCATCTTCGTTAACCATCGGACAACTTCGGCAAGCGATCACTGTTGCATGAGTGGGCCCAGATCGGACGCAATATCGTTGGGCGTTCTGGTCCGAACGATTATGCGCGTTGGATGGTGGTTTCTGGAATAGTGTCCAGGACGCATGTCACATGATGTATGGCATCGCTGGCCATCGGGAAAAAACTGCCCTCCGCTCGAAGGCGGTGCGATGAAAACCATATGGTTTTTGGAAAAATGGCGCATGGCTAGCGGGGTCCATTGGGTTTGATAAGTTCCGCACCGTCGGATCTGTAGGTTGATTTCAATGGTGGAGATTGCTCGCACTTCGGACCTGCAAAAAACCCTTTGGAAAACCATAAAAACCCAAAGTTTAAATATAAAACAATGATTTCTACTTTGGGCGGAGGAAAAGTGGCTTGGTGCCCGATTGCGGGGCCGTTGGGCGGATGGAGAAACATATGGCCAGGGCTTAAAGAGGAGGGGGCTAATCGCATATCGGGAGATCTGGTATGGGCTTTTCAATCAACCCATTTGATTTATGCGATGCGATGGGCGCTGGGACTTTAGCTCTTGGTTTTTCTCAAAGAAAGCATGAAATCTAGAGTTGATAACAAAGGAGGCTGATCGCATCAGGTTATAAAGTATAAAGGCTCATCGCATCGCAACTTTGGAATATGGCAAGACAAGTGCACTTGGATATTTATGATGCGATAAACACCCCCAGAGTTGGCACTTGGTCCCAGGGTGTAGGCATATGATCAGAAGTGGTTAAAAACATAGTCCAAAGGGGCTTAAACCCTTATGCACAAACATATGTTTTTTATGATTTTCAATGGTTTTCAAAGGGTAATTGAAGGTTTTGATAGAGTTTTAAAAGGGGTTTTAAACTTTGCAAAGGCAATTTTATGAGGGGGAGATGAGGGAAATGGAAAATAGAGGAAGATGATGGGAAAATATGAAGGTTAGTTTCTGAGTGGGAGAAGGGGATTTTGCAACAGTCTTTCTCATAGAATTTTGAGCAGAATTTTCTGGGCTTGAAATGGGAAGAGCAATGAAGATTGAAACAAGGATATGATGTCTTCCAGAGGCTTCAAGAGATACACTTTTATCAATAAACTGTCTCTTGGAGGCTGAACAAATGTTTTGGCCACCTTTTGATGGAACAAATTTTATAGGTGGCCAACACCAACAAAACCCCCAAAATCAAAATCAAACTCTTTTACTTGTATACCTAGCCTAAAATTAGCCTTTATTTCAAGTCATCTCAAGCCTTATTGATTATCTTTGCTGAGATTGACCCGGAGAGAGCCCTCTCTTGATCTGGTAGGGCTAGCTACCAGACTGAGCATGGTTTGATGTTACCCTGAACTCTGCCTTCTTTCAGCCTGAGGTAGATTTAGGCCATAACACAAAGCACAACAAAAATTCAAGCATAAGAGTGTTGAGGAAAAAGTTCGGATATTGCCAGGTAATAAATCACAAAAAAATTACCCCACAACTTCCCATGAATATAAATCATAAAAAGAATACAAGTAGAGACCAAAACTAAAGCCACAGGAAATATTGGAAGTTGGATGAGAAAGGCAGCCCTATCATGGCACATGGAGCACAACTTAGATGAACTTCATAATGGCCAAATTAAACTTCTTACTAGAATTGCTGAAATTGGGTCAATTAACTTGGAGGTAAACTTCCATAATCTCAAAACTCTAGCTTTTGTAATCACTATTTCCAACATTGATCTCATGGAGACATCGATCTCATACTCACCCAAAACATTCGTTGGAAGGGTTTCTCCCATGCTAACCTAGATGGATGGCATTTCTTCTCTTTCATGCAGTGGTGTGGGGGACAAAGCTACCCTCTTCTAGAAAATGAAAAGAGCTACATTGCGTTCTCCAAACATGAGAGCAACATCAAGAGCATCCAGTTTGGAAGAGGTTGGAACCCATAAAACTTTCCTGCAACAGACTAAAGCCAGTGGTCACACTAGCCTTGGTATCTATTACCATATAATAAGAGGTTCAAGTTGTGCTTATCACCACAGAGAGCTTATCATGTCAAGTTAGGCTCACAAAGGGATCTGCTATCACAGAAGAAGCATTTCCTTCCACAACTGAATCCTTATACTTACAGCACACTTGAATACTTGCATGTGCACCCAACACTCAAAACCGAGTAGGGCATAGGTTTCCTCTTCAAGATGGGAAACCTTGGCTATTAATTTTCTAGGAAACCAAATTATTAGAGTTGATTTTGGGTAAGATTCACCAGAAAATAATTTTGCAATGGGTAGTTGTATAGTAGTCCCATTGCTTGTATTCATTGTTTTTTGAATTTTGGAAAACTCAATATCTATGAATTTGTCTATCAGGTGTCTGTTTAAATTGGATCTCCGATGATGAAGTCTGACAGACTTCCATTCATTTTCCAATTTTTTTGGTTTCTTATTTTCTTTTTATTTATTGCATTGCGAGGGAAACTTAACCAGCCAATGCACTCTCAAATTTTCTTCTTCACAATAAAAACCGAAGTTCCTTTTTCTACCCATTCACTTCCAAGGACAACTAGAGTAGATTTTATTTGATGATCTGCATCAGAGGTAGTGGTGCTGATGGTGACATTCAAAATTCTCCAGAATTCTCTAGGTAATTTATCAAAGAACTCACCTTCTGCAGTCACACTGTCACTGTTATTTTCTTTTTCTCTGATGCTACCATTGAATTTTTTTCCTCATGCATGCTATCTCTTCTTCAAGGTTTCTAGGTCTTGAATTTGTTTCCTCCATATCAGACTTCAAATTGGATGCTTGGCCAATGAATGAATTCTGTTTCAATAGAAAGCCTAGAGAAGAATCTTGGTCCTCACACTTTCTACTTTCATGTGGAGATGGTTTCTTGCTGTTGCTGATGTTTTTTTTCTAATGTGAGAGCCCTAGTGCTACTGCTTCTTGGTGGCTGCCTTGTCATCTAAGTAGTGGGTGTATGGTTGGTGATCTGAGGAGTGGGTGTACGGTTTGCCTACAATTGATGTATGCACATGGCTTGCACTATCATTCGGTATGGCATGAATTCGTTCTGAACTGCATGAAGAAAAGTCTCATGTGATAGCTTCTGCAAATTGAGGGTTCTATACATCTCCAATCTCTCTGCATTTGATGTCTATAGATGGTTCTGCCATTTGAAACAAGAAATTATTTAAACTATATAATTCTAAAGGGATAGAGACTAGAAACAAGAAATCAGTTATAATCTCTATAATATAGAATGGATAAAATTTGAAAATAGAGAACATGAAGAAACTAATTGGCCATCCGTATTTCCACCATTGGATAGAAATAGAAGAAAATTCAAATTATCATCTTTATTTTATTTATATCGTTGATTCTAGAAATATTTTGAAATTTGAAAACCAAAGACAAATTCATGGATAAAATTTGAAACTAAATAATATCAAGAAACTAATTGGCTATTATTATTTCTACCATTGCATAGAAATAGAAGAAAATTAAAATTACCATCTTTATTTTATTTAGATAGTTGATTTTGGAAATATTTTGAAATCTGAAAAATAGAGACAAATTCAAGAAGATGGGCACTTTGTATTATGCAGCAGATAATTAAGACTTCATACCTTTTCCATCCAATTCAAATGCAGGTACGAAAGATACTTATTGTAAGAGGATACTTAGAATAAATTTCATCTTTTTCACCATGGTAAGAATTTCAAATTTTACCATTTCTACACTTCTAGAATCCAATTGGATTATTGGTTTAGAAATTCTAATACCTGTTTTGATCATTTTAACAAAAAAATATTGACAAATATATTAAAACAAAATTGACCATAAGGAAAATCACCCCTACCCAATCACTAGAAATTTACTCTGTCCTGCTCCCCACCCAAAAGCTAAAAAGGCAGAAAGATAAATTAAATTCAACCCAGAGCCAACAGAGCCAACAAATCAAAGAGTGAGCCACTCAAGCAAACATAACATCTACCCCATATAACATGCAATATTCCACTATCTATTTGTTCATTTAATAAGATCTACTTTGTCATCCACAATCTTGACAGGAATATTTTATGTACCTTATTCATTGGCAGAAAACAAATGAATCGTTTTCCAAAACATGGCCTGCAATCAAAGTATGTGTTGACAGAGACAGTGCCATTAGGTTGGTGGTATAGAATCAATGGAGACCAAAAATCCAATAAATGAACTGAGTTGGCTTGTTACTGGCCCTACTTTTTCCATATATATTTGAAAGTGTGTAAGAGAATGTTCTTACATCTTACAGTATTATGTTATCAAAGAAGAGCCACTATATAGAACCATTACAAAATTGTTGAGTTATAGATAGTATTCAACCATGAAACTCTCAAATCAAGGATCAAATAATCATTCGTGTTGGCTCAGAAAATTTCCCATCCTTTGTAAGGGGTTATTTACACCTTTTCCCCAATGATAATTCTCTACATGCACTACCATTCTCCATGATGTGGTCACTGCACAAGACTCAATTCAATTCATATAGAATTTAGAAGGAAAATTTGTGCATTCATTTGGTCTGCAGTCATGCTTGTTGGAACAAGCACAGAGCTTCCTAAACATGACCTACCAAAGAGCTTGATGCTTCTAATAGTGAGGTATTCATAACTTAGAAAAACACCCAAAAGGAGAACCATCAACATATTCATATATAGGATGAAAATAATGCATTCATTCGTGTTGGCTTAGACAATTACCTGTCCTTCGTAAGGGGTTATTTGCACATTTTCCCCAATGATAATTATCTACATGTACTATCATTCTCCATGATGTGGTCACTGCACAAGACTAAATTAAGTTCTTATAGAATTTAGAAGGAAAATTTGTGCATTCATTTGGTTTGCAGTCATACCTGCTGGAACAAGCACAGAGCTTCCTAAACATGACCTACCAAATAGCTTGATGCTTCTAATCTTGAGGTACTCATAACTTAGAAAAACACCCAAAAAGGAGAACCACGAACATATTTAGATATAGGATGAAAATAATGCATTCAGAAAAGTTTCCTCTTATCAATTGGATCAGCCACAAGCCCAATCAATATGTGATGATGGTCGTAATAACAACCAATTTTGTCCCAAATTTGTTTATGAAAGTAATTGCTAAATTCCAGAAGTTGCAGATCTAGTCTTATAGAATTTTTTTTAAGGCAGATTTGGTTCAAATTACATGTCCACGTAATACTCTTGGGATAGTACAACTTTGAACCATATTAATCCTTTGGGGGCTTATCTATCAAAGTTCAATTTACCTTTCATATTCAATTTATCAATTCATCAAGCTTTTGATATGACAACATGAGCATTCTATAAACACATTAAAGACAGTAAAATGAAATGTATTTTTTCTAAATTTAGGACACCTCTATCTTCACACCGAAGGGTTCATCTACATATGTACAAAAATTCCTATTTAATCGCCCATAATTCAAACATGTAAGGTTTTACTGATGTATCTTGACAATTACATTGAAGTTCAAAGGTCACAAGAGGGTATTCTTAAAGAACACAAACCATTGATATGGATATCCAATGGTAGAATAAGGTTTGCATGGGTAGAATTATCCCAAGGGGTGCTAAGCCAATTGTCGCCAATGTTGCTGGTCATTTGGCTAGTTCCAAGCCAGTTGATGCCCAGTTTGAATAACACTGGATTAAGCACACTAGTATATACTGACAGGTTTACTAGGGATGCCATCTAGGAATGTGGGGAAGCATCCCTTGGGTCTCCTCAATGTTTTTACTTGGAAAAATAAAAGGATGCATCACGAATGGAAACAAACATTATGTTCATTGAATTAAATATTTAAAACAGTAATCTCATAAACCATGCAGCATAGAACCTTTAATAAATACAAATGCCAAAGGTTGATATGCATTGTAATGTTTGCAAATGTGATTTTAAATATACATAATGTGAGGAGGATACCTCACTTACTAAACCTGTAATGTTTGAGAGCCAAATTTAGCCAATGGTTCTCTTGAGATATGCATTCCTATTGAAGAATCAATGTATTTCTCTAGTAGATCACAATTAATTTCTTGCTTCTTCCATAATAGGAAAATGCAACAAACAAAAAACACTGTAAGAATTAATTTCCTTAATTAGGAGGCTCAAGAAATATAGGAAATCATTTGACTGAAAGTGTAGTTGAACACTAGAAAACGCGTAGGTAGGACAGAGCAACAAAAATGAGGAAAATCTCTCAACAGGAAACATGAATTCATGTGTTCAGTTATCATTGTCTAAATATTAAGCGTGTTCTCAAAATATTCTTTCTCTAATGGATCAAAATTTGAAAGGAAGAAAAATAAGGTACATTAGTTGTGTGAAAGGTAATTACTAATTATAAAGGAAACAAGATTAAACTGTGACATGTTTCTTGCTATAGCCATTGCAATTCTATCAGAATTTTTTGAAATTTCTTTAGCAATTACAGGTCCCTGAGATGATATTTCTTTGCCAACATTTTGATAGAGTGCTATAAATAAGTCATTTTTAGATACTGGCATCACCATATGCTGCATGACATTAGGTGCTCTGCTAACAATATCCTTAAGTCCCGCGTGCATTCTGTCAGTATATCTTTCAAGGTGTCTTTCAAGGTGCTTCTCAATTGATGACTCAAGTCGATGGCTCTCTTCAATGATTGAGGTCTCCACTGAAAATGAAACTTGCTTCTAAAATTCTTCATTCATCTTGCCCAACTGTAGTTTACAGGTTCTTAGTGATCAGAACCTATAAATCATCTAAATAAATACAAAATTTATTCAATCCCATGCAAAAAAGAAAGGAAAATCAAAATCAATCAGAAACCAACTGGTGCAAATGATGAAAGTAAAAAATATTAAAGTTGGATTAATTTAAATGGAAATTACAGTGTCTAATGATGCTTGCATTGAGGAAGTGCATAGAGCTAGTGTTTCAAGTGGGTTGAGAATAACTGACTCGCTAGTTTGTCCTAAAAAGGACATGTTCATCACTGCAGTACTATTTTCCATTTCCACCCATTGGATTTGTTCAGATTCAACACCCTAAAAAACTCCTAGGACACTTAGATTGTGCAACGTTACCCATCAAATTTCCATTTTCAATGAATTCTGGTAGGATTTTAAAGAAATTAGACTGGAAAAATCTTAAAGGTAAGACTGTTGTCATTATCTAGTTATTCAATTGGAGTGAGGTGTGACTTAAGATTAGTGATTCAATAATTTGCATTATAAGTTGGGAAAACTTGGAATGACTCAACAACAGATCAGTAAGCAAGGAGAATAAATCAGGAAAATTTTGATAGTTCCTAATTCCTTAGCAATATTTTTCATACTGATTTGCAAGCTTCTTACCTTATACACTATTCTTCTTCTTTTTTTGTCCACGGATGCCTATATTATTCATATGTTTAGTTTTTCTTGATCGCCTGTGTTGGGATTGTAACATGATTGCTACTATCATAACTCTTTAATTCCCTATATTGAGTGGTTTTTGATTTCAATGCAGTGAAGAAAAGTATCAACAATTCCAAGTAGATGGAAATTTGTATTACAGATGTGCTACATGTCGTGGAGACTGTTACCAGGTTTTCCTGGTCACATGGTTATGTATATCATTAATTCAAGTGGTTTTCTGATTGCATTCAATTACATATCTGTTTCATACTTTTGGAGAACAGGTTAATGATCTTGGTGATGTTTTTCAAGAGTTTTGGAGGAGGAGGGATGAAACAGAGCAGGAATAGATGACTAAACTTAGGGCTGCTACTAGACTCCCTTCACAACAAGAAATGATATGCCTTTGCCCTTAATCAGATGATGACGAAGAATTCCCGTCCATTCAGCCAAAATATTCTAAATCCATATCCAAGGGTTTAGTTGAAAATACATTTAAAAGTGGAAAGGATCAAATGATGAAGCCAAAGGAATATGGAAAAAAGGCCTCAAAAAATTCATTAGTAAATAAAAAAATTGTTAAGAAGAAAGGATTACAAGTTCAGTCAAATGGTAAAATAGGGGCATTGAATAACAGTTTGCATATATTTCTGTATGAAATGAAAGTAGAAGATAATTCAACACCAAGTCAGGACTTAAATAGTTTGATTTATGAAAACAATGAAGAGGAGTGGTCTCAAAAATCAAATGGGAATAAATTACTTTCTCCTCCCAAAACAAAAAGTTCAGTTAAAGATGGAATATCAGTGGAGGTTGATGACACAATTTTTAAAAGCAACATAGTTGAAAGTGGTTTATTTAGTGGCAAAAAGAATGCCAAAGGTCATTAAATTAGAAGCAGTTCCAAGTCATCTCACAGTCAAATACATGAGAAAGTGGATACACAAACTGAAATGTTTGCTAGCAAGTCTGAGAGCATCAAGAGGACAAATATTGTTATACATCTCCCAGTAAGAGATAAGTACAATAAATATAGATGGAAATCATCCCACCATTTAGCATCAGAGGCTCATAGTAGTCAAAGGGAACAGGGTTCAACAGGTTCATAGGGTGGGTATCTTAATCAAGTACTAATTTGATAGGACATATTAGTACATTTATATTCTTTAACTGTAGTTGTTTGCTTCAAAAGTTGAGTCTGTTTCAGAAGAAAGAATGTGAATTATTATTCATCCACAATAGAAGTGGTATTCTAGGGAACTGAAAGATTGATAGCTATAGGAAAACCGATATCTCCGTGTTGTGGTTATGAGAAGCACTGTTGTATTTACATGAATAATTAGCCCTATTACCTTATTGTTCCAATTTTGAATGTTTTTGTCGAAAAATTAACATTTCAAGGAAAGAAATCATGATCTCTGCCTGTTTTTGAATGACTTCCTGGGTTCATTGTGGATTAGAGATGAGAAATTTAGGTTCTGTAATGATTGAAACTAAATTAGGTTGGAATGAAAAAGTTGCAGGAATTTTTGTGGATGTTAGACCATCTGGCATCAAAATTTCTGATAGAACCTATTCAACTTTATCCTCACCTTTTTACACATTATTTTTTATGAGATGAGAGTTTGGACTATTGGAATTGGAATTCCTCCAATGTAGATGAGGAAAGTTCTGAATTATTTTGTTGAAAATGCCACATGTATGATATATAATGTGCACATATCAAGGCCACATAGGGAGATGTATGTTCACTTAGATAATTACACCTAGGAGCCAAAAATGGGTTAGACAAGAGCTCCTTACTGACATGAGTAAGGAAGGGGAATCCTGTTTGCTTCATTGTTATTAGAACCAGACCAGTGGACTTCTAAAACTGGAAACTAGTGTCAACCAGAAAAAATAGTATGACCCAAAAATACATAAAATATTCAAATTTTGATTAAAAAATAAATATTAATGTACATCCATATGAATCCAAACGATTATACACAAATATGAAAATTTCTCTCATGTATATAGCTAGTAAGGATGCATATAATCAAAATAGAGCACTAAATACAATCCATATCTGAACCAATATAGTAAAACCAAAATAGTTTTTCTCAAGGATTTCACCATGGCTTCCTGATGCTTAGCTTTTCTCTGCCATATGCAAGCTTCTAGTTTCAGCTATTTGACCTCCTCCTCTAGTTCTCTGTTTCTAAGATTGAACTTCTCCATCTCCGAATATTTTTCACTTATTTTCCTCAAGACGCTTTCCTCAATCATAGAAATCATAGATAGATGCCTCTGCCTCTTCTCTTCAAGAGATTGCCTCAACTGATCTGCCTGTGCCCTCAAAAATTGATCAAGCTCTTCTTTCTATTTTTGCAACTGTGATGCTATATGATCTGTTAGAAAATGAAGGGTATAAGATGCATTGCCTCTCATTGCAGATGGTATTGAAGAATTGAATTGTTCATCCTCAAATGATAGACAGAGGCTAGTTGATACAGTACCCACTGAGTGTGGTACATTCCCTGGTCCTACAGCTGAGGCTTGCTGATGAAAGTCGCACAAATTTATTAACAAGGGTCTCTGATGTTGCAAAGAAATAATATCCACAGCCTCCCTTGGTCTCTTTCACGATGGAGGGTCCTCTGGCATATGGAACATTGCTCCATTCTGCTGACCATGCACAGAATTAGGCATTGCATTGATATTTAGAAGAGCATAAAATATAATGCATTCATGTTATATGGTTTTTGGATATGATAACCTGTGGAATGGAAATCCTCATAAGAACACTTTCCATGAGATTAGTTTCTTATCTAACATGGTTTCCAGGGGTGTCCCCAAAGCTTTGGAAACCACTCAGTGCCACCCATTATATATTTTGGTGATTCTCAAAAGAAGAGGTTTCACTAATGGAATCATCACAAAAGGAGATAGAGACAAATGTAAACTTTATTCTTATGATTATTTTCTTTTAAAAACCACCCCCTCCCCCAAACTCATGATTTTACAAAATTTTCTACCAGAGTTAAGGAGGCAGCAAAAAAATGGTGAGCGAACAGTGAAGGATGCAGCAAACAGTGGAGTAAATAGTTTCTAATATCACTACATTATAGATTATGCATCTACAAATTTGATTCTAATTTCTGCTTCATTGTTTGTAGAATGTCTGCAATTAAATTTGTGATTAAATGTCTGAGTTTTTAATGGTATCTGAGATTTAATAAATATTTAGAAGGGTGATAGTAATATGCATTGATGAAACTTATCGGAAATGCGTATCAAGATATGGTGCATATATTTATCGTGGTGTTGCAGAGCTTCATGCAGCAGGTGTCTCGTGTATGAATCTCAAACCATCCAACCTTCTTTTGGATGCAAGAGGGCGAGCAGTAGTTTCTAATTTTGGTCTTCCAGAAATTTTGAAGAAACCTCAATGCAGAAGACCTCACTCAACCCCGGAGGATGATGTGATAAGGACACATTCATGTGTGGAGTGTACTATGTTGAATCCTCATTATACAGCCCTAGAAGCTTGGGAACCACTCAAGAAGTCTTCTTTGAACATTTTTTGGGATGAAGGAAATGGAATTTCTTCAGAATCTGATGCCTGGATTTTTGGTTGCACCTTGGTTGAGATGTGCACTAGAGAAATTCTATAAGTTATATTGTGTCTACCCTTGTATTTGTAGTTGAGAAGTCCAATCTTCAATTCCATTTTTCTTTTGTAATGTGAAAACATGGTACCCTCTATATGAAACACACTTGCTAGATATTTAATGAGATTTGTCATGCAGGTGGAATAACCTAAGTTTAGAGGAGATCTATAGGGCTGTTTTCAAGGCTCAAAGGCAGCCACCTGAATATGCTAATGTTGTTGGTGTTTGAATCCAAAGAGAGCTGTGGAAGATGATTGGTGAATGTTAAAATTTTAAGCTTTCAAAGAGACCCACTTTTCATGCAATTCTGCCCATATTTTTACACCATTTGCAGGAGATTCCTCTTAGCCCTCCTACAAGTCTAGACAAGTAAGAATATAGTGGGAAGCTTTATGTTGCTATTTGAAAAGTAAGGCTTTCTATGATTAGTTTAATTTTAACTTATGGTATATTTTCTTGATGCAACTGATGTGAAGCGTATTTAGTATGTACATATGCAGTTTGCTCACAGATTTGTTATTTCCTGTGTTGCTTGATAGTTACTATATTGCTAAGATGGCACAATTAAAAACAGTTGTGAATTTCACCATAGAATGTGGAAAATGAGTTGCATGACTTTTCATCAATGTTAAACAAAATAAGTAGATCAGTCAGGTAAAGAAATATTTCTTCCATAAATATGATTACTGATTAATGATGGACCAAATTTCACTGAGATATTGTACTATTTTTGTCATGCCTGGCTTGAGTACTGTGTAACCACTTTTTGGAAGAGGCATACTTATTTTTGTCAAAAAACTAATTGCAACAGGATTATCATTATTTTCCATTGAGCTGAGCCTAAGAGTAATACTAAAATCTATAATTTTTTTGTGGGTAAAAACTCATAGATTTCATGGTTGCTCATGGCAGTGATCCATCAAACGATTCTGAGACTACATGGATAGAGCCATCTCCTTCATCTGCCTTGGAATTTGTATAGGATACTCAAATTTTCTTCATCATATGGTCTCAGAAGGGGATGTGGAAGCTGCTAGGTGATTTTCTTTACTCTCCAAAATTTTTTTTGTTTGCATGAATTTTTGTTCAAATATATTTCTCAGTTATATGGTTATAGTTTTATCTTTGAAAAGTAATGATTTTCATTTACACTATGCAAAGATTTACTTGCAAGAGCTTCATCTGGAAAGACTGGAAACTCAGTTGGCCCCCTAACAATGTTGCACACCCTTCTGTAGAGTGTACTTGGGCTGATCCAATCTACTCCTCTAGGCTAGAAAACACCCGAGCTCCAATCTGCCAGGCTAGCAACAACTCTTGTACATCAGAGTGTTGCACTTCGGCACCGTCCTTCATCCAACCTTCAAATACTCTTCGTCCTTCAAGATAGCTTGTCTAGGGCTACTTTGGGTAGCCAATATTGCTTCCCTCAAACAACTCTATGACACCCAACCATCCACTATGGAATCTGCCACCAGTTGAAGTGCTCTCGACACCCTTGTCCACTTCACTGCTTGGCTTCCACAGTCGACAACCAAACTAATCTGATACGGTCACTTCTTGAGCCAAAACACCTCCACAAACATTGTTGTTACAATACTGTAGTACTGCTATCTTGGTTAGGGCACTTTGCAGGCTAAACTAACCACTAACCAGGCATTGGACAACCTGCTCCTAGCTGTGGCCTAGGCAAGACGAGGTGCCCTATGTATGGGCTGTATTTGAGCCTTTAAAGACTCCACGCTAGCCTGTTTGGAGTGGCTAGGCCTGTGATAGCCTTTAAAGGCTCCATTCTGGCCTGTTTAGAGTGGCTAGGCCTACGACAGCCTTTAAATACTCCACTCTGGCCTATTTGGAGTGGCTAGGCCTACGGCCTACCACAGTCCACTGTGGCTCCCTTACAACATATCCAATCCACCTTCCTTCTCCACGTGCAACCCTAAAAATAGTGCGCAAAGATATCCTCTTCCAGTGGCCTCTGTTTTAGCAAGTCCAAGCTTGGGACAAACCATAAATGAGGGCTAACAAATACCTAGAAGAGGCATGTTATACCTACAACAACTTGGCCTCTCATCTACACAGATAAGCCTCCTCCATATTGTTGCAATGTTCTCCTTACAAGGCCTCTTCCAACTGTGGCTAAACCCAAACAAATTCAGAGATGTACTTGCCCAATTAAGATGCTCAAACAATACTAACTCATCCTAATTTTATAGACAAGTCATTCTCCACGAAATAATGATGAAGAGACACCTCCAAATTCTTTCAAGTCTGCCTACTTCACGAATTAATAATCATGTCATCTTCAAAAATTCATATCTCCCAAACGACAGCTCAGAATCGGACGATTCTTGATGAATTAGAATTGTATTGCCAAAAAATATCATCCTCATCCATCACATGCTGTGTCTTCTTCTTGGTTTTGCCCAAAAACTCTATGGGTGCCAAAACCCCACACTTGGGTTCCAAGCCCACAAATTTCACTTGTGGCACTTTTTCCTCCAAAGCCCGAACCCATGGGCTTGGAGTACCTCCAAAGCTTCACAATTTAACACTCCCTCTTAGTGAGGGAGGTACCTCCATGCCAAGTAAGTACTTCGTCTTCATCATCACTGTTCGCAACACTTGCCCAACTCCTATTGTTCACAATTGCAGCAATCCCTGTAGCATGCATTATGCGTTTCTCGGAAGTGTCGTTGTTATTGGAAGCCTCCTACTTCTTCTTCTACTCTTGAATCACTTTCCAATCTCGCCACGACTCCTTCTTGCTAGATTTGGAAGCACCCTTGCTCCTAGCTTACCAAGTGCTCTTCTTGGGTTGCAGAGTCTCCTTTGAATCTGCAAAATCACTCTAGAACTCAACTCCCTCTGAGCCTCAGGAACTTGGACCTTCTTGGAAAAGTGTACCTTCTTCTCAGGAACCTATACCTTCTCCTCTGAAACTTGCACCTACACCTGCACTTGCTGCTTCTTTTTTGGAACCTATACCTGTCCTCACTTCTTCCCATGATCCTCAGGCTTGCCCGTCAACCTGTAGAGACCATGCTCCCTGACTCCAAGCACAATCCCATCAGAATTAGAGCCTCTAGGCTCAATTCTTGACTTCCCATCCTGGAACAAGACCTCAAACCCCTTCCTCTCCATCATTGAGACAAAGATCACACTATATCTGAGTCTTGTTACAAAAAATACATCCTGGACCTGCATCATATGTCCCCTCTCCATCTTGAATGGCACCACCCCCAATCCTCAGATCTCCAACTGACTCTTGTTGCCCAACACCATGTGCAACTTCGAGTCCCATTCAACAAGAGTCTCAAATAAATCCTGTGATCAAGTCATATGCTTCGTCGCACCACTGTCCATGTACCATCCATCCTCTCAGATACTACCTTGCGAGAAATGAGAAATCATAGCAATGTATTCTTCTTCTTCTTCCAATATTCTAGTGAGCTCATCTTTCTCTCCTTTATTGGCAAGAAAAGTAGCCTACTTCCCTTTCTTCTTTTCTCTCTCCTTTTATTTCTTTGGAAAATTCGAAGAAAAATAACCCATTTCACCACAGTGAAAACACTTGATTTTAATCAAGTCCTTCTTTTGCTTGCCCTTCATTTTGTTTGAAAGTTCCACGTCCTCATCTTCCTTCTTGGAAAAATTAAGATCCTCGTCTTGCAATTCTTCCTGAATGAAGTCGTCCCATAATCTATTCTAGTCTGGAAAATTCTCCTAGGGAATGATTCCTTTGATGAAATGTTTCCATTCCGAGGTGAACCCTTTCAAGGCATTCCTCACCATATCTTCATCTGAAACTTTGACCCCAACGACAACAAGCTCATCTTGAACCTGAGACAACCTCGTCAGATACGAAGTCATTCCTTCACCCTGTATCATCTTGGTGGACTTAAACTTATCCTCCACTACCAGCACCGAGTTCTTGTTCTTGTTCTGGAGGAAATTCTAAAGAGTCATCCACATCTCGTGTGCATTGCTCTTCTCGGATACATGTGGTATCAAGGAATCCTTCACATTGTCAAGGATGATCAACCTTGCCTTCATATCCAAATATTCCCATACATCCAACTCCTTAGGGTCTGTTGGTTTCTCGATTTCCTTCTCGACAAAATCCCAGATCCTGTTGACGTGCAAGACCAGCTTGATCATTTTCTTCCAAGGAGTATAGCTGGACAACCCTTCCAACCTATCCTCATACTAGAGACTTTCCTGCAACTTCGACATTGTAGTGACTTCTTTAACTCACAACCAACTCCCTCTCACGCTGTACTTCGCTACACAAACTCTGATTTACTAACTTCCAAAGTAGTTTAGATACACTCTGATACCATGTTGAATTTCTGTGACCTTGGATCTAGGTTAGAGTCTTAAATCACATACGCTACCAAACCAAGAATCTCAACCATAAACTACTTTGCACAATGGAAAATATAGAGCAGTAAATCAGATATGCACAATAGACATAGTTTTAAATAAAATTGTATAATAATGTACAATCCCAAATCTTCATTATATTAAATAAAATCTGAATAATACAACAGTCTATGGTAAATAAGATACACTAAAAAACACAATGTCGTATCTTGTCTTATCGGTCCTTCGCTTCCGTTCTACTCATTAGTAGTGCCTTAGGCCATCAAGGCATCTACACATCGAGACTCCAGGAGGGATGCCCCCTACCACTGCTGCACATCCTTTTGTAGAGTGAACTTGGCCTGATCTAATCTGCTCCTCTAGGCTGGCCAACATCTGAGCTCCAATCTGCGAGGCTAGCAACAACTCTTACACATCAGAGTGTTGCAATTCAGCCCTATCCTTCACCCAACCTTCAACTTCTCTTTGTCCTTCAAGATAGCTTCTATAGGGATACTTTGGGTAGCCATTCTCGCTACCCTCCAACAACTCTATGACACCCAACCATCCACTGTAGATTCTACCACCACTTGAACTGCTCTTGACACCCTTGTCCACTTCACTACTTGGATTCCATAGTCAACAACCAAATTGATTTGATTTGGTCACTTCTTGACACAATACACCTACACATACACTGCTATTACAATACTGTAGTACTATTGTCCTGGTTAGGGAACTTTGTAGGCTGCAACAACCACTAACCAGCCACTGGACAACCTCCTTCTAGTTGCAACCTAGGCAAGACAAGGTGCCCTATGTATGGGTTGTTGTTGTGGGAATGTGGCAGCCTTTAAAGACTCCACGCTGGCCTGTTTGGAGTGGCTAGGCTTGCGGCCTACCACAATCCACTGTAGCTCCCTTACATCATACCCAGTCCATCTTCCTTCTCCACGTGCAACCCTCAAAACAGTCTGCAAACAGTGCCTCTTCCTGTGGCCTCTGTTCCAGCAAGTCAAAGCTTGGGACAAACCTTAAATGGGGCCTAAAACAAACCTAGAAGAGGCATGTTGTACCTACAACAACTTGACCTCTCCTCTATGCAAATAACCCTCCTTCACATTGTCTTAATTCGCTCCTTACAAGGCCTCTTCCAATTGCGGCTAAACCCAAACAAATTCAAAGATGCACTTGCCCAATTTGGATGCTCAAACAATAATAACTCATCCTCCTTTTATAGACAAGTTATCCTCCACGAAATGATGATGAAGATACATCTCCAAAATCCTTCAAGTCAGCCTACTTGACGAATTAATAATTATGTCATCTTTAAAAATTCATATCTCCCAAATGACAACTCAGAATTAGACGATTTTTGATGCATTAGAATCGTATCGCCGAGCACTATCATCCTTGTCCATCATATGTCATGTATTATTTTTGGTTGTCTCCAAAAACTCATTGGGTGCCAAAATCCCATAGTTGGGTTCCAAGCCCACAAGCTACCCTTGTGGCACTTTGTCCTGCAAACCCTGAACCCTTGGGCTTGAAGTACCTCTCAAGCTACACAATTCAACACTAACCACCTGATGCCTCTGTAACTGTAGAGACTGTGGCTATGAAAACTACAAGGTCATCGTGTTAACCACTAAAGAGGTGCTAAGTCCTTCAAGCTAAATTTAGAAAGGAGGTCCTATTGTTTCTATCAACCAAGCTTATGCTTGGAAGTAAGTTATTATATGCAAGAGTAGCTTAGAATGCTATGCAAGGTGAATGAGTGTGTATTTAGGTGATATTACTCAAATGTACTTGGTTAGGATTTGCTTTAAGATATCAAGTACTTTACAATGCTTATAAAGGGTAATCTCAACCACAAGACAAGTTCCAATTTAACAAGTGACAGTAATAAACAAGAGATGTTAATGATACAATTACTCAATAACTACAAGATGCAAGATAATAAATGCTAGATTTAAATAAAAATTTAGAGCGCTTGCCTTCTTGGAACAATTAGCCATTGATTATTAGACAATAATAAATCTTCCAATATGTTTCAACCAATGTTTTAAAATTAGGTCGAGTTTCTCGAGCCAACCCCCCGATTGGATTAGCTCGTTACAAAAACTGGGCCAAAAGTTGGTTTGTTACCGAACCGACTGAGTCGGTCACTAACTTAGCTGGTTCAGTAACAAACCGGTTGGCTTGATAGAGTTTGTCTTGGCTCGGTCGAGCCAATCAAACTCGACTGCAACCCACCAAAACGACGAATTTCAGACCCCAAATGAGAATTAAGCTAGCTTTTAGGGTTTTGGTATGCCCTATAACCCGTCCCAAATCTATTAAAGCTACCCAACTCCTCTCATTTCCTCACAACTACCTCATTGCATTAGTGTGAGCATTTGTGAGGAATTTTTAAAGGTGGAGTTGGTTTTTGGAGCAACATTAAGGAGTCTCTTGGGAAATCTTTGGAGCAACAGTGAGGAGCTTCTTGGGCAGTCATTGGAGAAACATTGAGGAGTTGGTTTGTTTTAGTGTCTCTTATATGTAGCTATTTTTCCCTCAACCCACTTTTCATAACTTCCATAACCATTAGGTAGGGAGATGCAACTTTGATGATGTTTTTCTTGTTTAGTAAAAGATTGTCAAGACTTTAATTTATTGAAAGTTGTAGAATTTATAATATATAAAGTTTCAAGATATAATTTTTAAAAGTCTAATTCTTTAAAGGGTGCTAGCTCAATGGAAGAGCACTTGCTTTAGAAGTAGGAGGTTTGTGGTTCGATTCCATCATGCCCTGATATTCATATGGAATGGCGACGATTAGTTTTTGGTGACAGAGGCTCTTATGACCATCACCAATGAGCTTATGGTCACATTTTTCGACCCTCACAAAAATATGAAATGGTGATGGTCAATGAACGCCACCATATATACACATGAATAGTGATGACCATGAAGGTTCCATCACCATAAATCGTTTTTGTTGATATGAAATGGTGAGGGTCATTGTTTGTCATTATAGTGATTATTCGTGACGGACCTTGATGTCACCAAAGAGTTTATGGTAAAGGTCAATAAACGTCGCCATATATATGCACCAATAGTGATGGCCATGAAAGGTCCATCACAAAAAATCGTTGTTGTTCATATGAAATGGTGATAGTCACTATCCATCATTATAATCAATATTCGTGACAAACCTTGAATGTCACTGTTTGGTCTCAATCTAGTCTCCTAAACTGAGCTCATTTAATTGTCAAC